>JANUYF010000001.1:129746029-130246029 GCA_026167975.1 Phrynosoma blainvillii
CTTGCCTCTGAAATTTGTTCTTTTGGGTGTGGTCCGACTTTTTGTTGAATGTACTTAAAACTTTATTTTAAAATAAAATTCCTTGTTTTGAAAAAAAATATGCACAAAGAGACCAGCTTTATAAAACTATTCAAGGCACCAGATCTTGTCTGATCTTGAAGCTAAGCAGGGTCAGCTCTGGTTAGTACTTTGATGGGAGACCACCAATGAATACCAAGTGTTGTAGGCTATATTTCAGAGGAAGCAACTGGCAAAACCACCTATTCCTTGTCTAAAAAAGCCCTGTGAAATTAATGGAGTCACCATACCTTGACAGGCAACTTGACGGCTCTTACACACACAGTCCTGTACATGATACACAGGAATGATCTACAAGTACAAGAACAAGCACACTTCCCTGGCTTTCTGATGTTTTAGCCTCCCCAAGCTAATGGTCAAATGACATGCCAGAGTGCTCTATCATGCTGATGCCATGCAGCACTGCACTGGACTATTTAAGGCAGAGCTGGCCTGACTCGGCCTCTTTGCTGTTTCTGGTCTCCACGCACTTGCTTCTATATAGCATGGGAATATCCATTTGTCTTTGGGGGACTGAGTAGGATTTTTTTTATTATTATGCCACAAATGGCCAGCAACACCATTTCCCCTCCTACAACATGCTATATGTTCAGCATGTTGGCTAGAGTTTTCTACTTGGCTATTTGGTTAAGTGTTGCTTTTATGTCACAACTGGCAGAATGCAGGCACTCAACATCAATTGCCTGTCTTTGGAGATTGTTGGTGGCACTGCAAGGTAGAAGAATTAACCCATTTCCTTATCATTCCTAACTGGCTTGAGGGAAGATGTTTGGTGGGTTCTTGATCCAGGATGACTGCCTAGGTAAGAGTGCCAACCAGTGTCACCTGGGGGAATCCCTTGGTATCCTTTGATCCCTTCATGGTATCAGGCTAGGATGAACCACAGGGTCTACACCCTGGGTTCTGAGCCCAAAAGTCTAAAGATGGGAGAGCTGAGTTAACCAGATTCCCACAAACACATTCATGCCTACATGTCCCATTTGCTGTCATGTTACAGATTCTTGAGGTTAATAAAGTTATGACCTTATTTTATCTATTTCTTCTGTCTGGTGCCATCTCAACATCATCTGTGAATATTCAATCACACAATAGAAATGGAAAAAGATAGGAAGTCACTTACAGGCTGTAGTTACATTGTACAGCTTTGAAAACACTAAAATAAATAATAGTTAATGGTCTGGAAATGCTTTGTGTTGTAACATTGTTTTTTTCCACCTGAGAAACAGCATCAGATGCCTCCATCCAAGTCAAAGTGTATAGTACCCAAAGCAAATGAAGTTGTTTCAGTGAAAGACAACATCTCATAAACAAAAACAAAATAAAGACTTAAGCATTGCTGCCCTTCTTTAAACATGATATCTCCAATCTTCTACATAGCCTAAATACCCTGAAGGCATCGGTTCCTGTCTGTTCTTGGGAGCTAAGCAGCATCAAGTCTGGTTAGTACTTGGATGAGAGACTGCCAATGAATACCAGGTCCTGTAGGCTACATTTCAGAAGAGAGCAATGGCAAACCAACCACCTCTAAGTATCCTTTGCCTAAGAAAATCCTATGACAATAATTGAGTCACCATAAATCGACAGACAAGTTGTAGATACATACATGACCAATCTTCTATCTGGATGACTGCCTCATTTGGCCTAATTGTAAGGTCGGCCCACAGTTTCATTCAAGCTAAGCAGGAACAGCATATATATATATATATATTGGAAATAGTGAATTTGAAATCCTATGTGTATGTATTTCTGATTTTGTGTCTTGTCCCAAATTCACCTCTCAAATTTTCTATGTAAAGTTCTGTTAAATGTGTAATTAATATGAACATGTATAGTAGTGTGCACATGAAGACTTATTTCTCCCCCCCCCAGCGCAATGGCCAAACCCCTTCCCTGCCGCCAAGCTTGATCTGGAGTGAACTTACATAGCGTGATTTGATTGGGTGGGTGTCAAATTCAGGCCAGATTTGTATCACTGTTGATGGTAGCATCATGATGGTGACTAGATGCTAATGACAACTGATGGCTTCCATATTAGTGAGGTAGTGAATCTCCTCTGGCTTTTAGTTCAAAATTTAAAAGATCTGTACAAAGTAAAGGAGCCTTAAAGTTGGGTGAGGTATTCAGCACTGTAGCTAGGTCCTTTGGACATAAACCTACTGAAGGTTTCAATATAATTTTAAAAAGGAACTATCCAAGGTACTATACCTATCTGGGGTATGGGACTTAGCATCTTGGATTTATTCTTTAAAATTTGGCCTAAAAGCTGGAGTGGATTCACCATCCACTGACATGTGGGATGCCTCTGTCTCCTTCATCCCTATCCTTCATCCCTATCACCATGACTCAGTCTTCATAATCCAAGATCTGCTTGGATTGTTTTCTTTACTTTTTAAAGACAACATGGTGGTTGTAAACCAGAGCTGAAATATGTTATTAACATGTGCAATAGCATCCACAACTTTGCTGAATTCCAGCCCACATCAGTTTCTGGCATTGCCTCTGTCAGTGTTTGGAGCAAGGGGGGCGGGAATTGGGTGCCAATGGGAAATGGCTGTCCCCACTCCCTTGGAAACATGGACCTAGTTGAAATAGCAAAATGTCAGGCTGTCATATTTACCTTTCACCTCATGACTGCTTTTCAAGGAAGACGGTCGTAGAAACATACTACATAAATTGAAAGACATTCTAATGTCTGTACAGACAATTATTGTTATTCATCCTATTCCAACTCCCTCCCCTTTCACATGAATGTACTTTTGTTTGCCTGGTGTCATATGGCATTTCATGTTCTTCCGGAAGTACCAAAAGCATAAGAACCTATCTGTCACAACATCAGGAGTTGCTACATCATTTTCATGCAGAAAGTCCCTTGTTAGGAATGATTAGCCCCATGTGAAAATAGAAAAGGTTCTCCTGGATGACCCTAGTTTTGAAATTTTTTCTCTGATGTGGTAAACTTTATAATTTTCACACATGGATTTCAGCCAAATGGCTCCTTGCATGAAAAGACTGTGGCAAAATCTCTGCATGGAGACTTGAACCCCCTCTTCAGTTACACACATGTGACTCATCCCTTGCAGACTTTTCACTGAAGCCAGGAAACAATCTGAGTCTGTTATCCATGTGATTGTTTGTCATTATGCCAGCACTTCTCAGCCATATCTCTGAACCTCATTTGCCTCTTCCTTCCACTATGCACTGTAATCAGTTAGTAAATCTCTTGTCATCCTTTTGTTGAGTTCCTCAGTTAAGAGAAATGACCACTTTGACTCCTAGTCCTATGTTTACTAGACATGCTGAGGCTTTTCATATGGTGGAGATTTTGATATATGTCTTTGGCTCTCACCTCTGTTAAGCCCATATCTTCCGAAATTACAAGGGAAACACAGGATCTGGGGGTTAGTACAGATGGAGACTTGATTTGTTCAATTCTTTGCATTCAGAAAAGGGCCCAGGAGTGTGTGTGTGTGTGTGTGTGTGTGTGTGTGTGTGTGTTTGGCAAGGGAGGTGGGTACATCATGGAGATTGGGCATATGCATTCAGCTCACTTCCTAAACTAGCCACCCCACACTATATTATACATTCCCTTGTCTGCTTCAGTTTAACCATGTGGTTAAATGTCCAATGTTGGTCTGACTCTTTCTGACAAGCTTTTACTTCCACCTCATCAGACCAGGTTCTCTGTATCATTTGTAGTGTACACTGAATGTCATATCTTTGGAAAAGTGAACCTCAGATTTTTTTTTTTTTACCCCGAGATTCCACTGAGATTAATTTAAGAATTTTTACCCTAAGTCTTCTGTTCTCAAGGTAGGCAACAAAGTAGTTAAGAAACAATAATGGTTTGATCTACAATAATGGTTTGATCTACAATAAAATAAAATAAAATAAAATAAAATAAAATAAAACAACATTAAAACTTTCTATATGAGTCTGCTCAAATTTAAAGATCTTTGAAGGAGGGCTGCTCCTCTACCCACCATCGTAACATGTGCATTCAGTAAGGACAAATGAGAGAGCCTTCTCGGTGGTGGCTCCCAAACTACCAACTTCCTTCCCACAAGAGGCTCCATTGGTTATTATTATTATTATTATTATTATTATTATTATTAATTTATTCATATATATACCGCCTTTAGCCAAGGCTATCAAGGCGGCTTACAATTTAAAAATACAATCCCGTACAATACAAAGGACATATCACCCCCCTTAAAAATATATTAAATCCATAACAACATTAAAATTTAAATTAAAACAAAATTACAAATCTAATACAATTAGACAGGGCACTCTGATTATAAAGGAGTGATCTAATGGTGGGGGAGAGATTGTGGAAAGTATCATTCTGGGAATGCCTGCCGGAAGAGATCCATCTTGATGGCTTTTTAAGAGTCATCTATGGTTATCTGACGGATCTCCTCCGGCAGGGCATTCCACAGTCTGGGGGCTGTGGCAGAGAAAGTCCTCTAGGAGGTTGCTGCCAACCTAGTTCTTATTGGTTGAAGCAACTTTCTCCCAGAGGACCTGAGGGCACAGGGCAGATTATATGGTTCCTTCTTTGCTTTCTTTTTGCAGGCAAAAATGTATTTATCTAGACATTCCTTCAACCTTTAATTGGTTTTGCAGAAGGGTTTTTAATGGAGTGAGATAGATTGTTCATTTAATTTTTTAAAAAAAATTATTTGTATTATATATTGATTTAGTTGTATTTTGTTTTTTACCTACACTGTAAGCTGCCTTGGGTCCCATATTGAGGGAAAGAGTGAATGTTAGATGAGCAAACAAACAAATGAATAAAATCTAAGAAAATAAAGTAAAAGAGCAACAATTCAAATAGACAGTAAAATCAAAATTGCTCTGTCAACAATTTTGACACCAGCAATTCTTAAAGTCCTTTACAAACCCCAGAAATTCCTAGGCCCGACTCATAAAATATATTTATGAGGTATCAGGCAAGACTCCTGGGGAGGGAGTTGGAAAAGCCACTGCTGCTCAAATGTAATGGCATTTGGTATAAGAAAAATATGTTTATGAATTGTTATTTTTAAAGGTTATTTTTAAGGATTTGGGACAATCTTTCTAAGTTTTTTCCTAATTTTAAAATTAAAACAATGTGTTATTAATGCATTACTAAAACACAGCTCCTCAAGTAACACATAACTAGTAACACTAACAGAAACGGGTTTCTAAACTAATGGCTAGTGTTAGTGTATTAGTTTCTTTCCTATTCTTTCTTTCTTGTTGCCTGCTTTTAATATAACATTCCAAAATCTGGTTCCTGGTTGAAATAATATATTCTAAGGAAATCTGAACAGAGGAAAAAGCTTATTAGCTGTGAAAGACTTTCTTATCTACCAAGTCTATTTGTCGTGATTGTGTGTCTTCATTTCTGACTTAGGCAACCCCAAGGCAAATCTATCATGGGATTTCTTGGCATGTTTCTACATAGGGGTTTTGTCATTGTCATTCTTTGAGGTTGAAAGAGTGTGACTTGTCCAAAGTCACCCAGTGGTTTTCATCGCTCAGCGGGGATTCAAACCCTGGTGTCCAGAGTAGTAATCCCAAACTCAAACTACTATTCCACATGGGCTCACCCAGGTTTATTTACATTAAAGTCCTTAGTATCTGCTGAGATTTGGTTCCAGGACCCCCATGGATACCAAAATCTATGGATACTCGTCCCATTAAATACAATGGTTTAATACAATGGTATCCCTTATATAAGATGGCAAAATCAAGGTTTGCTTTTTGGAATGTATTTTTTTAAAAAAAACATTTTTATTTTTGTGTTTTTAAAAATATTTTCCAGCTGTGGATGCTTGAATCCATGGATAAAAAAATCTGCGGATACAGAGGGCTAACTGTAGAGCTTAATCTATTATTTAACAGCTGATGTTTTTTCTCTTGTTTAAAACATCTCCCTTCTTAATTTTGTTCACCTAGTCTGAAATGATCATGTCAATCCCATATCTATGATTCCTTTCATATAAATCATTTATTTTGGTGGCAAACATTACAGGTTTTATAACTGAGGTATCATTGCCTATGAGGTCTAATTGGGAAACTTTATTCAAAAATATGGCAGGGAGCCCCAGAGACCAAAGCCTAAATATTTTTTTAAGAACATGTATGGGATTACATAAATTGGGCCCATCACATGTGGTGGCAGTGGCAAAATAATTCACAAAGACCTTGCAGAGTTCAGCCAAAAGTGAGTGTCATAACTGTGAAACTATTACTGGAAGGCCTATAATACATACCAGCCTTGTTGGAGGCATATAAACAGGGCTGCTGATCTAAGCATTCTGTGAATGGAAGTAACCCATCAGATAACCTTGTGCTAACATCAGCCTGTTGAAACTGGCATGGAAAGCAGAGGTTGGGGGTAAGTTACTTTTTTGGACCACAATTCCCAGAATCCCCAGTTAGCACAACTGGGCATTTGTGAGACAGTTACAGTCCAAGCTTTTCCAGAATTACATCAGGAAAAGTACAGCTTTTGCAAAATGGGTTGTACGTGTTATAACTTCTTTCTTGCTTTCCTCCCAATTACAGGGAGGCCATATTCTGATCTTATACGTATTCTGATCTTATACATATTCTGATCTTAAATCAGAGAAAAATGCCAATGTTGTTGTCTACCTCAAAAGTCCCTTCTCATAGGAATCAATGGGAAACAATGACTGAGAAATTTTTGTCAAGGAGCAATAGGATATACTAAATCAGTTAGTCTGGGAAAACAGCACAGTTGTGGAAAATGCAGCAAAGTGGCAGACAACATAATTTCCAGCAAGCAAAAACTTGCCACAGCGGAGGGAAAGATATCTGACAACTAAGAAAGTATGTTTCACTTTCAGACACATAATCTACTGTGCATGAGTCAGTCACCATATATTATACAAGAGACAAGCATATATGGGGATTTTGGTCTGGTGACAATGAGTCTGATGATCACTGTTACAGATTGTAAATTCTTGGTAACATGGAAGAGGAAATGTCAGGGAATGTTTCCCCTCTACAAAGACAGAGATACACAGACAACAGAAATTCATAGTGATGGTCTTTTTGCTTAAAACCTTTCTCTGAAAGAGATATTCCCAATAACCTAACAAAACCCTCTGTCCTATTTATGGTGTGACTTACTGTTCAGTCCATATGCCATCCTTCCCCTAATGCTAAACAAGTATGAATAATAACACATCTTGACAAGGATAATTATTTATTGATTCAAACACTTTTATTAACCAGCACATATGGTATGTGTGTTGCATGTACACACACAAAGAGAGAAGACAGAACTTCTTGGGCATGCTCCAATCAAATATAAGCACATTTACAAAGGGCCAGCTGCAATTCTTGTGTTTAACATTCCCACTGAAGTCAATAGGATCTAAAAGTGCTTAGCTTGATTAGATTATGTCCAGCCTTCTTATCTATACAGATATTACAGGTATGATATGCGCTTGAGCATCAACAGGGATAGTGTGACCCTGTTGGTGCTCTTAGACCTCCCAGTGGCCTTTGACACAATCAATCACAACATCCTCTTGGATCACCTGAGGGGGTTTGGAATAGGAGGCACTGCGTTGCAGTGGTTCCGTTCCTTCCTCTCGGGCAGGTCCCAGAGGGTGTTGCTCGGGGAAAGTAGCTCCTCTGAGAAGAAGCTTAAGTGCAGTGTCTCCCAAGGCGCCATACTGTCCCCAATGTTATTTAATATCCATATGAAGCCATTGGTAGAGCTCATTCGGAGACACGGAGCTGGGTGTTATTAGTACGCTGATGACACCCAGATATATTTCTCCATGTCCCGGTCATCAGGCTTGACTTCAGATGGCTTCTCTCCTCTCAATGACTGTCTTAAGGCAGTAATGGACTGCATGAGGAAAAACAGATTGAAACTGAATCCAGACAAAACGGAGGTACTTACAGTAGCGGCCCCGAAACCAGGTATCAGGATACAACCTCCAGTCCTGGACGGGATCACACTTACCACAAAGGACTGTGTTCACAGTCTGGGGGTGCTCCTGGACTCGTTGCTTCACATAATTAATCAGGTGAATGTGACAGCCAGGAGTGCCTGTTATCAGCTTCGGCTGATATGCCAGCTGCACCCTTTCCTGGAAGTAAGGGATCTTGAAACTGTGGTACATGCTCTGGTAACCTCCCATCTGGATTTATGTAATGCGCTCTACATGGGGCTACCCTCGTGCTTGGTCTGGAAACTTCTATTAGTTCAGAATATGGCAGCCAGGTTAGTTTCTGGTACATCTAGAAGAGACCATATTACACCGGTCTTAAAAAGACTTCACTGGCTGCTGATTAGTTTTCGGGCCCAGTACAAGGTGTTGGTTATTATCTTTAAAGCCCTACATGGCTTGGGCTGTGCCTATCTTCGAGACCACCTGTTCCCATACAATCCACCCCGTGCTCTTCGGTTCTCTGGGAAGAACCTATTACAGGTGGGAAAATCTAGACTATCAACTACTTCCCAGAGGGCCTTCTCTATGACTGTTCCTAGACTATGGAATGGCCTGCTGGATGAGATCCGTCATTTGTCAACTTTAAAAGAACTGTCAAGTTGTCAACTTTAAAAGGACTCTTCCGGCAGGCCTTTGTCAACTTTAAAAGAACTCTTCCGGCAGGCCTTTCCCGACTAGTCTTCCCAGTCATGGAATTGGTTTTTATGTTTCTTCCCCATTCTCAGCCGTATTCACTGCCGTGCTAATTATTCCCCATTCTTCCCATTCTTCCCCATTCTCAGCCGTATTCACTGCCGTGGTAATTATTATAATTATTGTATTATTGTAAATTTTTAATTTTAAATTTTTGAGCATTTGCCTTATTTTAAATTATTAACTCAATGTTGTTTAATAATTTTTAAGGGGTGGGAGGGTTAGGGTGGGGTTTGATCTTATTGTATTGTATTTTTATGTTGGAAGCTGCCCCGATTGCAACGCAGAGGGGCGGGGTACAAATAAAATTTATTATTATATTATTATTGGTATGTTGAATTACTGATATGCATGTTGGAATAGGTTCAGAGGAGGCCAAAGGACATAAGGAGTACTGTAATAAAGAAAAACAGTCCTAGAAGGAGACGCTGATAGAACTAGATAGAAAAAGGCAGGGGGAGAAGATGATATGAGAGCACTCTGCAAATACCTAAAGGGCTATTACACAGAAGAAGGAAAAAAATGGCAGGAACATGGGGAACCCATTACTATACCAAAGGTCCTTTCAAACTACATAGTTATAATGCTATGGTTCCTGTTTAACTAACATGGTTCTATCCTATGGAATCCTGGAAGTTGCAGTTTAAAGAGGAGCATTTAGAATTCTTGGTCAGAAAGCCCTAGTGCCTTGGCAGACTACAAACTCCAGGATTCCAGAGGATGTTGTCATGGGAGTTCAAATGGAATTGGAGTGCTATAACCTATATAGTCTGAAAACAAACAGCATGTGATCCACAAGCTACATGCTCCCCCTCCTCCCATTTTGAGCCTTGTCATCCCACTGCTGCAGGTGAATTTGTGGAGCAGTGGCCAAAAGGGAGGGAGGGAGGGAGGGAAGAGAAAGCATTCTATCTCTTTAACACACGGTCTATGTAGAACAGCCCTTTCACTTTCAAGTCAAATTGCATTCCTGGAACCATATTTTGGATCCAAAGAAAACGTATCTTCCCAGCACAACTATTTTTTAAAGGGAAAGCATTGGTTTCTCCACTACTGCTCCAACAACTGTGGTAGCAAATTCAGCATCATGGCAGCAGTATTGGGTTTAATCCCTAGTGGGTTTAGCAGGCCCTGCCAAGGAAATTGCCCCATCTAATCTAATAGTGGGTGCTTCTGAGCCCACAAATAGCCCACAAATATCCTTCCATTTCTATGATTCTATTATTATTATTATTATTATTTGGAGTATTTATACCTCGCTCTTCAGCCAAAAGGCTCTCAGAGTGGCTTACAAATAGTTAATTAGACATTTCCCTGCCCTCAGGCTTACAATCTAAAAAGACAAGACACAAAAGAAGAAGTGAATGGTGGTGGGGAAGGGGGAAAAGTCCAGCAGATCTTCTCTCCCTCTAAAGCCTGGACCAAGGCAGATGGACTGGAGGGAGGGCCTTCTTCTTACTGTGGTTAGGCCCAATGGAGCTGGCCTGTCCTTCTCTACCTCTTGCTTCTGTAGTGTAGTGGATGAAGTCGCAGACTATCACCAGGAGATTTATGTTCAATTTCAAAAGTTCACTCTATGACCTTGGAGCAGTTACCATTCTGCTGCTTCACCTAGCTAACAACAGGTCTCTTGTGAGAATGAAATGCAGGAGTAGAAATATGCATATTACCTTGAACTCCTTGTAGGAATGATAGAAATAACAAATCAGTGTTCATTGGGGGGGAGGATATGCCTAAGTGGGCACATTTAGCAGCACAACTGAAAAATGAAATGTCTGAGCTTAGTTTGTTAAGACTTTGGATGAATTAGTAAATGACTTAAGTCTATCTGAGGATTATTTTCCAGTTGGGAATTCATGGGAGTGCTAATGGAATCACTTCTATGGTAAAATCTATAAAATGTGACTGTTTACAGAGGGAGTTTGGAGTAATTTCATTGATCTCATCAATTTACCATCATTGGTTAAAAAACATTCCTACCCAATGGCTGTCACACAATTACCTTATGCTCCCAAGCCATTTCAGGGTTTGCTAGAAGTGTGTGTGTGTGTGCATTTCAGAGCAAAGCTTTTTATTTTTGAAATTTTGCTTCTTGCAGTACTTATATGACTATCTCGATTCTGTTGAAACTCTGGGAAAGTTAATCTGTATAAGCTCTCCAGAGAAGCCATCAGACAATACTGAAAAAAGTCCAAATCTAGTTAAGAATCCAGACATAGCTCAGTCTGACTTTCTGATAACAAGTATTTAAAATAGTTATGGAGTTCAGTTCCTTCTCAGTTTTTGCTTACAGTTAAGAAATGTACTTTTTGTTCTACTGCTGCATTGCAATACATATTACACGTTACCATAAATGTACATTGGTGGCTGAAAATGGCAGCTGGGCCTCTAGTTTCCTTTCCTATCACTGTATTATCTAATTACAAAAATGTGATGTGATATAAGCATTGTTGTACCTCTCTACTCCTGCTTCACACTGGAACATTTTACATAAGAAGAAATGGCATAAGACATGCAGTTGGTATTTGAGGCAGCAAACCATTATGTTTGAGCAGTAAGAATAGATTACAACATAAGAAGAAGAAATAAAGGTAGATTTTTGTCCCTGGCAATGAAGACTGAAAAGGAGCTACACCCCCTCATAAAACTCTTACCTATTTATTATCAGAAAGTGAGACCACAGGTAAACGTCTGAATCTTGAAACACATTGATGGTTCTGAAAAAACAAGTCTATGAATTAATGGTGATAATTCATTTCCAATAATTTACAACAGGAATTCCTTCCTTTACTAAATTAGATATGATGCGCTGGGCCATGGTTATTATCTGAACTTGGAGGCATTAGTTCTGCTTTATCATGCAGCCTTTATTGAGCAAAAATTCAGATTGACCTCTTTGACCAACAAAATTATAATTGCTAAGAAATTATTTCATGGTTATATAATAAGGTTATTAGGAGTCTAAATCAATTTCTGATATGTTGCACGAGTCTAGAAATTACAAATGATCAGTGGTGGGGGGAGGAAGAAGAGAGGAAAACCTTGGAAGACTTTGGCTGAAAACCTAGGACTATGTAGATAAACACAAAATAAACAGAATTAGAAACCCTCAATACTTTCAGAACCTTTGCCCCTTCTAAATGAGCCCTGAAAGACCAGTGGGCGCACCAATAATTTTGGGAAAGCAGGAAAAATCTAGAGCAGCCTTCCCCAGCCTATTGCTCTCCAGAGCTCCCATCATCCAATAGACTCCTGATGATGGATGGTTATGGGAGCTATGTTAAGCATAGGTAGAACATTTTTCTGCACAACTGAATCCTTTCTGCCTTCTTACTCCCAGTCAAAAGTACAGTCTACAAAGAGCTCTGGTAGATCACATGTTTTGCATGCAGGACCTAAGGATTCCCAACTGAATTTGTGACATCTCTCATTTATAGATTACTCCCTGCACCTATCTTACCTTAAATCTCTTAACCATGTGTTGTTAGGTTAATGAAATAAAGGGATGTTTGCACTTGTTCATTTTGAATGAATGAATCTTCACTTTTAAAACTGGAGTAACCAGAAGTATGCAAAAGAAAAAAATATCTTAGATATCTAAGAATCTCTGCTGGATCATTTGGGGGAAATGGGCTTATTAAAAGTGGATGGTGCAGATCTATCTTTCTTTCCTGGGAGTACATGTCACAACATGTGGGGTGGATAACAGATTGGGAATGGCATGTCAGGGATGATGGGAGTTGTAGCTCTTCACCTCTGGCTCTAACTCACCACCTTGTTATGCAGCAGAGCTGACCAGCTTTGATCAGTGGTTGATGCTTTTTTCCCAAGCAGCAGAGTTTCAGAGAATAGGCTGAAGACCCTGACAAACTCTCCAAGCCTTCTCACTCTTCTTCCTGAGATGTCTCTAAACTTCTCCAGGTATTCTTCTGGCTCTTGTATCTTCCCTCAAGACACCAGACAACTCAGTAGTCTTATATAAAAGATCTACTTTATTCTACTATATACATAAATACTATATGCCCTACAAATCACAATCTCTACACTTCACAATATCTCCAAAACACTCCACAATACACCACAATGTACATTAGCAAACATTGCAATTTATAGCCATTGTTAGACACCACCCACCAGTCAGTTTCCACCCAGTGGGTGTGTACATACATCTTGATTGGTCCACATAGATCATCCCAAGTGTTTCATCACTTTACCTTGACCACTTAATGAGTCTCAGGTGTTTGCAATCTATCACAGGTGTTCTCAATATACCTTCTATAACTTTGTCCTTGGCTCTCAAGGCTTCTTAATTATATTATCTTTTTCACCTGTGTATCTTCCTGATTGCTCCTGCTTAGTCACTTTGACATTCACATAAATATTTTTATTTCTATTATTGTATATCCCATGTTGCTTTTTCCTTAACATGGCTCACCTAGAAGGAACTAGACAATTGTCTGAAACATGTTCATTTCTATTTTATTTCAATGCAATAATATGTATGTGTTTCTGGCCACCAATCTTTGGATGTCAAGGAAGCTCCAGAGCTCTTACATACTCAAGGATTCTTTCATTAATTTCAAAAGACACAGACACAACAACAACAATAACAACAACAACAACATTTGTGCATATACAATCTTATTATATTTTATTTATTATTTATATTTATTTATTCCTCTTTTTCCCAAAGAAAGCCAGGGCAAAGCACAATTAAAACAAATCAGTTATACATAATAACTAATCACATGGGCCATAAAACTAAAAATAGACAACAAGAATTTTCTCAAAGCCAGCAAGTTCCAGGACTGAGTAACATCCTAAATTCCTGGGCAAATAAATATATGTCTCTTAAATTGCTATCCAGAACTCAGCAGTGTCTGGCTGTGGTGCACCAAGTGGGAGATTCTGGCATTTGTAGCCCTTCACCAGGTAATTTTTCCAAGGTCTACACTATCCCCTTCCAGAAAAATACCAAAATAATCTTATTGCATGGTGATCATTTCAGTCATCAGCAAAGGGCAACTGGTGAGATCAGCTTGAGGTGGCCTTGTTGGAATGCTGGGAACATTACAGTAAGAGCATTAGCTCACTTACAGTAAGAATGGAATGTCTCTTTCTGCCTTTTTGTTCTCTTTGGACGATTGCCACAGGGGCCCCTTCATTCTCATCCCCACCCCATTGCCTTGCCCCTACTCATCTTCCATTTCCCGCCTTCTGGATTATGCTTACATGGGTATTTCTGAAAGTAAACAATCTTCAGGTGTTTCAGAGAGTTTATTTATTTTGTGGGTGAAATCCATACACACACGCATAGCTTCAGCTTGATGAACAAGGAGAAGGGCAAATAAAACCTGAGTGCTGTGGTTTCTTTGTATGTCTATCTGTCTGTCTGCCTGGTGACAGCAGCGCCAGCACACTCACAGTCTCAGCCACAATACCTTGACTCATCACACTGGTGCTGTCTAGCAGAAGGGTCCTCCTCTTGGGAAGGAACTTAGCCACATCTGGAAAGGCAGAGATGCAAGTGAATTAAGAAGGCTCTCACTGATCTCAATCTTGTTTCCCCAATGGGTTACAGTAAGTTCTCACTTCTAACCTGAGAAGACCTACACAACTAACAGTTTCATAAATGTGATCAATGAAAGTCTTACCAATTGGCAGCTTATGTATGCTGCTGTTATAATTGCAAGAGCCCAAATGAAAACTGTTACATTTTTTAAAAAAGAAGTCCGTGGAATTTTCTATTAGTTACATAGCTGTGTAGCCACCATAGTTACATAGCTATATAGTGTCTCCCAGCTTGACCCTTCCAATCCGCACTTATTGGACAAGAGCCACTCTGATCCATGGGGGACCTGTTCCCCTGTCAATCAGAAATCAGCTGACTGATGCTCCCACTTCCTCCCATGTGCAATCTCCATGTGACAATCAGAAGCAGGGTCCCTGCCACAATTTCCCTGCACCCCAGAGATCACTCACACAAGGGAAGGTGGGAACCTCAGTCAGCTGTTTCCTGAAAAGAAAGAAAGAAAAGGGGGAAAGACATTTATTGATTGCAGCAGCTGCTGTATAGTAAGGGAGGACTGGGGGACTTTCATGGCCCCATGTATCCCCTAACCAGGGAATATATAGGGATCATGAATACAAACCAGTCATGAAAGCAGAACTCTAGATTATGCATTTGTAACTGCCTTAGTGAATTCTAGCTATAATTAATATTTTGCTATTGTGTCATCATGTGCCTACAAGTCGTTTCTGACTTATGCCAACCCTAAGGTGAATATACCATGGAGTTTTATTGACAAATTTCTTCAGGGGGGTTACTTTCCCATTTTTCAAAGTAGTTAAGGTAGCTATCTTTTATGCTATTATTTTTTAAAAAGGAATTCCACAAGCTACTGGCCCGTGCTGCAAAACATACTCTCCGGCTCATCACGTCAGCATACAGACCATGATGCAGCAGTGCAAGGCACAGAACAAGGCAGCAATTGAATCATGTGAGAGTCCTCTTCCTCCACCATTTAGTTAGGCCACACTTTCATAACTGTTGCTTTTGTTGCTGCTGTTTTTGTAGCTACTTCTGCCACTACAATTACCAGTACTACTATTAGCCTATGTCTAAGAGCCAGCATGGTATAGTAGTTTTCATGTTAGACTATGATTCTGGAGACCAAAGTTGGATTCTTGCTTGGCCATAAAATCCATGAACCCATGAAACCCTTGACCATGAGGGTTTGACCATGAGGTGGCCTTGGGCAAATCATATTAGCTCAGCCTCAGAGGAAGGCAATGGCAAGCATCCTCTGAACACGTCTTACAGGCACACAATACACTCACATTAGGAAGCCCATTGTCAAAGCATAAGTATCTGCCAGCACATCTATGCTGTCATCAGGAGCATTGGAGGCAGTTCCCTTGCTCCCACTTCCTCCCCAGTGCCCAAAAACAGCCAGGGTCCTTCTAGGCATGATGTCAGTGTCTTGGACATGTACTCCTTGTGCCAATGGAAAAGGAGCAATCTCAACTCCTAGCAAAAGTTGGCTCCTTACTTCCTGGGTGCTTAAGGGTTCCCAGCACCCAAGTGAACCCCAGTACTCAGTCAGCAGTCAGAAAAAGGGAGCTACTCTAAGAATTGCCTGTATGCTCTTGTGCATCAGATACAACAGTGTTGTGCAGTGTCATTCAAAGTACGTAAACTAGCATAGCTAAGAGTCATGCTGTCATCAACAGGACCTTGACTTTTATTATTAATAATAGTACTAACTTGATTTCTATTTCCCCCCTTTCCTGCAGTGCTTTGATACTGTGTTCCTGCATGGCAAGGAGTTGGACTGGGTGGCCCTTGTGGTCTCTTCCAACTCTATGATTCTAGGATGGGGACTCAGCAACATCCAAATTAAATATTCTTATAAATTAAAGCATATACAAGATAGGAAAAGCATTCAAAAGGTTATAATTAAGAACTAATTAAACTATCAATAACATTGAAAACAATTTAAAAGATACATTAAAATAATTAGAAGTACTTAAAGCAGCACAGTTAGAACTTGTACATGAAATATAAAAGTAACAGTAAATATTACAGACAGAGTGCAAAAGGTGTGAAAATATCCCTCACTAAATTACAGTTATAATGTAATTTAGTTATAATTTCATTACAGGAAAAATGAACGCGTTGCAAATAGTTACTGTCAACATCTGGTCATTAACTGAGCTATGTTATAACTATAGATTAATGCAGAAACAGGTTTAGGCATAACATGAATGATGACTTTATGACATGAATGAACACCCATGAAATGGACACGTGATGGGTAAAAGGCTGGTCTGTCCATTCCTGTCACAGTCTCAAGTGGTGATGTTAAATTTAGCAGGTGGAGGTTGAGATGGAATTCTTTCTAACATGGTTTGACCAATTTAAAGCACAGGAAATTAGCTCTGGGCAACCTTTCCTGGGTAATCATGTTAGCATTTACTATCAGTAAAGTATTATCTCACAAGGAGATTTTAGCATTTGTCCTTTAACAGACAGGACAGAGGGAGAAGTGGCTTGTTCTGCCAAAGAAGAAATGACAATTTCTTCTTTCAAGGAGATTCTAGCATTCTCGTTTGGCAATGGGGGGGGGGGGGCAAAGAGAAACAAAAGTATAAAAATCCCAGCCTGCTCTAGAATAGGAAGCAGGAGGGAGGAGACATTGATACAATGTCTCCGCCCAATTCCAGGACTGCCATGTGAGGAGCTATCACACTTGAGGACAAGTGCTACAGGAGTGTTTTGGGGACCTTATTGATGGGTATGCTCTGTCAATAAAAAGGGATGCTCTAACCAGCAATGAAACAGCCACGACATCATGCAATAAGTATTGCCAAAGGCACTGTTCTCTAAGTTAATTGCATATTCAAAGCTTCATGTGATAAAGTCCTCTTACTCCTTCTGATGGTCAAATAAGATTCAAACAATACTGGTTTTCATCTGATTGGCTTTAGAAATGGGAGAGAAGGTGTAAGGTTGGTCTTCCCCTCAAGCAGCCAAGCAGATAGGTCATCAATGAACACAATGCTGACAGGATTAACCTTATTAAGAGACTGTAGGGAGGCCTGGAGAACCTCTGACATTAGATGCTGAATTCAGCTGAACAGCTGTACATAGTAGACCCACAGGGGCTCAGTTAAGTTTACTGGTTTTTCTGCCTATTGAGCAGGGGGTAGGGAACAGACAAGTAACTAGCAAGACATACCACATGACAGGTGGTCTGTATTAGGCTTGGTCCAGTGGGTCACAAGGTGTACAGACCTATTCTAAGCATTAGTCTTAGGTGGCCATGGTAGTGGTGGTTGGTGGCACAGTAAAAAAGGAGGAAGTGGGAGGAGATGACGATGGTGATATTGGTATGCTTGAACATCATTGATATAATAATGCCTATTACATACAGTCTTCATTTATATTCACTTGGTAGCAGTGTAGTAGGTTTTGTATACCTTCCAAAAGTTCACCTAGAATGGAAGGTGAAGTTTTCCCTTTCCCCAGAAATGCTGCATGATTAAGAGACAAATGCCTAAATCAATGGGATTTACCTACCTGTTGACTCACCATTCAAGAACTGACTGAATGAGTCTACTCTAGTTAGGACTAACCAACAGAATACCAGAGAAAAATATGTTGTGCAACGAAAGAAGATGACCTCAGTTTGGATTATCTGAGCTTGAGCTAACAGTGTCTAAATTAGGCTTTAAAAAAAGGTCTGTTATTGCAAAGTCAACAGATTTTGAACTGGGTTTAATAGCATGTCTGGTGGATTATAGCTCCATAAGGATGTTTTCTCCATTTGTATATTGCTTTCTGTTAATATTTGACAGGTTTCTTCTGTAAAATATCTGCCAACAGACAGTCAGAACCCAAAGGAATACTTAATAAGACCACTAAGGTCTGAAATACCGTAAGTAAATCTATGTCTGTATCTATATCTGTTTATATAGCATTTACTATCTATGTTTGACTCCAAGAATCTCAAGGAATTAGTCCTGATTTTGTCCTCATTGCAATGGTGTAAGGTAGTTTTGGCTGAGTAATATTCACCCATTTAGCTTCATAGTTATCTTTTTGTTATCTAATTACTCTGACTGTGGTGCCTAAGTTTGCACTCATGTGGTACCAAAAGGGAAAGAAACAGGAGGGGAAAGCACACATACAACATTTGAGCAAGAATGTTGGCTTCTGTTGTATTACATTAATTGAGTTGCATTCAGACTTAATGATTAGAAATCAATGAAACCTACTTTGGTTACCATCATACCACTTTGAACATATACAATCTTGTCTTATTTTGGAAGCTAAGCACTCTTGGGTCTTTCCTACCAATCCAGATAAGAAAGAATGCTGTGCAAAATCCTGGAGATCTACTTCCAGTCAAAACTAACAATGGTTGGATCCAGTATAAGGCAACTTCCTATGTTGATTAGGTTGCTCATGACTGGTAATGTCCAGAATCCTCCACAGACATTATGAATGTATAATACAGAGTTACACACTTGTGACTGATATATGTATTCATGATCCCTACATAGCCACTAGTTTAGCCCCTAGTTTAGGGGTTCTAGGGACTGTGAATGGCTCCCCAGTCTTTACTTACCAGGCAGCAGCTTCTGGGATTGATTGTGGTCTGTTCCTCTGTTGATTGGGATACAGCTGACTGACCTTCACACCCATCCTTTCATACAAGCAATCTCTGGTGTGAAGAATTGTGGCAAGGATCCAGTTTCTGTCTGTTGTGCTGGATATCACTCACAAAGGGTTGGGGGAGTTGGTTGGCCACTTCCCAATCAACAGGGGAACAGATCTGGGATGGGGGTAGGGATCAGGCTGGTATTCACTATGCAGCACTGTATTTAGAGTGTTATTTGATGCATAAATGTCATAAAAGGTTCTCACCAATATAAATGATATCTGTGTATTTTCTCATCCTCAATGCGAACAAAGGCCAACCACCATGAGATGCTTTGTCCTTACATGTGAGTGAGAAAACCATGTGGCTTTTTAATTGTTTTTCCACGATTTCCCCCATATACACATAGCGTACACATAAAGTACTTTCCAGAACTGACATTATGGGTATCTTTTGCAGTAAATACTTTTCCCCCCCTTCCATTTAAAAGGTTCAGAGAGGTAGTAAATTCAGTTTGGATTTTAGTCTGAAGGAGCTATCTAGGGTTATTGTGGTGTGTGCCTTCAAGTCATTCGTGACCTATGGCAACTTCATCATGGGTTTTCTTGGCAGGATTTGTTCAGAGGGAGTTTGCCTTTGCCTTCCTCTGGTGCTGAGAGTGTGTGACTTGCCCAACGTCACCCACTGAGTTTCCATGGCTGAACGGGGATTCAAATCCTGGTCTGGATCTATTTTGGGGATAAGGTACAGCACCTTGAATATTCCCTTTAAAGTCTGAACTGAAGTTTAAAGTTTGGACTAAATTCAGAATAGGTTCACTAAGCCACTGAGTACTGGCTTTGTGGATGTATTGGAGGCCTCTGGGGCAGACCAGTGGCCCTAGATAGGCTCTGTTTCTCCATCCTAACCTATTCACCTCGTGTGTGTTAGGATTGGCCTGCATGTTATTTTAACAGATGAAACCACTTTCTTTGTAAATAAACTCAAGCTTACACAAAAGTTCACAAAATAGATAAAACAGTTCAAATAATGTATAGCCCCTCTTATGGACAGATATGCCATGAGCAATGACTCTGGTTTTACAATTTAATTATCATACTCTGTAGCAGAAGTAAATTATTAGAAAGGTCAACCAAGCTTTATATAAATGCTCACCCATTCAAAGAAGAAAAACTTTACCAGAAAAGACAGGTTTTACTTGACTTTCAAGTGGTTTTCTATAAAACCGTATGTCTAGAGTCTACATACAAGTTGCTTTACAGACTAACTCCATCTGCTTCCATGTGGCTGTAGATTTTAGTATGTGGTGAATATACAATGCTAAACTGTCTATGAGAATTAAAGTACATACTCATATCTTTCACATTCTTCTACTCTATTCTGATGTAAGCCTCCCTGAGTTCACTGGGATTTTTTCCAAGATAAATGATCATAGGATTAAAACCTTATGTTATGTTACAGTGAATTTACAAAAGTTGAAACTTGATTATTTCAGGCAAAAATTAAAAATAATCAAAAGCTCAAGAGACTTATATTTCCAGTTCTAGGTGTGATTTAGATGTGTGTGTGTGTGTGTGTTGTTTACCTTCAAGTCATTTCCGACTTATGTTGACTCTAAGGCAAGCCTATCATAGGGTTTTCTTGGCAAGTTTCTTCAGAGAGGGGGTTTGCCACTGCCATCCTCTGAGGATGAGAGAGTGTGATTTGCCCAAGGTCACCAAGTGGGCTTTCATGGCCAAGGAGGGATTCATGTAAATGTGCATGAAAAAAATCTCTGTGTCATTTAAAGCAAAGCAAAGCAGCTTCATTTATATACCACTTCATATCGCACTACGAGATGTCTAAGCAGTTTACAACTGTAAGCTCATTGCCCCCCCAACTGTTGGGTACTCATTTTAGCAACCTTGGAAGGATGCAGGCCTGAGTCTAGCCTGAGCCCTGGCTAGTATTGAACTCGCAACCTTTATGTCTATATGTAATCATGACTTTTACACAACACTGATCTGGGCTTTCAGATATTCACTATAATGTATTTCAGACGTTCACTATAATGTATGTGCTAATACGCAAATTGTATGTATCTCTTTTTCTCTTTGCTAGTATGTATTTTCAAATGGCCTGATAAATGTATTTAGCCACTAAGCCTCTGAGAACATACATTTTAAAAAACAAATGGCTCCCAGAATCCTGCCATCAGCTTGCTGTGGCAATCCCATAGAGTTTTCTAAGGTAAGGAATATTGCAGTACAAAAAGTAACTTTTCTGATTTTTTTATTCTTCACTTTGCTCACCTTTGCATCCAAACTGCAGAAATAATCCAGTTTGACCACACTTTAACTGCCATGGTTCAATGCTATGGGATTTTTGATAAGGTCAAACTGGATTATTTCTCCAGTGCAAATGCAGCCTCAGTCAAGTATTCATCACAAAATGGAGAACACAGTTTCACCTTGATAAATATTTGGAATTTCCTAACTGAGCTTCTGTGCGAAGGAAGGGGTTGTTTGTTGAGTAGGGAAAATGGAACAAGGCCTGGTTACTTTCTTAATCAAGGGGAAAAAAGAGTTTAGATTTCACTGTGCATGAGCAAATAAGATGACTAGGAAGAATAGGAGGGATTTCTAAACATCAGCTTCATTCCCTTTTCTCAGATCTATAGATATGGGAAACACTATGTTCCTAAAAGAGTTGTTTTATGGGTTTTATGAGTCAAGGGAAAGTAGGAGCCAACTGGGCAGATCAACTCAGACAGACCTGCAATAGCCTAACCACATTTCAGACACAGCAACCAGAGCCATCAAGGCATCTAGTGGGTGTAAGAAGCAACCAGATGATGTGGGAAGGCACAGCATTACGCTGATTTTAAACCAGACATGAGTACACCCAAGATGTTTAGAAATGTGGGGTGAGAATTAATCTTAAAAGTCTCACTCTCCACCCTTGATCATACCACAGAAATGTACCAAAACCATATTGTCCTTGGTTCTTGAGGCACATTTCCTGAAAGGTTGTTTTCCTTTGGGCGACAGGCTATCTGTCACTTATCCCAAAGGTGCTGATTAAGAGCAATAAACAAGGTGATTTCTGGATTGCTGTACACGTAGCACTGATAAAGAAAAGTGGCTCCTAAAGATAAAGCAGGGAAGGTCAAATGGTTTACTGGGACAGCTTCTATTAGGAAAGAATAGAAATGACCCATCTGCATATACTGCATATATGGAGAAATTACATGGTTGATAAAATTGCCTAAACAAGACTTAAACTTTCCAGCTGGCTTTAGTACTGAATGGGGGATTCTGGGAAAAACAATCTAAAGAAGCATCCTTTCCATGTTTTACAGAAAACAGCTTCAGGCTACATCTGCACTGCAGAAAAAAAATGCAGTTTGACACCACTTAAATTGCCCTGCTATGGAATCCTGGGATTTGTGTTTTTGTGTGATTGTTAGCCTTTTCTGTCAGAGAGCTCTAGTGCCACAACAAACTACAAATCATTGAATTCCATAGCATTATGCCATGGCAGTTAAAGTAGGGTCAAACTGCATTATTTCTGCAGTGCAGATACAGCCTTAGGGAGCATTCACACTCATTTTTTTGTCCCAATGAGATGCGGATCGCTGCACTGATGCATATTGGGTTTATTGTTCCCATTTTGTTTTGGGTTTGTGAATCTCTTTGAGTCATTGTAATCCAGGGGTAGGCAACCTTTCCCCTTTAAGGGCCGAGGGACTTCAGCTCCCAGAAGCCTCAGCCATGTTGGCCAATAGTCCCATGTTGGCCAATAGCTCCTGGGATTCTGGGAGCTCGGCCCTTAAAGGGGACAGGTTGCCTACCCCTGTTGTAATCCCTTGTTATTCACGCATGCCATCATTTTGAGATAAAATGAAGCCACCTCCATTCTTTTGAATGATACAGAGCAATCTGAATCAATTCAGAAGCTTATTCACACTGCTGAATATGCAGATCGATGAGGTTCTTTCAGGAAAACTCAGGGAGAGGGGGAAACAGTATCGAATATCCTGAATTAAGTGGGATTTTTGCCAGTGTATCAAGCTCATTCAGGATGTGTGTGAACAACAAGGATTCAACCTGGGTTCATCCCGGATTATTTTCATAGTGTGAATGGGGCCTCAGACACAGTGTTACTATGAAACAAGATGGGTTAACTAGTTCAGATGGCATAAATGGGGTGCAGTTTTGGGAAACAATGTGTGTGGGGCAGACATAGAAGGGCAGAACATGTTCAGGTATTCTCTAACACCTAACTGACTGAAGTGAACAAAAGGGATGTAAAAGCCCTGTGTTATTATTGTTGATGTTATTATTACCTTTATTTGTATCTCTTGTTTCTCCCCAAATTGGAACTCATGATAGCTTACAATTTAAAAAGAAGAATACAACTAAAAACATACAAAATGGGAACATTACAATGGAATTAAACAATTCACAGTATGAAAACAATGCAAGCCTTATGCATAAAAAGATAAAATATTATTTAAAAGATAACAAAAGCTATTGAAAACTGTTCAATTTAAAACAGCATAGAATCTTTGGTGCAATGGTCTGAGCACTGGACCAGGACACTGGGAGACCATGAAACCCACTGGGTGACCTGGGACAAGTCACACTCTCTCACCCTCAGAGGATGGCAATAGCAAACCCCCTCTGAAGACACCTGGCAAGAAAACCCATGTCAACCTTAGAGTTGACATGATAGAAATGATTCAAAGACACACAACAACAAGAACAACAAAGAACCTTTAGTCCAGGCTTTAAAAACTTTGTTTTAAAACTCTGTCAGAATAAAAAGGGGATTCGTAGGCTTTCATGGCCGGCATCCATAGTTTTTGTGGGTTTTTCGGGCTGTGTGGCCATGTTCTAGAAGAGTTTCTTTCTGACGTTTCGCCAGCATCTGTGGCTAGCATCTTCAGAGAAGATTTTTTTCTCTGAAGATGCTAGCCACAGATGCTGGCGAAACGTCAGAAAGAAACTCTTCTAGAACATGGCCACACAGCCCGAAAAACCCACAAAAAGGGGGGATTGCCTGCTAATGGAAGGGCAGCAAGGTAGTGGCCATTTTGGCCTTCCTCAGAAAGGATTTCCAGAAGCAAGGCGCAGCCGCCAAGCAGGCTCTCTCTTGTATCCTCAGCAACCATGTTTTTGACAGCAATGGGACAGAGCGCAGTGATACCACTAGGGTTGGTGTCACCCTCTGCTGTAACTCATGCCACCCTTTGCATTGACCTCCTCCCATGCCATACCATACATAATCCTTAGCAATGTTTTTAATATTAATGTTGCTCATAAATCATAATTCCCGTATACCACTCAATGTAATGGTAATAGTTGTGACATAAACAACTAACAAAATCAAAATTATACCTTTAAATTACAATAGCATACATATATTTACATGCACATAGTTGCATGTTAAAGTAACCATTTGGTAAGATGTGAATGTTTTTAAAGAAACTTTAATAATAATATTTTTTATAAAAAATTAAGTTACCACTTAGTGATGCCCCTAGGCAGAGGGAAAGGCCTTTCCTGATATTCTCAACTGTGTTATAGTTGTGTATCTCCTGCTCAATTCATTAGACATAGGAGAACTTCCTAGGACATTCTGCCTTATTTTAAGTAATGGATTCTTTGTGCGGAATGACATTTTAATATTTATCTATCTATTTATTTATGCTTAAAGTAATGATGTATCTTGTTACAGTACTGCATGCCTATTCCCTTTTTAATGTATTCTGATCCTCTCTTGGCACAATTTCCTTTTTTGGAAAAAGCAGAATAAAAAAAATTAAAAGAGAGTGAGGGAAAGAGGATGAAAGCAATATTCAAATATGTATCACAAATATGTATCACAATACATATGGGAATACTCTGTATCCACTAGATCTAAATTCTGTATGAGAGTGCATCATTTAAAAAAAATGCAAACAAATTTTGGTACATGAATATGAATCACCACGCCTTTTGTTTAAATCAGTGATGATCAACTTCTTCAGCTTAGATGGTGATGAAAGAGCACAGTTTCCCATGAGCCTCTTTACTTCCACCAGTAATCTCTATGCACACATAATCTCTAATTCGTGTATGTCTCTCTGTGTGTGTGTGTCTCTGTGTGTGTGCCTTCACGCTATTGTCTTTTAAACTACAAATCCCATAATCCTGGGGATTCTGGTAGTAAAAACAACTTTCCTAAATTCTGTCCAGATGTTGGACTGACCTGGAGAGTTATAGGCACAGAAACACATTTCCACAATCTTTAGAATCCCTCCTCAATGGACTGGGATATAATTTTCTACCCATGAAACCATTTATCTACAGACTGAGCTTCTCCAAAGAACAGTGTACTCCACTATCCCTGGAGAAATGTAAGGGCTATCTGGTAGCTTGAAAACCACACCAGTCAATGCATAATACAGTTTCACTATTCTTTCAGAAAAAGCTTTTTGAATACCATGGTTTCTCTGTATAATACCAGCTCAATTTAGCAGCCATGGAATGGCAGGTTTATATCATGATGACCTGCATTTGTGGCTGCTACACTGCTGCTTATTCACATTGCTATGCTGTTTTTTGTTATTTCTTGTCATTTCTTGGAAGTAGTGTGAAGTTGATTGAGCATGAATTTGGTGTGAATTTTGATGTGGCAGTAAGGTGAACGGGTAGGTGGGAAGTCAACACTTACTCATACGATCTACCTAACCAGTCTGCATGATCCTCTTGAAACTGTATTTTTCTTTGACATTGAAAGTAACTGAACTCCAGTAAAGATTGTCTGATATCCTGTTGATGACACACATGGAGGTTATACCTGTTATTTATTTTTTCAGTGAACCCTCTACTGTACTTTTATTAAGAAATTAAAGCAGTGGTACTATTTTTGTGGTCAGCATTTGATAAATAACCTGTTATTATATAATTACACTTGTCCCTCCACATTTGCTGGGGTTAGGGGCACTTGACCCCCATGAATGTGGAAAAAACATAAATAACAAAAATACTATGTTTTTACCTGAGAGAACATCTCTCTAAGAATCTCTAGGTCTTCCAGTGCAACTCTGTGGTCAACATCTGCCAGACATTGATCACAGAATTGCACTGGAGGAGCTACAAATGCCTAGTAGAGTGTTCGAAGAATCTCTAGTTCCTTCAGTGTGACTTTTGGCCATAGAAGTTGACCATAGAATTGTATGGAAGACCTAGAGACTCCTAGAGAGAACTTACTAATAAAATCCATGAATAACCAAAGCTGCAAAAGTCAAAGCCACAAATGTGGAGGGACGAGTGTACTGATTATATCTATATGCTGCCTTTTCTCCAGTAAGCTTAACGTAATATACATGGCTCTTCTCCTCAGCCACCTTCTCCTCCCAATACCCCTGAGAGGTAGGTCAGTCTGACTCAGTGAGTTTCATGAGTCAGTGGGACCAGAACTTGGATCTCATAAATCCCTGTCTATCTCCATCCATGTAACCATTTTATAAAGGGAAATGAAAATCAGTGCTACATTTGGAGCCAGATGTGTGTAGCATTAAAAGTGACCCTATGATTGTAGATAATCAGCACTCTATATTGACAGGCTAGCCATCTGCAATTGGAGCATCCATGGCTGGCCCCATCACATTATCATCAATGGTGGCATGTGCATGCAGCCTCACCGATGTGGCCACGCACACATTGGCATCCATTGATAGTAATGAGACTTGAGATCCCATGGTTTTTGGTATCCGCAGGGGTGGGTGGGTCTGGAACTGAACCACTGCCAATATGGAGGACTGGCTGTATATCTGGTTGAACCCTTGTTTAATATCTGCTTAAAACAACTGGAAATGTGGATCACAATATTGGCCAAATGGAGGAAATGAAACATTCCTGCCCCATTCCCATACTGTCCTGTTTAGATGACACATGGGGCCAAAATGGGCAAAACACTGGACCAGTCCAAGTTTTACAGCTATTCTCTGGAGTAAAAAGAGTTGCATTTGCCCCAAATACGATTAGAAATTCCAGAAAATCCCCTGAGTGTGTGGACAACCTGACAGTGCAGGGACAGGGGAAAAATGTTGGGGGGCAGGCAGAAAAGGTGAGGAGACACCATGGGCCAAGTGACCACTCACTTCTTGCTGCCTGGCAATTCCGACTCCCAGCACAGCACTGTCATTTTCAAGTTCACACAGAAACTCTGATGGAAAACTGGGTTTTCCCATCAGTGCATATACAGCCTCTATCCCAATGGCATTTTTTTTAATCCAATAAAACCAATATGTACATCCAGGACTTGCTTTTGGAGTCATCCATAATAAGGATGTTCAGGTAGCATTAATGTGGATTTATCAAGTTTGTAAGGCAACATTCATTCCTAGATGATGATGGTTAGAACTGTGATGACTGTAGCCATCTTAACAATTTTCCAGTTTTCCTGTGGCCAGACTTCCAGCAAATCTTGCAAACAAGTGTGTTTTAACTGGATGTGCCAGCATGGTCTTCACTGCCAGTTCTTCCTGCAATTTTTCAATTTAAATGTCAACAACTTGTTAGTTAGCAGAGGGTGTGGTTCCCAGTAGCCATCTGGCTGAGTGATCTGGGGATTAGTCCCCAAAAGTAACATTTCCAAGCTCTGAATCAGCATTGATTTTATAGGACATGATAGACCACTTGTCCAACACAATAGAAGATCTTGTAGCACCTTTGATATTAACTGAAAGAAAGATAGACCTTGTAGCACCTTTGACACTAAATGAAAGAAAGATATTGCCAGCATGAGCTTTCATAGACTCCAGTCTACATCCTCAAATGCTCAAAAGCTCATGATGCCAACTTCTTTCATTTAGTTAGTCTCAAAGGTGCTACAAGATGTCTCTACATACTGATTCTACAGACTAACACAGCTATATCTTTAAATTCTACCACAATAGGAGGCAGTTTTACATGTTGCATAGCCCCATGGGAATCAATTTTAAAACACTGCATTTGTCCAACTTGACCTCCCCACACATGCATCCCAGATAAACTTTGATAGTGCCCCAAACTCCTATGGAATATTGAGAAAGTCCTCTAACCCAGCTATCTTAAAAAAAACCCTTAAAAAACCTCTATCGAATAAAGAAACATGGCACCTTTCTGAAGAACTATATTTGAATTTTGTCTGGACTAACTCAAGGAAGTTTTGCGTCATTTTGATAAGGAATAGCAGATTTGGGCATGTGGTCCAGTTTGGACCATTCTCTCAATGGACAACTGTCATCAAGAGAAATGCCAGTCTGACTACACTTTTACTTTATTCTCATGGAATAACATTTTATTGAAAAACCTCAGGACACCCTTCTTGTTCATTCATGTTCATTATGTGGTATAGTTGTTTCAGGGTTCAAATCCTCACTCAGTCATAAAAACCCATTGGTGCCCTTGGGCAAGTCACAGCCTCTCAGCCTCAAAGGAAGCCAAGGACAAATCCCTTCTGAACAAATCTTGCCAAGAAAACCCATAAATTGGAAACAACTTGAAGGCACACTACAATGACAATAAATTCTGGGATAGCTGATTGCTAATTCCTTCTCCCACACAAGTGTGATCATTTCTATGCTCATACCTCTTCAGTGAATCCGCCCCATACTCTCAAGTGCTCTACTGTTGATACTCAGTGGAAGCCAGAAGTGAGTTTTTGACTGTCATCTTAGTGGGTTTGCTTAATAGTGGTGTACTTAAGAAGATTACAATGTTCCCTGTGGGGTTGGAATTTAAGAACTGAATGTCCCTTGCACATTTTCCCTTGACTTTAAAACAACTCAATTTGTTCTTTCAGGAACTTTCTATAGAAAAGGAAATGCTGGCTTCAAAGAATTTCTTCTCCATTTTTGTTTTGTCACCCTTTCTCTTCATTTTACAGCCTTCCCACCCTGTAAAATTATGCAATGGATACTCTGTTCAATAATTCCTTTAATCCTCATAAAAGAAACAAATGATTCACTGTAGCTCAGGGCTCTCAGTCCAACATGAGACTCTTCTTCCAAGTTCAGAATCAACTTTTTTTTGGCAATGCTAAATTACAATGTGCCTCTGAGAGCAAACAGCCTTCTAAACAGCTTTTAAAGGCATGAAACATGTACTCAGGATTTGTTGCCACCCATTTCTAGAAACATATGCAATTATTATTAATTTTTTTTTTTTGCAAGCCTCATGATGGGTGATTGGTTGGCTGTATTAAGATCCAAAAGGAGCATGGGTGGAAAGTCCAGACTTATTCACAGGAAACAGCTGCAAGCTTCCTCATACAACTGTGAATTTGAGGGAAACATATCAGATCTCTTTCTTTAAAAAAAAAATCCACAATCTAAAGATAGCTATTATATTGAAAATATTCCAGATGGAAAAAATTAAGAGACTCAAAAGACCATGATGCAATGGGTAAATGGAAGGCTTAGATTATAGATGGGAAGGGGTTGGCATAAATGATTCTGTAGGCCTAACACACACATAAGTTCTCTTTCTTCAAACTGCCTCTTGAATTATGGTGACCCCATGAATTTCATTGTGTTTCCTTAGTCTGCACCTGCACTGCAGAAATAATGCAGTTTGGCTCCATAGAATTCTGAGATTTTTAGTTTCATGAGCTATTTAGCCTTCTCTGTCAGAGAGCTGTGATGCCACAACTACAAATCTCAGGATTCCATAGGATGGAGCCATGGCAGTTAAAGCTGTATCAAACTGCATTAATTCTGCGGGACACTGCCAGAGCACCCAGAAGCTGCCTTAAGGGGGTTGCAGACTGCCAGAAATAGTGCAAATTGAGTCCACTTTTAGGGTTAGGGTTAGGGAATCATGGGAACTGTATTTTATTGTAGCACCAGAGCTCCCTGACAGAGAAGGCTCAATGGCTCAGAAAAAAACACAATTCCCATGACTCCCTAGCACTAACCCTAGCCCTTAAAGTGGACTCAATTTGCACTATTTCTGGCACTCTGCAACCCCCTTAAGGCAGCTTTTTACCAGCCCAAATAGAAGTGGATCTTTTCCACTCCTATTTGGGCCGGCTCTGGGCTGTATTGGGGCCACAGTGTGTGGTTGCCACAGCTCTAGAGCAACCGGCTCTGGGTAGCCCCAATCCACCCTTTTGGGGCCGTTTGTTTCAGTCCTTAGTTAAATACACTAGTAGCTGATGTTGTATACTGGCCATTGTTTCTGTTGCTCAGACTATTTTCTGGTAATTCCAGTACTAGCTGTAACATTTTATTTCCAGCCTTCAGTGTGCTTTAAAAAAACCAAACAGGGACATATGAGAACAACAACAACAAAACCTCTCCTCCTTTCTTTTCTTCTTCCTTTGATTATAGTGAGGCATGTATCTATGAGAGACAAAATGAAGCTGTTGCCCCACTGTAAGAATGCTTCCTTCAGTGAAATTTTCTTTCAGTCCCTAGATTTATAACTTTGAAGTAGCTTAAAACATCAATTTAGCATTGAAAAATACAATTTAGTCAGCTACAGAAAAGGGGCAGGCAAAGTTATCAAGGGAATGCAAACACACAAATAGATAGATAGTGTTCTAGATATGAACTGTTTCCAGCGTCTCAATCTCTACAAAGCTAGAAATCTGGGGACTGGAGGAAAATTTCATTTGGGGGGCAGAATTCTTATTTGGGAACAATGCCCTCATTTTGTTCTGCCCCCATAGCTAGAGCCCTGGTTAATGTATCTTAATGTATCAGTGAAATAGCACATTTGCACAATAGAATTATAATTCTTTTTAACATCAAAAACTGAGAGGAGAAAATATGCCCTCCAAACCACCTCAACAAACCAAATCCCAGTTTTAAAAAGCCTTTGGAAGTGCCTTTGTGGAGGTCCAAGAAATTACTACAAAAGAATGGAACAAGTGGACAGTGAAGTGACTACAATTCGCAAAACCCAAGGAACTATAGGGGGTTGCAGACTGCCAGAAATAGTGCAAATTGAGTCCACTTTTAGGGTTAGGGTTAGTGCTAGGGAATCATGGGAATTGTTTTTTCCCCCCCTGAGACATTGAGCCTTCTCTGTCAGAGAGCTCTGGTGCCACAATAAAATACAGTTCCCATGATTCCCTAACCCTAACCCTAAAAGTGGACTCAATTTGCACTATTTCTGGCAGTCTGCAACCCCTCTATTTATCTTCTGAACTCACACTTCTTTAGATCCATCTGGAGGAACCCTGTGACACAATGGAAGAGGTTTCAGAAGCACTAGCCAGGACTAAGGACCTGTTTATGCTGACACGTAACAGTATTTACAGTACAAATGCCCTGTAATGCAGTTGACTGTATATCCTGGACTTTAGGCAAATTTAGCTGTTCAGCCCATCTAATTTCCTCTGTCCTCCCTGGAGGTGAAGGTATTCTTTTCACTTTAAAGCTTGCATTCCTACATGTTTACTTGCCAGAGTCATTGAGTAGACATGTGACAGGACGCATGTGCACAGTTCTGACAATAGGCTTGGATGAAAGCCAGGCAAGTGAAGGAACAGCCTCCCATACAACTGCTGTAAATAACAGCTGAAACTCCTAATATGCCAGGGCCTCAGAGTTCCTCCTCTTTTTGTTGTCTTGTTTTGTTGTGAATCTACCTCCCTATCAACATAAACATGTCTGGAGTCAGTAAGATGGAACAAAATCATTTTCAACCATCTTTATCACCAAACATGTAAAACGATCTGGCTACAGAAAAAGCTAGGCACGCAAAACATCAAAGGCAAGGAAAACTCATTTGTAAGTGCATGTGCTGATAATAAAGATGCCCATTGTCTTCTGATGGTGAATAAAACCAAAATGAGAGGAATTCATGATAGTATAAATTAACCTTTAAAAAAGAGAATGTCTCCAAAGTGTTGATATTATTCGCTTGCACTCTCAGATTCTTTCAGCAATGCTTGAATCAGGGCTCTTATGAAACTCTACTATTTTATAAACTGATTTTAATTAAGGAAAAATAAAAGTAGTTTACTCAACATGTAGCTTTAAAAAAAAGAGAGAGCAAGTTTTACTTTCTACTCAAACATGACTGCTTGTAAATATTTACCAAGACAGTAAAAACAGAAAGCAGCCTGTCTCCCTTTGGAAAAGCACAGACATAGTTGCAGAACATTTCCTTTATATACAAATGCATAGTTTGGCCTCACAAATCATTATTTGGGGGCTCACTGATTCACTTCTCCTTTGGCTCTGTCCATCTCTAGAAGAGGGAAGGGACAATGTCAACACAGGCCCATCCCAAGCCAAATCCTTGCAGGGCTCTGCTCTTCTCTTTCAGCAGAAGAAGCTAACAGACCCAGGTCCCAGAAGAAACAGTGATCCCCTAGTTGCTCCTCCTGATCTCTGCCTCATCATTCCTTTCTCTCTTTGACATTCCTCCCTATGCCAGGCCCTACATCTTGCAATCTCTCAACAAGGCTATGTCTTCAGGTGCACTATGTGACAGAGGTCACTATCTATCCACTTGGCTTCTATACGCACAACAGACAGCAGAGAATATTTTAGTTTTCACCTCAAGTAGATAATTGTCTTGGCTCACCCTGTCTCTTCCAGTTTCCTCAGACTTTTCAATGTTTCTGACTAGAAAGGGGAAGGAAAACTGTACAGAAAGTGACGTTACCAGATTCCAAGTAGTTCAGTGGCATAAGACAAATTTGATTCATCTTAACTTCTGTTCTCAGGTTTGTGTGTGTGTACGTGCTTTCAAGTCATAGTGTTTCTTAAACAAGGAATCCTAAGGGGTGGTTTTGTCAGTTCCTTCCTCTGAAGGAAGCCTCCAGAACCTGGTATTCCTTGGTGGTCTCCCATCCAAGTACTGACCAGGACTGGCTCTGCTTAACTTCCAACACCAGATGCCATCTGGTGCCTTTAAGGTATTTAGCCCTTCTAAATTACCTCAGATTGAAAATCCTTATATCAAGAGATGTGGGCAGTGGGATTCTTTTTTTAAAGAGAAACAGCAATACCACAAGCCAAATTAGTTATGTACAAAAACATAATTGAGCTTTATTTTCGTTTATTATTATTATTATTATTATTATTATTATTATTATTATTATCATTATTATTATTATTATTTTGGACTACACCTTTTTGGACTAAAATTTTCCAAATCCCACAGCCTGTAATAGCCATTCTAGATAGGGTCTTGGAGGAGGAGGAGGAGTTCTGTGAAGACACACCCAACTAAAGGTGGTGGCAAATATGGATGTGCAACGCCAGTACCCTGGTGAGATCAAACTCTTTTGTCCAAAAAGGCTCCAATGCTGAATGTAAAGTCCAAAAGGGGAAATTTATTTTAAAGAAAAAAAGAAAAAGGGGTTCTCCTCCCCAGCTCTAACAGGCTTAAAATAAAAGGTACTTTACAGTTTAGGTTTCAGTAATCTTCAGTGTTGTCATCTCTCTGGGTTTGATCTTGGTTTGAACTCATACTCAATGAAGCTGGTGCAGGGTCTTTCAGCTTCTGGTGCTCTTGACTTCTTTGTTGTTGATGTTTAATAGAATTAACTGCTTCTGGTAACTAATCTGGCTAACTGGTAAATAAATTGGCTAAATGGTGTGAGAAATGCCCTTTCCCTCTGTCTGTGACTGTTTGCCACCAAACAGATAAAGCCAAGCCTGCCTAAGAAAAACTAAAAATCCCAAGCTGAAGCAGAGCTTGCTGGGAAGGGGCAAACCAAAAACTAGAAAAATGCAGGGGATTCCTACAGCTCCTCCCACAAACTAATACAGTGGAACATTCATATGCTCAAACAATCTAAGGACTGAACTACAAATAGGGGGAAATGCAGGGGAGAATTTAAACAGTCCAGGCTGGACATCACAAGTTCAAAAAAAAAGGGGAAAAAGGAAATTTTCCCTTATCCATACCATAGTGTTTCCGATTTCTGTGTATGGTTGTGAAAGCTAGACAACGAAGAAAGCAGACAGGAAGAAAATCAACTCATCTGAAATGTGGTGCTGGAAGAGAGTTATGTAGATACCAAGGACTGCCAAAATGACAAATAAATGTGTCTGAGACAGAATCAAGCCTGAATTCACATAATAAGACACAATGCAAAGGAAACTTGCAGCACTTTTGAGACTGCACAAGAAGTTGTAGCATAACTTTTGTAGACTTGGGGGCTTTGCAGACCGGCCCAAAGAGCTGGTCTGGGGGTGGAGTTGGGGTGGAGCAGTAGCATACTGGCTGCTCCGATTCCACCCCAACGCTGTCCTGATGCCCTGCACCCATTTGCATGGCGCACAACATCAGGACACCCTCTTGGTGCACAAAAAAGCTGCTGCTGCAGCTGAAAGGACAGCCTTTTGCAGCTCCCAAAAGGAGCGGCAAAAAGGAGGATTGGGGCCACTGCATGCGGTTGCCATGGCCCTGATCCGCTGCTCCCAGGGGTGGCTCTGTGCCACCCCTTTGGGCCGGTCTGCATCGACCCTTGGTTTACTTCCTCAGATGCAATAAGACACAAAGGCTTATGCTACAGCTTCTTTCACACAATTAGTCTCAAAGGTGCTGCAAGATCCCTTTGCATACTGATGATATTCCAGACCAGGGGTAGGCAACCTTTCCCCTTTAAGGACCGAGGGACTTCAGCTCCCAGAAGCCTCAGCCATGTTGGCCAATAGTCCCATGTTGGCCAATAGCTCCTGGGATTCTGGGAGCTGAAGTCCCTCGGCCCTTAAAGGGGAAAGGTTGCCTACCCCTGTTCCAGACTAACATGTAACTAACTAATAAACCATAAGTGAGGCTAGCACACTTTGGACATATCATAAGATATCATGATTCACTGGAAAAGACAATAATGCACAATAGGAAAAGAGGAAGATTTCAGTATAAGTGGACTGACTCAATCAAGGAAGCAACAACCCCGGGTCTAAGATCTGAACAGGGCTGTTGATGACTGGGGGTGTATCCTGGGATTTGTAGTTTGTTGAGGACCAGAGCTCTCTGACAGACTAAGCTGAATGCCTTACCAAACTCCAAATCCCAGAATTCCTTAGGATGGTGCAATGACAGCTAAAGTGGTGTCAAACTGCTTTATTTCTGCAATATGGAAGAGCTGTTGGTCTCTTTAAGGTCTCTCATTCATAGTGCCTTCATAATAAGACTTGATGGTGAACAACAACAGAACAAGAATACTATCCACTTCCAGAGGTTCTTCCAACCAGTTTCTTCTGTCTTGTGACTCTTTGAGAAAACTTTTTTCCTTTAATTTTTCCTTTACCAGAATTTTAATTAATTTCAATGCTTATTAAAAGTGCTATGCATGTCTCTTCATCATAACCCAGCCATGACATTGTGGCCACTAAGCCATTAAACATTAGGCATCTAGATAACTGCTATCCAGCAAAAGGTCTTCAGCATACTTCACACATTATTGTACTGAAACAGCAGAGGACCAGTCTTGAAATGCAGGCTACAATATTATCTGACTTTGTTCATTTTTAAACGATTTTTGCTCCTACAGGGGAATAAGACCCCAGGTTTACAGAGAAGAATAGCCCCTTTCTCCCATGCTGCAATCCAAATGTAAATCGTTCCTTCCCCAAAGCTGCTATTTGCCGTGAGAGGGAAAGAAGTGAGTGAAGAACTGGAGCAAAATCTAGTTGAATTTATTTATGCTGAATGTCACACTAGGAGCTCATTATATCCACACACTGTGTCCATCTCACAGCTGCCAGTTGTTTTCCAGGTGGTTTTTAAGGTGTAAGTTATTACCTGTAAAGCCTTAAATGAGTTGGGACCTAGTTACCTAAGAGACTACAGCAAGAATGAAAGCAAGCAAGCAAGCAAAAATACAATTACCTGGGTTGAAGTTAGCCAAAGACACACAAACATTTACAGCCCCAGTCTTTCAGAGGTGCCATGAAAATGTTCATCCTCCCAAGTGCTCAGAGAGTGGGTTTTTATGTTTCATCTGAAAACATTTCCAGCAGCCCCTGCATCCCATCAGATAACAATGGGTCAGAATTCCACGAAGAGCTATTATTCACACACTGAACAAGGAACTTTTATTAAAACAAGAACTTTAAGTGATTTCTTTTATTTTTGCTCCGTTTTGCAGAGATGAATACTTGAATCTTCCCTCCGTTTTCAGATACATCTGGTTTTTTCATGTAGCTTTCAAGGAACTATAGGCTTATCATCAGAAAGACAGCAATTTGTTTCATTAAAAAGAAGGGTAAGCGCTATTTCTAAGTTTATCTCCTAGTGGACTAAGTTGATACTCATAGCTTATTATTGGCCATTTCCTTGTAATGTTTTAAATTAAAAGGGTGATAAGGAGTCCTATCAGTTTAATTTTTAAAAATTATTTTTTGGTCATGGTTCTTAGAAGGAAAATAAAATACCCCCAAACAGATTTTTTGTAACTTAGTTCTTAATAAATAATTATGGTGCTATATAGTGAATCCCATCACAATCCCACCAACCTCCACTTCTTGGAACGACCAGCCACTGCAATTGTCAGGGCTCTGTTCTCCTATCACTCAAAAAGCAGATAATTGTCGTTTCCACTCCCTCATGAGCAATCTCCAGTGTAACAGGAAGAACCAGTTTCCCTGTCACAGTCCTTCCATCACTGCAGATCACTCATGTGAGGGAGGTGGAAATATCAATCAGTTGCTTTCCAATCAATGGGAACAAACCCATCAACCACACAGTAGAGACTGGAGGACTTTCATGGTCCCTACATAGCCCCCATTGGGATGCAGTGGCTCAAGTGCTTAAGACACTGACTCTATTGATTGCAAGATCGGCAGGTTGGCAGTTTGAGGCCCAGGTGCTGCATGATGGGATGAGCTCCTGTTTTCAGATACGTTGGCAGAAAGAGAAATAACGTGACAATAACCCAAACAGAAAGTCAACAAAAACTACTCCTTTCTACTTTTGGAATTTCCTGAAAGTAAAAGGAGCAGGTTTTGTTGGCTTTCTGTTCAGGTTATTTAGGCATTATTTCTCTTTCACACAAATGTTGTCTGAAAAACAACCCATATTTGCAGGTTTTTTCTACTTTCTGTTCGAGTTAACCTGAACGTCATATGAAAAACAACCCGCAAAAGTGGGTTGTTTTCACTTTAAATCTAGTTTCTGCATGGGATTCGTCCCGTGTGATAAACTACACTGTTAGCTGAGCATTAATCATTAATAAGTTAAACAGAAGCATAATTGCTGGTGTCTTTATCCACCAACTTAATTATTTCATACATTTCTGCACTACCCAATAACTAAATGCCTCTGTGCAGTTCACATTAAACCATAAAACAGAGCAGCACAGAGAATCTGCCACACACTATATCTAGAAATGGACAAAATAACACTATAAAAGAGCTAAAAATACATGATGTAGTGGGGGCCTGGGATGGCATTGCTAGAGACACAGGAAAGAGCAGATCTATCCTTCTTATAGTTTATATATTGTATTTTATTATTGTTATTCCTATTTGTTGTAACCCATCTCAATCTGCAGGGATAGATGGGCTATAAATAAAATGTATTATTATTATTATTATTGTTGTTATTGTTATTGTTATTATTATTATTATTATTATTTTGAGGATGGAGAGCTCTAGCACTGTTCAGATTCCTCTTTCCTGCTGAGAGAAAAGAGATTTCCACTCCTTTGCCCTCTAATGCTGGGGGGGTGGGACTGGATCAGTGGGCACTCCCTGGGCATCTTTCTTCATAGTCTGGAAAGATACAAACATCAAAAAGAGTGTAGGCTCCACGCAACTCTTTGTAGGGAAGGCCTTCTCCAACTGTGGTGTCATGACTGAAAAGGTCCTCTCTGTATATGCCTACTTCACTTAGGACGTTATCACACGTGGGCCAGTTTCGTTGTTAAAGAGATAATAAAGTGGAAATGAAGCATCCTGAAAAGAAAGCGAAAAAAGAGCTTAATTGCGCAAAAGCTTTTCACACATAATTACAGTAATAACGGAATTAAGTTAAAAGCGAAAAAAGACGTTTTTAACTTTCATACACAAGTGAAAAGAACCTGTACATGTACTGGAAATGGGTGTGTTTCGTGACCAGACTCCTCCTTTTGCCAGGGCGGGTCCTGCATTTCCCAGGAGGAAATGTCAGACTGTCCTACATTTAGGGTCATGTCCTCCTGCACAGGTCCTAACCCCCTTCCATTGGGGTTAGGACCTCTCAAGAGAGCAGAGGAGGAGGAGGAGGAAGCTGGAAAGGCAAGGCAAGGCAAGCCGAGGCAAGGGAGGGATTGAGATGGCTCAGCCTCCCTTTTCTCTCTCTCCTTTCCTGGCATTGGAAGCTGTCAGCTGCTGGGGAGATGGGCAAGGACGGTAGGATCACAGGCAGAGCTGGCAGGGAAGGAGGAGGAAAGGGAGGGAAGGAAGGAAGGAAGGAAGGAAGGAAGGAAGGAAGGAAAGGCTGGGTGTTCCCTGGGGAGGGCCAGAGCCTTGGATGATGCCCAGGAGAGGGGGAAACTGGAGGTAGCTCCCATTCCCCCCCCCCATAAGCCTTTCCTCTTTGTAGGACCTGCAGGGCAGAACTTCATGGTGAGATGGAGTTCCAAGTTGCTCCACAAGCACACCCCACACTTGTACCCACATCCACCCACAGGTGCTGTGGGGGAAGCCTTCTTTCCCCTCCTTTTCCCTCCATCCCAAATGCCAAACTTCTCCTCCGTCCCAAACTTCCCTCGCCTTGCCTTGCCTTGCCTTGCCTTGCCTTGCCTTGCCTTGCCTTGCCTTGCCTTGCCTTGCCTTGCCTTGCCTTGCCTTGCCTTGCCTTCCCTTCCCTGCATGGAAGGAGCCCGGGACTCTCCCTCCCTGGAGGCCCCTCCTCCTCCTCCTCTTGGCCCTCCTCCAGGTTTTAAAGGAGAATTGTCTGTGTGTATTTGCTTTTCACATTACAGTAAATGTGAAATTACTGTAATTTCACAAATGCATTTCCTCTAAACTCCCGAAATTAAAAAGATCTTGGATAATACCAGTTTCTGTCCAGTTTCTGACCAGTTTCTGTGTGATATCGTGTGAAATTGTGAGGCCCAAATTCAGTTTTTGTTTGGGATTTGTGTGGATTAACCAACAGATTCCCCCGTGTGATAACGTACTATATTCAGGACCTCTACACCCAGAGGAAAGCATCAGAAGATGGCACACACACACACAAACACACATACACATGCAGGCACACACTAGTGTCTGATAGTTTCCATGCCAACAGAGCAGTGAATTCATTCCAGGCTTTAATCTGAAATTTAAAGATGCTTAGCCTATTTGGAGATCAGGTTGTGCACATCAACAAGTCCCTTTAAAGTTCCCACAGCCACTGTTTATATGCCACATTGACCCAACAACCAAGAGCATCATATTTAGATAATATAGTTTGCCCATGCTTTTGCTGTTGCAATTATAATATAAAAGAAATGTAATAAAATATCAATTAAACAATATAGAGAGAAGTTCAATGCAGTAAAATATTTAGGGGCTTTAATAATGAGTGCTAATTTATATGGCATACAAGAAAAAACCAGGACAAACTGAACATCAGTTCCCATCATCAAGTAGCAAATTATTCCCAATGATATATGTAGGAAATGACTCTGTGCTGGTCAGATCTGCGGTTTCATCTGTCCTGGTTATTATTAATGCAAGAAAACAGAAGTTCTATTTAAAACAACTCTCCTACTTTTCTCTATGTGAGTAGGAACCAAACTCTGGCTGACCCAGATAGTGAATCATAATTTATTTAAAAGAGAACCACAGCAAATAAACAATCAAAAATTCCCCTGTTTAGAATCTCTGAAAAAGCACCTAAGGTTAGTTGGTGAATACTGACAAGTTGTGTAGAAATCTAGAATAGAAAATATAGGATTGTATCACTGAGACTAAGGAGCCTATCGCTCCACTAAAATAAAGCGTCTTACCTCTCCTGAATTCAATTCTAATTTGGGCAGCATCTGAATACTATCGTAGGGATTTTGCCACCGAATCTGCCACCCGAATACAGCCCTTTTCGAACCTGGGTCCCTGGCGCGCTGAGCACACCTCTTTTCCAAACTGGGAGTTTTTCAACTTAAGAAAAATGGCTGCCAGAGCGCTCCTGGAACCTGGGCTGGTCCCGGGCTGTATTTGGGAGGTAGCTAGACAGCAAAATCCCTGCAATAGTATCCAGATGCCACCCAAATTAGAATTGAATTCAGGAGAGGAAAGATGCTTTATTTAGCAGAGCGATAACCTCCTTAATAATCTGTGAGATTCTATAGTGTTATGAACCGAGGTTCTCTGTTGTTCTTTTGATCCAAAGAGAAATCTAGCCACCCTAGACTATAGGATTTTCAATATAGACACATGGGAAACCAGATCTGGGTTTAGACACTATGCATGTAACATTTATTAAGAGATATGGATGAAACAATAAGAAATAAGACACTAAGAAATAACAAATAACAAATAAGACAATCATTTTAAGTATCAAGAGCTCTTTCACACACACATTCATTCAGACATACTCACAAAGGTCCTCCGCTGAATGTTGATCAAGCATCCATGAAGGTTGGGATGACACCTTGCCCGGGTAGGTGCCAACAAAGTGAGGCTGGTAGACCACTTCTTTTATACCTTGTTCATCTTTCTTTTGATGAAAACATGTTTTTCCTTGGTTTCCATAGTTTCAAAACTATTTTATCTTGTTGATATTAAAACATCCTGAACCATCACATCAAGTTCTTATCAGTTGATGCAGCTCAGAGTGTCCAGCACACCTTGTTTGTACAAATTTTGCAAATTCCATCTGCTCCAGCCAATTCTACATTCCTTTTAATTTCTTGCTTTCAATGTCCAAATCCTTCCCACATCACTGCATTGCATGCAGCCATGTTCTCTGGTTTGGGACCATACAGTCAGCTTGGAACCCACTCATTCATTACATAGCCAGTGGAAATAGCATGCGAGAGATTCCAGAAAGAATTGTTAAATCATGGACAACTATTTTAATAAAGCAAAACAGGCTTTTTCAGTGTAATACTATCCCAAATTGTAACTTTAAATAACTTACAGCAGGACCTTTTGTCAACTATAGCCCACTTTGTCAGGTGCATGGAGTGTTACCCAAGATTTCATATCCACACACATATATACACACAGTATATATGATTGAGGCTGGGTTTGCAGACAGTTAAAGCAGAGGGAAATTGAATGCAGAAACTATTGAATGACCAGAGATTCTACAGTCCCATCCATAATCATATTTTCCTGTCAAAAGAGAGAAAGTCATGTTTATAATCCACAAAAGCTCTTTTTAACTGACATTTTTTGGTCTTAAAGTTGCCACAAAACTTTTTGATGTTGTTCTTGCTGCAACAGCCTAACATGACTACATCTTTAGAAACAGCCTGTATTATATTTGTTTCCATTTTATATGGACTCATGTGTCATGTGCAGGAAGGACAAAAGGAAGCAGGATAAAGAGGACAAAGACATTGAAGTTTCATTAACAAAAACAAAAAGCAAAAAAATTAACAAAAAGTCTTCAACAACAGCAACACGTTGTTCAGCACCAGTGAACCTCTCTCTGATAGGTTGTGACATGTCCAAGGTCACCAAGTGGGTTTCTACGACTGAGCAATTTGAACCTTGGACTCCCAAAGTCCTAATCCAGCACTCATACCATTACATGACACTGGCTCTCAGTCAAAGTACTTGCTTTCCATATATTCAAGGTATGTAACTGGAATCTGCAATAAAGGAAATGGGGAAAAATAAATCACCAGGAACAGATGATATCCCAATTGAATTGCTACAGTGCCTACAGGCAGATGCAACTTTAATGCTAACTGAAATATTCCAACAAATATGGAAAACAAAGCGGTGGCCAACAGACTGGAAATGCTCAATATACATACCAATCCACAAGAAGGGAGATACAAAAAACTGCAGCAACTATAGGACAATAGCACTAATCTCACATGCAAGCAAAATAATGCTCAAAATTCTGCAGCATAGACTCCAACCATACATGGAGAGAGAAATTCCAGAGGTGCAAGCAGGATTCAGAAAAGGAAGGGGCACTAGGGACCACATTGCAAACATACAATGGCTAATGGAACACACCAAAGAATTCCAAAAAAGAATTAGCATGTGTTTCATAGACTACAGCAAACCATTTGATTGTACAGATCACGAAAAATTATGGAATGCACTCAAAGACATGGGGGTGCCAGTACATCTGATAGTCCTGATGAGGAATCTGGACCAAGGACAAGAGGCCATCATCAGAACAGAATTAAGGGAAATTGAGTGGTTCCCTATAGGCAAAGGGATCAGACAAGGCTGCATCCTGTTACCCTACTTGTTTAATTTATATGCTGAAAACATCATAAGAAAAGCAGCATAGATTCAGAAAAAGGTGGAGTTAAGATAGGAGGAAACAACATTAACAACCTAAGACAGGGGTCAGCAACATATGGCCTGCAGGCCGGGTCCGGCCCCCCAAGGCCTTTGGACTAGGCCCCGATGACCCCCGACGATGACAACCCCCGCTGACCCCCACCGCTGCCACATGCATTGCCACTGCGCATGCCGTGGCTGCCATTTTGTTTTCCAAAATGGCAGCCGTGACTCATTTGCACATGCGCATTACTCCTGCGCATGTGCGGACGAGCTGCGGCTGCCATTTTGGAAAACAAAATGGCGGCCGCAACTCGCTCGCGCATGCACAGTACTCCAGAAGTACTGTGCATGTGTGAGCAAGCGCGCACATGCATGCGCAGTACTTGCGATGTACTATGGATGCGCACATGTGCAAGCATGCACTCCGCCATTTCCCACCACCACTATCAGCCCACGGAAGACCGGGGGATCCCCGGACAGGCCCCAGGTAAGGGGGACTTGCCGACCCCTGACCTAAGTTATATGGATGACACTATAATATTAGCAGAAGATGTTCAGGAATTGGAACAGTTAATAAGAAATGTCAAAGATGAAAATGCAAAGGCAGGTCTAATGCTGAACATAAAGAAAGCAAAAATAAATGACCACAGAAAAAATACACAAATTCAATCTAGACAATGAGAAAATTGAAATAGTTAAACAATTCCCATATCTAGGATCAAACATTGACCAGAATAGTTAAACAATTTCTATATCTAGGATCAAACAGTGACCAGAATGTAGACTGCAGTCAAGAAATAGGAAGACTAGGAATGGGAAGGACAGCTATGAAAGAACTGGAAAAGATACTGAGGAGCAAAGACATACAACTGAGCACTAAAGTCAGAATCGTTCATGCCATTATATTCACAACGGATGCGAGAGCTGGACAGTGAAGCAAACAGAAAGCAAATCAACTCATTTTAAATGTTGTGCTGGAGAAGACTATTTAGGACAACATGGACAGCCAAGACGACAAACAAATGGGTTCTTGAACAGGTTAGACCAGGGCTCTCCTTGGAAGCAAAGATGATCAAGTTAAGGCTATCGTACTTTGGCCATATAATGAGAAGGCACAGATCACTAGAAAAAACAATAATGCTAGGAAAGGTAGAGGGTAGAAGAAAGAGAGGAAGACCACAAACCAGATGGATAGACTCAATCAGGAGGGTTATAGGCAAAAGCTTGCAGGATCCGGTCAAGGCAGTGGAAGATAGGGGTTCTTGGAGATGTCTCATCCACAGGGTTGCCATGAGTCAGAACCAACTCGAGGGCAGCTATCAACTGTCACAGAGGACAGCCAGCATGATGTAGTGGTGACTCTGGAGATCAGGGTTTGAATCCTCGCTCAGTCATGAAAACCCACAGGGAGGCTCTGGGCAAGTTACTACACTCTCTTAACTCCAGAGGAAGGCAAAGGCAACCCCCCTCTGAACAAATCTTGCCCACAAACCCCTGTGATAAGTCAGAAATGACTTGAAGGCACACAACAATTGTCACAGACTGTATTTTTTACATTACATTTCCATGTTCACATTTTCCCTGACTCCATGGATCTTCTTATGTTCTCATGTGGAGTATAATCAATTGCCACTAAGTAATTAAAAACTAAAACAGATCCATGTTGTGTAGGGGGCATCCCCTTCCTGGACGAATTGGTCAAGAAATGAACATACAAATGAACCAGAACAGATTATTAAAGAAATGTTTCTCTGTAGCACACTGTCAATGCAGGCAACCTACAGTGAAACCAGTGAAAGTAAAGCATTTGAATAGGAAGAAAATAAAAGCCTTCATGTGCTTAAAGAGATCTGTCAGTTGATGAAAAAGTGTTTTCATTCTAAGACCTCGCCCCTATGATTTTGTATTAGCACAATGACAGATTTCATCAACAAGATTTGGATGAATTAGCTTCATTCATTCTCCTCCCCTATTTCTCTGTAATACTGTAACATGTTTGGCTTAGATATGTGGGGCATAAAATAGATCACAAGTATCTTTTGTTGGAACATTTGTTTTAAAAGGCGGTGCATCCAAGAGTTTCTGGAAAAAGCCTTGGGCATTGTGTTACTGTCATAAAAGCAAAGAAAAAAAGGAAAACAACAAAAAGGGAACAGCCACCTTGTTATTATTGTCACAGATTAGCATCTTTCATTGCTTCTCTGCTTTTTTTCCAGGACAAAAGAAGCCAGCTGAGAATGGAACAAAAGAGAATATAGGGAAAAGAACTGAATGTCAGGCAGAATAGTTTGGATAGGGCCAAAAGTGGGAAAGGAAGTCTAATTCTGTCCTACTCCAGGAGGGGAAAGAAAGGGTTTTGAGCAATGTAAACAAATCAGGAAATCCTGGCACTTACTCCAGTTCCGATTTGGCAAAACACCCCAGCTCTTTCCCTGTATGGGAGCTGCTGTTTGTGAATGAAATCCAGATTAAGTTCTTCATTGAGTCTTGCCAGTCCCACCATTTCCAGGTTTCCTTTTGCCTATGGCATAGCTCAAATCTTAAAATAATAATAAAAAAACATATGCATGTTATTAACTCTCCATATTCAAATGGAAATACAATGCTATCATAAATCTCTTTTTCTCTCTCTCCCCTCCCTTTCTCTCTCTCTTTCTCTTTTTTTTTTCCCTAACGTAAATTCCTTTCTCTAACATGAAGCTGCAGGAAAGCCATTGTATCTGAGTAATCTAAACTTGAAAGGATTTTTTTTTTTTTGGCTAAACTAGTTATGATAGGGGAAGCATGTTTTTCACTGAGTCCAAAGATTAAAGTTGGTCGTAAAAGGAGGTGGAGAGGATGGAGGAAGATTATTGGTTGCTCAACTAATGATTAGATACAGAACTTCATGGACAAATTAAGGAGCATTTTAAAAAAGGAGGAAAGAACTCTAGAGATAAATAAAAACAGTTCAAATAATACAAAATAAAAGATGCATTGTTTATCATTGATTTTAATCATCTCCAGCCTCACTCTGTCCCTATTAGGCTAATTAGGCAACAAGTGTTTAAACTGCAATCCATGCACAGATCCACAACAGACAAACTGACCTGAATATTTTAACTCTCTGTACCGAATCCTGGCCTGATAGTCCTAAGGAGAGCAAATTTAATGAATCCATTGTTGAATGACAAGTCTACAGTTATGTAAATCCCATCGATTCAATGGTTCCCCTTCCACAATGAACTATCAATAAGATTCAGACTTGTGCCTCATGCCCTCTTCAACCTAGCTATCAGTTTCTTCCTTGTTCAAGGTCTTCTATCTTCCACATACATATGTGCCATCATAAGATACATTATATCAGGTAACTGAATCTGTGGATCAAATCTAACCAAAAGGATTGTGGTGATAAGAAAGTTCCAAGCCATCAGATCCATTATGATCATTCACACATACAACTTGTCCTGCCACATTGAAATCGTCTAGTGACAAACATGGCTGTATGAACCAGCCTTGTAAATACTTCTACTGCTCAGATATTCTGTTAGATGATGTGGTTGCTTATCTTTGACCATGTAGCTCCACCAGTGCAATTCCTTCACCAGTTACCATAGTTTGTGAGACTCTCTGTCTATAGCTAGCAGGGAGGAATGTTGACAGGTGAAATGGGAGGAAAAGGTAGACTCAGATCAACTGATGCAGTGGAACCAGGTTTGCATTCAGTTGGCTCAGCAGGATATTTGGTTCTTGTAATGGACAGCCTTACAGGGCTTTCATCAGTCAGTGCTATCAGTGACTACTAGTCTACATCTAGAGTACACAGTGTGAGATTTCAGGCTCTCGACAGAGTGCTGTGCCACCAATGCTGGAATCCAGACCCTCTTAAAGCACAGCTGTTTGTGTGCCCCACACCTCTAACCTCAACACAGCCCAGTGTACAGTGCTGGCCATTGCACTGCAATCTTATGCATGCTGGCTCTGAAGTAAGTCCTGTTCTGTTCAGTGGGATCTACTCCCTAGTGAGTGTGTCAAGGCTTGAAGTCCCAGCCTCTTCTCTATGCCAATAAACATTAGTAAAGGAGGCCCCACATATAGAAATAGCAATGATGCTGCATTGCTGGCTCCATCCTCACAATCATGCATTAGATGTGGGCATCCAAGTAGAGGAACCCTACTCTTTTACAAAGAGCTCTGTGACCTCATAGGAATGGAGGCATATTAGATTGCAAGAGAGGGGTCCTTGTTGAGATGCAAATGGACTTTATATTCTCTGGTCTTTGCAAATCTCCCAATAACCACATGGCCAGAAGGGGGAGGGGCCAGCCTGCAAAAGATACCTTAACCATCTTAACTAAGGACAGAAACATCAAAATGCAGGCATCTGACTAACATCTCCATTTTTTCCTCCTGTTTGGTTTGTAACATCTTGCCTGATGAAGAAGCCAGTGGAGCTTTGAAAGCTTGCAACAAGTATATTGTGCATCTTGGTTGGCCAATAAAGGTATCACTGTTTGGTGGATTTTTGTTTGACTTGCTAAATGGCCAACACAGCTACCCCTGCATGTTTCCTACTCTTTTACAGTTAGCCCTACACACGTCTGGAATCCTCAGAGATTTCTTGTGGGACCAAGGATAAGGAAGGGAACCCTTTCAGAATTGTCACAGCTTGGATATTTGGCCCAGTGGCCCAATTACTAATATCAAGCATTTGGATATGTTACCTGCAGCCATGACGTTAAGAAGAGCCCAAAACTACAGGCAACATTGTCAGCCCATATCAACAAACCAGTTCAAGAGATGTTCATCTCTACCAGCAGCAGCTGGTTTGTAAAGCTACTAACTCTTACTTGCCCCTTAAAGACCAAGCCATCACAAAAATATATTTGCAGTAAAACAGAAGTACTGTTTATTATTATAGGGAAAATGCAACCCTCCTGCCCTCTGCTATTGTGAGGACTGGAGTAAATGCAGGGAGAAGGGAGAGGGAAATGTGAAGTGTGTGTGTGAGGGGTGTGTGGAATAGATGGTGCCACAGACAAGCCCTGGCTTTACTACATTATTGCTTCAGACATTGCACAGCAACCCAGAGTATTCCCACTCCAGTGCAAGATACACTTATTTATGAGTTACTGTCTTTGATTCCTGTTGAACTTATTTGGACCTCAGAATGCACAGTATCTGAGTTTTAATGACAGCTCTTCAGACGATGTACTGACATATCTGCCAGAAGCTGCTATCTTCTAGTGTGAGACAGCTTCCTAAGGAATTGATCCATCTCACTTATATATGTGTGGTTTTTCACTTAATATGGGCCTTCACAAAACCTGTGTTGGATACATCACTTTGACCCAGTCAGGGGAGAACTCTGGGTCCTGGAGCCAGTATTGAGCTACATTCTCCAGAGCTGCCAAAGAGGAAGCAGGTGCACAATCTCCTGAGCATCTGGTTTAGATGATTACAATGCTCCAAACACCTGCAGTTTGCAGTCTTAGCCAACTTTTGCATCCCATTGTGTTTTATCAGACTTTCTGCCCAAAGCAATAAGAATAATAATAAAAAAGTATATATTATGCATCTGATTTACCAGAGGAACTCAGGAATGATCACCAGATCTGAAAATAACCTGATAATGGAAGCAAAATGGAACCTAAGTGGGTTAGTTTTTGTACCGTATGAATGTACAAAAGTGCCAGACACTAACAAAAGTGTTTTAAAATGTAACATGCTCTGTTATCATTTCAAGAGAACACCCTTCCTTGGACTTATCCTACTAAAAAGCAACAAATGTAAATAAAAGCCATGAAAGCAAGCTTTTGCATTAGATAAATGTATATATCAAATATTGTACTCACAAATATGCACACAGAGGTTTTCGCAAGAATAGCTGAAGTGTAGCTGAGTGTTTTAATCTCTCAATTCATATTTTTGCCTCTGGTGATTTACTTACAACTGGACTGTTTGGTTTGGATTTATGAACCATAACATCTGAAAATGCAAATTAGACTTGCTTTAATTTGTTTTCTTTTCTTCTTTTTGTAATATTATTTTGAAAAGGGGAAGCTGGGTAAACAATTAGCAGACGTCTAGAATCGTAACAATTTTTCCCACCTATTCTGTGTTGGCATGACTGAATAAACAGCCATTGGTTAGTAATGCCATACAGTGAAGCTTTTGAAAGAGCTCTTCTTATCAGCCCAGTTCCTCTTCCCCATTACAGAGGCCCCTCCAGTCTGATGCCATGTTCTGGACTCCAAGTCCCATCTTCCCCAACCAGAATGGCCATTGGGAGATGCCGTGTTGGGGAAACCTGTTTTGGAATATCACTTTTATGCACCTAACTAGCTTATGGCTTTATTTCACTAGATCTAAAGCAAGAGTAGTAATTCTTACCTACTAAGTCAGATGATCTTTTCATGCACAACTGGCAAAAATGTCAAATGCTTCTAAATTGATATAATGCACCATTTGACACACAAATTGTAGTACAGTACATGCTGATACAGTTTTTAGAAAAGCCGCCCTTCAACTGTATATCAGAATTGCAGAGGATTTAGTGGCCAGAAGGAGGAGGAGGAGGTAATCTATTACTATTGTAAGATTGTTTTCTTCTGTTTGCATGGAGTGCCAACTAGTGTTAGAAATAATGAATACAGCACCAGGGAGTTCTCTTTTAGACAAAATGATACAATGAACTGTGACTTTATGTTCTCTTTTAGGGAGGTGGGGTATGCAGTTATATTAATGTATCAGTATAAAATGAACTACTTTTCAAAAAGCTTCCTGCTGCAAAAAGTGTGGGATTTTGCAAAACAAATTTGATCATAACCAAGAGCTCAGTTCGATTGACTTCATGATCCATTTGAGATATTTGCTGCCTAAAGTAAAGGACAAGATGGCCCATATATACCAAAACCAACCCAAGTGGTAACTGAATTCAACTTGGGCTAGCATACTCTCCTAGACTAGCCCTAAGGGGAGGATGGCAGGTTAGCAGCATAGAGCAGACACTGTGGACAACATAATAATGTTTGCTGCTTTGCCAACCTCCAGCATCTCCTCCCCAAGGCAGCTCTTTCTGCATAATGGTAGGGCTGGCTCTGGATTGACTCTATTCATTCAAACAGGTTTGGTACCAGTGATGACTTGGGGAGTGGGAGAAAGCATCCCTCCTTTCTCAAAACAGGCATAAGGACTTATAGGGAAAATGTGGGGAAGGGTATTGCCTAGGCTTCTTTTGCATTGAGACTGTTTCAAGGGGAAGGTCATAAAATCATAGAATCACAGAATTGGAAGAGACCACAAGGGCCATCCAGTCCAACCTCCTACCATGCAGGAATACACAAAGCACTCCAGACAGACGGCCATCCAGCCTTTGTTTAAAAACCTCCAAAGGAGAAGGCTTCACCACACTCCGAGGCAATGTGTTCCACTGCCAAACAACTCTCACTATCAGAAAGTTCTTCCTAATGTTCAGGTGGAATCTCAAGAGACCACAAACATGGGACTGAGCTGCATGTGGCCCACCTCTATTCTAGACTGAGAGGCACAGTATAGGAAGGCAGATATGTTTAGGGGAAATGCCTCCTTGTCTTCTGCATCACTAGGCCTGTACCAAAGTACACACATGTTGTAATGCTGTGGAGGAGGAAGGTTTTGAAGGTTAAATAAAGTGCAAACATAGCTCAAGTAGCAGCCCTCACCATCAGGGCAGTCCCTACCATTAGGGAGAGTGAGAGGTTTGCCTCAGGCAGCTTATTTTGGATAGCACAAAACAGTCAACAGGGAAATTGCTTCTTAGCACTATAACTCCCTGAATTGTCCATGTTGGCTGGACATACTGGCTGAGTGATCCTGGAAATTGTAGAATGAAAAGGTAATTTTCCCAAGCATTGGATAAGAGGTGGCTATTTACTTTGTTATTATTGTGGGCTGCAATCCTGTTGGGCAGTTACAAATGTGTAACTTAGAGTTACACACTTGTGACTGTTTCATATTCACTACCTTTGTTTAGGGTTCGTAGGGACCATGGAAGTCTTCAGTCTCCACTTACTGATTTTGACATCTGAGAGGAAAGAAAATTCTTACCATTATAATTCTTCATCTTTAGAAGTAGAATACAATAATAACAAAAGTAAAAACATGGCTGGATTTACATATCCATTTACATATCTATGGGACACTAGTACTTGTAGTCTAAAAAAAGTAACCTTTCCTAGCTCTGTATTCACTTGCAACCTGCAGTTACCTATTAACCTCAATAAGATTCCTATAGCTAGGAAGAAGACCCATTACACTTAATAGGATTTACCTCTGAGTAAACAATGAAAGGACTGCATTGTTATATGCTTTAACTGAATGCAGGATTGCAACTCTTGATAGTATGCTTCACACACACACACACACACACACACACCATGATGAGCAAACCAGGGACATCATTTTGATAAACCTTATGAATGTGCAAAAGGAGAAACGTGACAGCATAAGAAGTTATAGAAAATCTGTCTGTGGTTATGTGGGAAACTGAGCCATTAACTGTTCTGCCTGAACACATAAATGGCCACCTGTGAGAGTCCATGGAAAACTGGAATTTGTTAGGGAAACAGGGTGGTTCCTCCACCCTCACCCCAGCCTTTCATCCACAGTTTTTCCTTCACCCAGCTTGATAATTTACTACATCTTACACATAAATGCCATAGGTTAAGATACACAGCTACTCCATTAAGAGAATGCATAAAACTGGAACAGCCAAAAGCATCTGTATAGCAAAAATTAGAGAGGGCAAAATATATCATACAACTGGCAAAGGAAACTGTATGAAATACCAAAAATCAAATATGCATAAATACATGTCTCTCAAATCATAGACTGATTTATCCCAACATTGCATCTTACTGATATGTTGAACTATAACTTCCATTACTCCCATCCAGCATGACTATTGGATAGCACTAGGGGCCCAATCACACTGCACAATTACAGTTGCCCCTCCCAATTCATGAATTTCATTTCATGAAAATGGTGGCTTACAAATATTCGAGCCCTATTGAAACTAGTGACACTAGCAAAACTAGTTGTCCCTCCCGGCAAAGAGTGAGACCGCGGACTTGATGTCAGTGAATAGGGAGGGACAACTGTATACCACTGTGATTCCACTTTAACTGCCATGGTTCCATCCCATGAAATTTTGGAGTTTGTAGTTTGATGAGGCACTAGAACTCTCTGGATGAGAATTTGAAATACCTCTTCTTAAAGTACAAATCCCAGGATTCCATAGGATGGCAGTTAAAGTGGAACAATAGCATTATAATTCTGCAGTGTGAATGGGACCGAAGGTGGAGAAGGCTGTCACGGACAATTCTGGACATTTACCCTTAGGGACTCTAGCATTTGCACCCACCCATTCTTCAGCATTAGGCTGATTTTGGAGAAGCTATGCACTGAGCACTGAGTTCTATCCCCCAAAATACATTCAGCACCTTGGATAGCTTCTCTGAATTTTGGAATAAAACCCAAAAAGAGTTCACTGCCCAACAGATATTACAACAGCTAGTCACTGAGTCCATAACTGACTTGGTCAGATAACATAAAGTCCCAGAGCACCATCCAACTACTGCCCAGTTACAGGTGGCTTCAGCACATCACCTTCTTAAAAGTCTTTTTCTGAGCTCTGAAAACATAACATATCAGTGCAAAGAGAGGGTTTACAATGAAATCAGAATTAAATACGAGTAGTACCCACCCACTAAAATCTCATTCAGTCACAGGAAAGTACAACAGCTACAAGCCTTCCTAAATAAAGATGCCTTTTCCTCCTGGCAAAAGGACAGTAGAGATGGAGCTGGCCTGATCTACCTTGGAAGAGAATTTCACAGCTTGAGAGCAGCCACCATGAAGGCCTTCTTTTGTGTTCACCCTACCTATGCCTCAGACAATGATGGGGCAGGGAGAAAGGCTTCTCCTGAAAATGGGGGTGCACCTTGTATTTTGCTCTTCCATGAGGCTTTTTCGTGCCCACATGTCCTATCTGAAGAAGTGGTGATGAACAAAGTGTGTTCATATAAAGCAGTGGCTCTCAAACTTTTTACCCTTGTGACCCCCTTTACATCTACATGTGGATGTTGCTCTCCTTGACTTCCTTGTAATACATGAATAAAAATATTTTGTTTGTTTAGTGAGTGTATTTTCATTTGGACATTAATGTCTATTCCTAGTTTAATATTTTATAAAGAAATAACATTATTCAAAATAAAACAGATTTATTTAAATAAATTCAATATTTAACTCAACACATGTAAATTTTACCAATTAAAAGGTTGAGAAGAGGAGAAGGAGGAGGGATCAGGGCCCCCTTTGAGCAATTCTTGAACTTGTTGGGGGTCCTGCCTCAGTGTTTGAGAACCACTGATATAAAGGATCTTATGTTTAGCGCAAGACCAGCTCAATGTTGGATTTAGACCTTTAATTTAACAATTTGGATGAGAGACCATAAATGAATATCAAGTGCTGTAGGCTATATTCAGAGGAAAGAACTGGCAAAAACCCCTCTGAGTATTCCTTGTCTAAGAAAACCCTGTGAAATTCATGGGGTCACCATGAGTCTACAGGTGACTTGAAGTAACACACACACACACACACCTGAAGTAACTGTAACTGATCAGTATCCCAGTTGCATTGTTGTTGTTAACTGCCCTCGAGTCCATCTCGACTCATAGTGGCCCTATGGATGAGACACCTCCAAGACCCTCTGTCTTCCACTGCTCTGCTTAAATCCTGCAACCCTTTAATACCCATGACCTCCTTAATAGAGTCCATCCATCTGGCATCTGGCCTTCCTCTCTTCCTACTTCCCTCCACTTTCCCCAGCATTATTGTTTTGTCCAAAGAATCCCCTCTTCTCATGATATGTCTGAAGTACGACAGTCTCAGTTTGGTCATCTTGGCTTCCAGGGAGGTTTCCAGTTTGATCTGTTCTAGGACCCACTTGTTTGTCCTTTTGGCTGTCCATTGGATCCCTCAGCACTCTTCTCCAGCACCACATTATCTCAAATGAATTGATTTTCTTCCTATCATCTTTCTTAACTGCCCAGCTCCCACATCCATACATGGTAATAGTTCTATATGGGATGTTAAATACTTTTTAAAATTTTAAACAGAGCAATGGTCCATAAAATAAAGTATAACTGTGTAAAAATTGTTATGACTAGCAATTCAAACAAGGTTTAACTAACAGTCCAAAGTGAAAGTTTGTTTGCAAGTTTAAAAGTTGGTTAGGCAAGGCATGAATGTGTGTGTGTTTGTTTCTGAAGTCAATAGTGAAGGTTTCAATTTTTTTAAAAAACAACTGTTAGGGCTATTATTAGGAAATACAGACTTGGATGTAGACCAAAACCTTTTCATCACCTTATGACATAATTCATGGTTTTGGTGAGAATTAGGATTTTCCAATAATCATTGGGTTAGACTGACAGATGTGGTTAAATCAGTCAAGACATGTTTGAGGTACCTGTAAGTACAAAGGATAAATTGTAGATACAGCCAAGTGTGCCCAACACCACCTTCTCAACTATGTATGTCTGGATCTTTTGTCTGGAACCTTTGCACAATACCTTGTCCTGAAACAAACTGACGTGTTTATTAATTTATTTGGATCCCTTCCCAGCATTATCCACAAAGGCTCAGGATTGATAAGAACATTTTATAAGCAGCAAGCTAGACAAACATTCAGATACTATCTGCAGCTACCTATCTATATATCTATCTGACTCGATTGTCTATTAATAGGACAATCTTATGAATGTCTAGTCAGAAGAGTCCAATGTGACTCACTCTTAAGGAAGTGTTTGCTTTATAAGATTCCAGCTTAAAAGAGCTCCCTTATTCATGTTTCCTAAATGCAAGCTCACTGGAAAAAGACTTTCATTAGACAATCATCAGAGCCAGAATCATGATTTTGCTGGCACTGTTCTAACTCTCTCCCAAACCTACCTTACTAGGCATCACCTGTATATGGAGATGGAGATCCATTCTGCTAGCAATAGGAGCATGGGTGAATGACATTTCCATCAGATTTTGGGAGATCAGATCCATAGAGGGACTGGATTTTGGCCCAGATTTTCAGGTTTCCCCAGTTCAGTGCCTCTGTGTTTAACTATAAACTCCTGTCACTCTCGGCCATTGTAGCCAAAGGTCTGCAAGATGACAGTAGGGATTATAATCTGACACATCTGACCAGAGGAAGTTTGAACAAGCAAACAGGGCAATTCTAAAGAGAAAATAATCCCTTCATCTGTCTTTTTCACCAGTCTTTGAATGTGGGGATTCAAGCTGCAATGACATTTATGATGACGTAAATCCCATTGAACTCAGGTTGCATCCAGACAGATTGAAAAATCCAAGATTTTTGTTCCTCTTCTTTCCTATTTTATACTGGGTTTAAATTAACCAATTTGGGGAGCCAATATAAAAAGTCTCTGTACTGAAAGTTGACAAAAAATATTCTGGGGTAAACAAAATGTGTATGGATCTCCAAAACAAAATCAGAAAGGACAGGAACAAAATCTGGGTGTTTCAGGTCTGTTTCATAAATCTGAGTGTGCCCTCAGTGGAAATCAATGAGGTATATAATGATCCACCTCTCTTTTGCAGAATGTTTTTTTTTTCTTTTACAAGGGAGCAGTATACTGACAGTGAAGAAGTAATAGGTATGTATGGGAGACCATGATGGAAGGCAAACACACTTTTTTTTCAGGTTTTCCCCCAGGCCCACCACCATCACAGGCACATTTTGGTGAGGACATGGGAGAGAGCCATGTTGCCTCCTCTTTGCTGTCTTTCTGCTGGCTGGCAAAGATCAGTTTTTATTTAGGCAGGCCTTTGGCAGAGGGAGCATTTCATGGAGTGTTTTGTGTTTGTATTCTTTTATTATGTACTGAATATTTTAAAAACTATTTTTAGCATGTTTATGAACAGAATTGTTGTTTGTTTGTTTTTAACTTTTGTGTCCATATTTTTTTTAGCTGTACTGCACTTTGTTTTAACATTGGTAGTTTTCTCTGTTGAGAGAATGGCAGGATTAATTAAACAATTAAACTATTAAACTATTTTTCCCAGAAGGATTGTTTGTTTGTTTGTTTGTTTGTTTTTGGACAACATCTCCCACAAACCCCCAGCCAGCATAGCCGGCCACCATGCTGGCTAAGGGATTCTGGGGGATGTAGTCCAAATAAGTAACTTTTCCAAGTTCTGGGAGGGGTGAACATTGGGGTGTCTTGCTTAATGCTGCCTGTGGCTCCACCCCCTGTGATTTTGGCCCTGCCCACTGCTGTCACGTAGTCTTCAGAAGGTGAGCCATGAAGGAATGCAGCCCGTGGGCTTAAAATTATTTTCTTTTCTGAGACATGCTTTCACAATTGCAGCATCTTGGCTGCTTAGGTCAACAGCAAAACAAAAGTCAGTACTGCAATATTACATAACTTGTTGTTCTTGTTTTTCAGAAACGTATGTCAAAATCATGCTGACCTGATTTGCCATTGTACAGTCATCTACAGGAGAGTGTACTTTGATTCAGATTATTGTCTCTCAAAAACCCTGGCATAAATTGAGCTATTTTGAATTTGAGAGCAGTGAATTGGTGAAAAAGGCAAAGAATTGTTGTCTTTGCCTATGGAAGAACCTAAGTTCGGTCCCAAGCATCTCCACTGAAAACTATCTAGTAGCAGGTTATAGGAAAGATCAGAATTTGGAAAGTTACTTTTTTGCATTAGAGTTTCCATGCTCCAAAAGGCAAAATGATCACACCCTAGCCATCCGGCTGGAGATTCTTGAAGTTGCAATCTTCTTCTTCTTTTTTAATGTAATATTTCCAAGACCTCAAAGATCAGATGCTTGTCCAACTAGAGGATCTAGATTAGGTGGAGCAGTATAAAAGATAGCTTCCTTCTATACCTTCCCAGTTAGGGCAAGCACAATTTGGCTTCAAAGAAGAAGTGCAAATCCAGTTCAAACAGAAATAGAGCCATAGTTAAGTGGTAGAACATGTGCTTTGTATTTTTTAATGTCTCAGGTTTATATCTTTTGTGGTGGGCTGCTTCTCAGAGTATGTTGGCCCTGAAGTTGCCCGGAATCCCCCCCCCCCATTACCTGGGCACTCCAGAACAACTCTGGGCATTTATCAACACACGCATCCCACTGTGCCACCTGCCACCAGTATAAGTTGCTCCCTCTGAGGTCAAATATGAGGCAGCTAGCATTGATTATATGACTGGGCACACCACTGTTACCTCAGAGGGAGCAACTTGCAGCCACAGCATAGGTGGGCAGCACAGCAGGATTCTGTGTAAACATCTGCCTGGCATTGCTCTAGAGTGCTCAGGGTTTTCTGGGGGGATCTGGAGCATATGGTGAATTATTTTTTAAAAATTATTTAAAAGGATTTGCTTAAGTGCTCTTCCCACATAAAGGCAATTCACAGCTGAATCAGGCCTTTGGCCCTGTCCCATGTGGGCAGGGTGATGTGAGGGCAAGGGAAACTGATACAAATGACCTGTGTAGACATGCCCTCAGGGTCCTTTTACACAACACAGTTATAGCATTATTGTGTGCTGTGCTGTGTCTTCAAGTCGTTTTTGAGTTATGGTGACTCTAAGGTGAATCTATCATGGGTTGTTCTTGTCAAGATTTGTTCAACACTGTTATGACATTTTAAATGCTGTAGCTGCATCCTGTAGATTCCTGGGGTTTATAATTGGTGAGGCACTAGAGAAGCACTCTGGCTGAGTCTTCTAAATACCTCTCCCTAAATTCACAATCCCAAAATTCCACAGGATGGAACCATGGCAATCAAACTGGAATCGTACCGCTATAATTGTATATTGTAATGCCTGTCAGTACAGTTGCGGAGGATGATTCCCTATAATCCCAGACAGCTACAACTAATCATCATAGCAGAAACATCTAAAGTAGGTGGACCAGTTGTCTCACTCAGTATAAAGCTGTTTGCTATGCAAAGGTGGGGAAAGTGCAACCCAGGCACCAGAACTAGCATTTTACTTGGGTTCATTACATCATGGCTCCCCATCCCCAGCAAACCCCAAAACAAACAAAAAAGCAACAGTATAGAACATTGGCAGGGATGGAGTAGAGCAGTGGCATCACTAGGGGTGTGTGGATCACAACAGGTGACATCCTAAGGGGAGGTGACACCATTGCTCCTCAAACACCTACCTTTCAGCAGAAAGGGTCTGTGGCATTCATCTGCTTCCCTTTAAAATGCTTTAAGAAATAATAGGATTGAGGTGAAGCTCAGTGGGAGGAGAAAGGAGAGGCCCCAGATTTTTTTTTTAAATTAAGATTTAAAATTTCAAATATTTTAAAAAATTAAATTTTTGAAATTTTTAAAAAAGTTTATTTTTTAAAAAAAAATCTTTTAAAACATCACATTTTAACCAAATCTTCACTATGTATATGTTAATACATTTAGGTTGTGTGTATAATAATGTAATTTGAAAGTATAACTTTAATTTTACTAGTTGTTTATGTCACAACTATTAGCATTACATTCAGTGGTATATGGAAATTATAATTTATAAGTAACATTAGTGCAAAAAAGCATTACTAAGGATTCTGTATGGTGTGAAATGGGAGGTCAATTGGGGGGTGACACTACTCCTAGTGACGTCACTGGAGTGGAGAAACATCTCAATAGAAAAATCAATAGATTTGTCTTGTCATTATTATTATTTTGTCTTAGCATTTTTGGCTTGTTAAAAAAAACTGAACTTGACAATTGTATGAAAAAACTGTACAAGAATGATACCTGGTGAATTGTATACAACTGTTTAGATGAGAATTACCATTGTAAGATTAGTTGGTTGTAGATTTTGCAACACAATATGCGTTCCTAGTACATGAGGGTTTAATTGGGGAGACAAAAAGTTGTAATTAATTTTTTTTTTAAATGCAGCAATTTTAAAATAGAGCATCTCTTCAAACATCGTGTAAGGGGTGGGGAGTGTCACTTAAAAAAAAAAGAACATAAAAAACATGTGTTTGAGAAAATCACAATGCAGAGTCCAAGAATTTCCAGCATTTGAAGAATGTCTCATTCTTTGAAAAATCAATTTCTGCCATTCTACAGAAGACTATAAATAGAATTTCTCTGAAAACAAGTTCATGGTTTTTCTGTAAATAAGTTATTTTTCTCTTCAGATTAAAGAAAACTTAACAAGAGAACAGAGAATCTTTTCTTCAGAAACTCACTCAAAGAAAATAGTAGAATTTATGAATCGCAATATTCAGAAACCAGGAGAAGAACACTGCATTTCTCTGGATATTCAGTAAGAGCTTTGAAAACCTCCACACCTCAGTGATATCCTTTGTAAGATGTAATTTTGTCCCACTTTTCCTGCAATAAACTCAATGTGGTGTACATAGCTCTCCTCCTTCCCTTATTCTGTCTTCATGACAACCTTGTGAGGCAGGTCAGTCTGAATGATAGTGACTGGCCAAGACCACTCTGTGAGTTTCAAGGCCAAAGGGATCTTCCAAGTCATAGCCCAAACAATCCAATTCAGTTCCACAACAATGTAAGATTTTGTTGTGAAAATCCTATTAGAATTTATCTAGAGACGTCATGCTAATCTTACTGATAGATTTCTTATGTGTCTGGTCCCATCGTTTGGTTGCAGGAGAAAGATTATGCTCCTGGCCATACTCTGCAACATTTCATAGATGAAAAATAGGATTTGTGTGGCCAAGTGACGTCAGAGTGTGGTCAAGATGGCAAAAAATATTCATGAGGAAGAGTACACAAGGCTACATCAGTTTGCTTTTGCCTGATCCTACTGAGAAGGGCAAGACTTCATCTCTCTTCTCCTCCTCTCCCCCCCTCCAGGTAATTGAGTGCAAAATACTTTTGCACTTTGAACATAGAGTTCAACAACTGAAGTAAGCTGAAGACAAACCGGGGGGGGGGGGGTGGAAGGAGGAGAGAGAATCTGGGACCATTTAAAATCAACTGAAAAAGTGGACAACAGAGAATTAGGACAGTCAAAGGGTATGGTCCTGGTTCACTCTCAGTGTTGTGTCTGCAGTCTAGCTCCCATCTCCTAACATCTGTACACTAGGTGCCATCATCTGCAAAGGAAACTGCTACGTAGTTTGTGAATAGTGGCTCCTAAATACCTAGTGTGGCATCATCCTTCTGATCACAAATAGATATAGGGCGGTTACCATGCTGAGTTATGGACCTTTGAGTGAAACAGACTCTGTTTTCCAAATGAACTTTAAAGATTTATATAAGCAAATATCTTAAATTTGGGTTGCCAGAGTGAAAACTGGAGGAGGCTCCTGTACCTTCAAGGGTGAGGGAATGTCAGTAGACATTCCTTGTTAGCTGGTTTCATGACAGGCAGCACCTGCCAAAATTCCCTCTTCTGCACCACCATTAAAGAAAGATACAGGAGCAGGTTCCACTTTTTGGTCTGGCAGTCCTAAAGATCAGAGCCAGTGGGATGCACTCAGCTAGTTCCTGGCTCATCCTAGGAAGCACAAAACAGTGGAAGCTCTTTTGTATCATTACGTTCTCCACCAGCCTTCCCCAAACTGATGCCTTCTACATGTCTTGATTACAAATTCCATTTCATAGTCGCCAGCCACCAGGCTTCAGTCCAAGAGACTCTATATTCTCACACCTAAGGTGTGACACTACTTTACTTGCCATGACTCAGTCATGCAGAATCCTGGCATATGTAGTTTGGTGAAGTATTCCGAGAGCTCTGGTGCCTCACTGAACTACAAATTCCAGGCTTCTGTAGGATAGAGTCATAGCAGTTAAAGTAATGTCAAACTGCTTCAATTCTGAGGTATTGTTATACAGTTGGCCCTCCTCGTCCATGGATTCTTTATCCATGGATTCAATCATCCAGAAAATATTCTAAAAAAATATAAATTCCAAAAAATAGACCTTGATTTTGCCATTTTATAAAAGGGACATCATTTTACTATGCCACTATATTTAATGGGACTTGATCATCCATGATTTTGGTAGCCATGGGGGATCCTAGAACCAAACCCCAGTAGATACCAAGGGCCCACTGTAAATTCTTCTTGCTCAGGCCTAGGTCTCTGCCTGGGAAACTGGTAATTCTAGGCTTTGTTTTTGTAACACAAAGCCTACAAGCCAGTTGTTAACTAAAAAGCTACCAATGATATATCCTCCACCATTGTCATACATTAACTATAGACTGAAGTGAAACAGTTTCTGAGCTGAACAGGGGGAGTGAGGGTCAGGAGAATGCAGCCTCAGCGAGCTTGTTTTTGCAAGGGTAGTGTTGCACAGCTACCTTCTGCCATTTCCCTTATGAAAGATGAGGCACAATCTAACTTAAGCTACTCAGCATCAGTCCAAGAGCAGCACAAGCTGTTTGTCAAGAACTGAAACAAGATGTAGGCTTAGCGGTTTGGCCTAATTTCAAACCCAGTTAAATGGCACAGATGTGAAAGTTTGACTCAAAACTTGAATTGCTGTTTGGTTTTCATTCTTCTGGATTGAGATTGTGGGGTTGGAGAAATGCACAACATCAAAATAACAATAATTTTAAATACAAACAATTATATTAATTATAAATTATATTAAATCAGGTTATTTCCTCATTGGAATAAAAGCACTTGTATGCTAGAAAGCTCATCAGCATACTATACAGCAAACAAGAGAAGTTCAGAAAGGAAATAGCACATCTGGTACCATACATACAGAACCACCAGCCCTCTGCACAACAGAACACTAGACAGAATTTCTCTGGAAAATGAAAAAGCACCTATGAGATACAGTTTACTTCTCCAAAGAAAAAGAAAGAAAATAAATTGCCACACTTACTACAGGCCCTAATGTTCCACAGCAGAAAGACTACCAACATGGACAATAATATTGTAAATCTTTCCAGCCACTCACTAAGCCAGGCAGAGGACTCTGTCCTGTCATGAAGCCTATCCTTCCATACCTATAAACCTTTACATGATTCAGTTCTGTACTGACCTGGAGGTTTTCTCCTGCCATCCAGTAGCATCACGGGGGGGGGGGGGGAGTTGTGGGCCACACCGGGTGACACCCCAGAAGGGGATGACACCCAGTCAGTCCCCCACCCCCACAGGACTTTCCCAGGGCCTTGGACATGCTTTCTGGGATGCCATGAGGTCTTGGGTGCCCCATCCAGATCACCGTGAGGCCTTGGGTGTATCAATCCTGTCCCACATCTACTCTAGGAGCAATATTACAGGAGCCAATAGCATCACCCACAACATCAGAAGTACATTATTTGTTCTTCCTCCAATGTAGTATATGCCATCCTGTGCCAGCAATGCCCCTACACTAGACATGAAGTAGTCAACTGCCTGCAGCTGAAAATTGTATTTTAAAATGATTGTCCATGATTGCCTATATTTTGGGGTCAGACTAGATAATCAACTGGGACTCTGAATGAGACTTGGGGGGAAGCAGTGGTCCGCCCCAGGAAGCTGTGCTGTGGGGCTGAGGTATCCGCACACCTCGGCCCCACAGCGCAGCTTCGCCACCCCTGGAAGGAGCGCTAAATTGGCGCTCTTTCCACAAGTCGCTGAAGGTGTGCCGCAAAAGGCTGCTGGTGCACCTTCAGCGACTCTTCCGCTGCAGCGTGTGCAAACGCTGCAGCAGGAGGTCGTCGTCGGAGCACCGGCCATGCAGAGGGCCAGCTGCTCTGAGGACGACCTGGGGAAGGGGTTGGGGCGGCCACCGTGTGGCTGTCCCTCCCCTTCCCTGCCCCCAAAACGGCTCTTTAAGCCATCTGCTTCCCCCCTTAGAAAAGTTCTTGCCTGACTGAGTGTTTCTTTTAGCTAAGCTCTGTGCTCTATATTGCAGTCAAGGTTCCTATTAATAAAGACCGCAGACTTCATGTACTGTAAACATTCCCTATGTCCTATGTAAGATACCTATGTCCTGAAAACAATGTCTGCTTAACAAAAAGTGCTGAATATTGTGAAACTAACTGAACTAGAGAGGGAGGAGGGAGTGGTTTTCCTATATGCTGGACATATTTGTAAGATCACTATAAAAAGATGTACAGTTGCTTAGTTCTGGGCTCAGCACGTTTGGAAAGTTATTTCCTGTTGAGCCCACTAGCGTAATTTTGGAGGGTCTTTTAGAATAAAATTCTCTTTCCTTCAGTCTGAGGGTCTCTAGTTCCCTTTTTTCTGCTACAGACAAACAGGACAGTCTCTACGCAAGAGGATAAATGGGCATAAATCTTTGATTAAAAATATCACTACCCCAAAATCAGATGTAGAACAGTTCAATCTTCCTGGACATACAATGAGGGATTTATAGACTGAAGCCCTTGAACAAGAAAATTACAAAGACTAGAAAGAGAAACTGCTGGATTGAATTATATGTACAAATTCCAATATATTAACAGAGGCATAAACAAAGAAGATAGCTTCATGGCAAACTGTATATATTAATGCAAGAGTCTTCACTGTTGTTGTGTGCCTTCAAGTCATTTCCAACTTACAGTGACCCTAGAGTGAACCTATCACTGGGTTTTCTTGGCAAGATTTGTTCAGAGAAGGGTTGCCATTGCTCTTCCCTGAGGCTGAGAGAATGTGATGTGCCCAAGTTCACCCAGTGATTTCATGGCCAAGCTGGGAATCAAACCTGGTCTCCAGAGGAATAGTCCAACTCAATCCACTATGCTACATTCTCACTACTGCGCATATAACAAAAGGATTCTTCTCAAAGAGGGTTTTGAAACCTGGGAAATACTTTTGGTAAGAAATTTATTGCTTTCACGCATCAGCACTAACTGACTATAAAGATCTGAAAGATCTGCATCACCTTATATGTCCCTTTGAAAAATTAGGACAAGGGTCATGATTTGCATCTTTCTCAATCCTATTACATTTCATCTAGCTCCCATAATTATGTAAATGTTTTATACCTGAGCATTTATTATCACTCTGTACTGCATCCAGCATGAGAGAGAGCCAATGTGGTGTAGTGGTTTGAGACCAGAGTTCAAATCCACATTTGGCCATGGAAGCCCATTGGGTGATCTTGGGCAAGTCACACTCTTTTAGCCTCTAAGTAAAGCAAAAGCAAACCACTCTGAACAAATTTTAACTAAGAAAACTCAGTTTGCTCTGGGGTCATTGTTAAGTTGAAAGTGATTTGAAGGCACACAACAACAAACTGCAACTGAAGATGTGAGTTTATTACATCCATAAAAGCACATGCAAAAATAACATTTAGTCTTAAACAGTGGCATTCCCACACCAGGTGTCACTCGGTGAAGGGGACGACTTGGGGAGGGGGAGACTTCCAGAGTGGGACTTCTGGTAGACTTCCAGGCCATGGGCTGCATGAGAGTGTGCACAGGGGCCAGAGAGGCCCCTGCGTGGCCTCAGGGAGCAGCCACATAGGCCCAGGAAGTCCTGGGGAGCAGCTGTGCAGCCCAGAGTGGCATCTGTGCAGCCCTAAGGAGTGCCCATGCAGGCCCAAGCAGTTCCTGCAGTGGTGCTGAGCAGCCCCTGTGCAGAACTGACCAGGCATCACCCCCTTCTTCTTGGGCATCACCTGCCTTCTGGGGTGTCACCCGGTGCAGCCTGCACACACACACCCTGCACCTCCCCAGGGACGCTTTGTTCTTCTTGTTGTTAACTGCCTTTGCATTGATCTTGACTCATGGCAACCCTGCTGATGAGACATCTCCAAGACCCCCTGTCCTCCATTGTTCTGCCCAACTCCTGCAAATTCATACTCATGATCTCTTTAATAGAGTCCATCCATCTAGCATGTGGCCTTCCTCTCTTTCTACTTCCCTCCATCTTTCCTAGAATTATTGTTTTTTCTAATGATTCATGTCTTCTTGTGATGTGTCCAAAGTACACCAGCCTAAGTTTTATCATCCTGGCTTCATGGAAGATTTCTGCTCTAGGACCCATTTGTCTGTCTTTTTGGCCATCCATGGGATCCTCAGCACTCTTCTCCAGCACCACATTTTGAATGAATTGATTTTCTTCTTATCTTCTTTTTTAACTATCCAGCTCTCACATCCATACATGGTAATCGGGAATACAGTGGCTTGTATGATTCTAACTTTTGTGCTGAGTTGTATATCTTTGCATTTTAGGATCATTTCTAGTTCTTTCATAGCTGCCCTCCCCATTCTTATTCTTAGGACCTTATCACACGGGGTCCAAGCAGTCACATCCCCGTCCCATTGCGCTTCCTTCAGGTCACGGGAAATGTAATTCCCATTTCGACCAGGAAGCCAAAAGTCGCGGGATGATACAGGGATGCGACAGGGATGCGACAGGGATGGGCGGGGTTTTCCTGCGACATTGTGTGATTGAATGGGGTAAGGAAGCGCGATGGGACGGGGATGCGACCGGGATGCAACGGAGATGGGCGGGGTTTCCCTGCAACGTCGTTTGGGATGGGGATGCCACGGGGATGGGACTGCTTTAGACCCCCGTGTGATAAGGTCCTTATTCTGATTTCCTGGCTGCAGTCCCCATTCCTATCAATGTTTGATTCCAGATATGAGAACTCTTTTACTATTTCTATTTCCTCATTAGAATTTTTTTTCATTATTTTTTCTTTATATATTTTTTTCTTTATATTCAACAGTAAGCCTGCCTTTGCACTTTCTTCTTTGATCTTCCTTAGTAGTTGCTCGAGGTCTGTGAGGTTTTCTGCTAGTATTATGGTGTCATCAGCATATCTCAGATTGTTGATATTCTTTCCTCTTATTTTCATTCCTCCTTCTTCTGTGTCCAAGTCTGTGTTCCTTACTATATGTTCTGCATATAAGTTGAACAGGTAACATGGTAAGATGCAGCCTTGTCTGACCCTTTTGCCAATTGGGGATCATTCTGTTTCTCCCTGTTCTGTTCTGATAGTAGCCTTTTGCCCTGAGTATAGATTCCTCATTAGGACTATCAGATGTGTTGAGACACCTATGTCTTTAAGGACATTCCATAGCCTTTCATTATCTATGCAGTCAAAGGCTTTGCTATAGTCTATAAAGCACATGCTGATACTAGTCTTAAATGTGCTCCTATATCCCCTTCCCCCCTTCCTCTTTTTTATGCTGCAAGAGGCTAACAAAGCTAACTCTTTGAAACCTACCTACTGTGAAAACCGATCCTTAAAAGTATTCTTTGCCACATCCTGGCTGAGGTAGCTACATTCTTAATCCCACACATCCCACTCCATTGCATAGTGCAAAGCAGCACAGCTTTTGGTGCATGTATAAAATCACATAGCCTTCTCAAATGTAATTAAATTCAATTAACCACACATACAGAGATAGAGAGAGAGAGCATTCAGATTCCCTTGTTCACTCAAACTCCAAAATATCAAGAAGACTAAAAAGGAACAAGTTTCATGACAAAATATGAAAAATGAAATAGCAGTATACCAGAATTGCCCCCTTTTAAATAAAATTAGGCTACATTCAGTATTAGTAGACATATTGAGATGAATGGAATTTGTTAGTCACAACTAATAACTCCCATTGATTTTGATGTGTCTCCTCCAGGTAGGATTAATGTTAGTTAGACACACCCTCTAATCTGAAACTGAAAATATTCTCATGATTCATGTAAGCAGTATCTTCCAGTTTGTACATGTTCAAGTGTGCAGGTTTTCCCCATCAAGGTCTGCATAATACAAAGCTGGACCTTGGTACATAAAATGGTTACCACAAAACTACTTTACATCTGATAGTAAGAGCTGTTCGACAGTGGACACACTCTGTTGTTTGGAGGTTTTTAAACAGAAGCAGGATGGCCATCTGCCAGGGGCCCTTTAATTGTGTGTTCCTGCATGGCAGCTGGGTGGACTGGATGGCTCTTGAGGTCTCTTCCAACTGTATGATTCTATAGTTCTATGATCTGTAGTGGACTCTTCCTTTGCACTGCAGTATCTTCACATATCACTATGTACATTACACTGCCTTCTTGTGCGCTTTGTTGCTGGTACTAATAGAAGGTTAGTCTCCATACTGTCCAGTCTTTCACTTAACTGGCTGAAATATATTTGAAAATATTTTATCTAGGAGAGGGAGGTGGACTCAGTGGTTTTCAAGTTTCTATTCCAACCCTGTCATTCTGTGTGGATGGAATTGACAGTAGAGGCTTTGATGTCATTAGGGCAATCACTCTGCTCCTAGTTCTAGTCTGAATTTTAAGGATGTATCCAGAACCCTCTAGATACAGTCAAAAAAGAAGACAGGAGGAAAATCAATGCATTTGAGGTGTGGTGATGGAGAAGAGTGCTGAGGATCTCCATGGACAGCCAAAAGGACAAACAAATGGGTCCAAGAGCAGATAAGTGAGAGATATCCCTAGAGGCCAAGATGACAAGACTTAGACTGTCGTACTTTGGACACATCATGAGAAGGCATGAATTGTTGGAAAAGACAATAATGATAGGAAAGGTGGAGGGAAGTAGAAAGAGAGGAAGGCCACATGCTAGATGGATGGACTTTATTAAAGAGACCACGACTATGAGTTTGCAGGAGCTGGGCAGAGCAGTAGAATACAGGGGGGCCTGGAGATGTCTCATCCATAGGGTTGCCATGGGTGGAGAGTGACATGAAGGCAGTTAACAACAACAACAAATCCAAAACCCTAGCTCCCAAAGATGTTCAGTAGCTTAGCTAGCTCCTTTAACATTCAAGTTAACAAATAGAATGGATTCACCACCCTAAGGTGAAACTATCATAGTGTTTTCTTTGCTGTTTCTTGTCCAGTTATTTCCTGGTTCTTCACGGGATAGTGGCACTTGCGTTAATGTTGTCTTAAGCATGTTTTAATGTCACTTGTGTGATTTTCACAGGTTAATCATTGTTTAAACTCAAATTTCCCCCATGTGAAAAACTCCCTTGAATGAGAAAGCCTTCAAGAGCTTGTTATTAACAGCCATACTCAGATCTTACAAATGCAGGGCCATGGCTTCTTTCAATGAATCAATCCAACTGAAATGTGGTTCCACTTTACCAAGATTATCATCTTTTCCAGTTAGTCATGTTATTTAAGGAGAGCTCCAAAGTTCGATAGACCCAGTTTTAGTGATTTTGGCCTTTAGGGAGAGTCCAGGCTTGATTTGCTCTAGGATTCAATTATTTGTGTGTGTTTTTTGTGGGTTTTTTTGTTTTGTTTTGTTTTTTGTTCTTAGTATCTGTAGTCCTGTTCTCCAGCACCACATTTTAAATAAATTAATTATCTTCCTGTCAGCTTTCTCCATTGTCCAGCTTTCACAACTATACATAGAACTCACAAAAGTATAATGAAGTATCTTCACATCTGAATTCATCTGGCAAAGTTTTAATTAAGATAGAAGTTAATAAGCATTTCCTTTTGCTGCCAGACAAGGCACTTTCTATTTATTATACAAACAAAAACTTGTTAGCATGGCAGTTTTGTTAAATCTGGCAGTGCGACTTAACATCCTTAGATTGGCTGATTTAAGAATATCTCAGCTGTAGCTTTGCTAATGATACGTTTGTGAATTTATGGAATGAAAAGCAACTTCACACCATCAAAGAAACCAAGGCTTCCTTTACATTGTAGTATCTTCACATATCACTATGTAGTGGAGAGCCTATGACATTTGGTATTTCTTATGTAGATTTAATTTTGTGCTCACTGTAAATAATAATTCCAGTTCTTGCTCATTTCAGAAGGACCTGATCTAAAGTTATTCAAAGACAAGACCACATGTGTACTTAAGAAGAGCCATTTCTAGACCACTTAATGATGAGCATAATGAAATGTACCTTAGAGACGCTTTGTGTAAAATGTAACTACTTGCTAAAGAGCTGTTCACTTAACACTGATAGTATCCTGAGTGGTTTGCAAATCAATTAAGTACAGATGAAGTGAAGATAAATGCTTCCTGTTGAGAAATGTCACAGCATTCTTTCTGCTTCATTTCCTTGGGGCATCATGCATAAAGAGCCTTAATCAGATGACATGCTACAATGTAATTTGCAAAGCCATGTGACAGCTTGGCTTTTGCATCATCAAAATAAGGAAGAAGATGGGGGAAGGATAACGGGATTTTTACACATAAGTTTTAGGACTCAGGATTCAGCTAGATGACTAGATTTGCCCCTCATGTCTAGTAGCATAGACACATCTAAACAGTACTACAAAGGTCTATATAGTTTAACACTAAGAAATACCAACTGCCAGGCAAGATGTATATGCAGTCTTCCTGATCATCTCTTGTTCTTGTCTATACACACAAATGTGAGATGTATCTGAGATTATGTAACAAATAATCCAACACTCACATTATTCAGGAATATATTTAGCCCTTAATTGAGTTGAGAGAAGCTTAAAATATTTATATTTTATCAATTTTTTGCAGTGTCAACAGCCTCTGATGGAATCAGTAACTCAAAAATGTACTTCATATATAATACAAATGAAATAATTATTTAATCCTGTGGTTGCTTCCCGTTTTAAGCAAAATTAATCCAATCTGTTATTTCCAAAATGGTTGTCAGCAGTGGTTTAAGTGTTGGACTACAACCCTGAACACCAGGGTTTGAATCCCCATTCGGACATGAAAATTCATTGGGTGACCTTGGTGAGTCAGCCTCAGAGGAAGGCAAAGACAAATGCCCTCTGGACAAATCTTGCCAAGAAAACCCTGTGATAGGGTCACCTTAGGATCACAATAACTTGGAAATGACTTGAAGGCACACATCAACAATAAAATGGTTGTTACACTAAAAATTGTCTCTGGCTGTTTATGACAGCCTGATTTTATGACATACAATATTTTAGATGCTTATTTAGATGCTTTAGGCAATATTTTAGATACTTAAAATATTTTATAAAGAATTCAAAGACATAGCCATGTTAATCTGGAAAATCAGTGTGCAAAGAGATCTTGTAGCACCTTGGAGACTAGGGCCTGAAACAGACGGCCCAAATAAGATGGCTCTTGGATGCATCAGTGGCAAGGTGTTTAGACGATGCATGCCCCCGAAGTGGCTGGAAGCCTCTCTGAGACTGGCTAAGGTGGCCCAAAGCTGCTGGAAAAAGAAGGGTCAAAAAGCCACTTTGGGACCGCAGCAGTGGCCCATTTTGGCAGTGGCTGCTCCTTTTGGCCTGTCTGCTTCTTCTCAAACTGAAAGAAAGAAGCTGGTAGCATGAGGTTTCATAGACATGAATATACTTCCACAGATGCATGAAGTGGCAGGGCAAGGAACAACTATATAAGTAGGTTGTGTGTGAGAATGGTAATAGGAATGCAACACTTTGTGTTACAAGGTGACAGGTTAATTATTAGCCATTGTCATTGGGGGACAAAGGCAGGAGGAAGAATGTCGCCTAAAGTCAAGCCAAGTAAATAACCATGTGAATGGTGGTGAGAGTATTGGAATGTAATGTGAGAACCAGAAAGGAAATGTGATAAACTGGCCACGAGAACCATCATGTGGCTGGGGAGTTAGCTAGTGTTATAATCTGTGCGGTGGCATCACTAGAGGGTGCAGACTGCACCAGGTGGCACCCTAAGGTGACACCACTGCTCCTCAAACATCTGCCTTTTTGGCAGAAATGGGCTGTGGCATTTGCCTGTGTCCCATTAAAATGCTGAAGAGATAGGGTGAGTGGGGTGAGGCTCAGTGGGAGAAGAAAGGAGAAGTCCCAGGGTTTTTTAATTTTGTTTTTGTTTGTAATTGTAATTTAAAGGTCTAATTTTAATTGTATTAGTTGTTTTATGTCACAACTATTACAATGACATTCAGTGGTATATGAGAATTATTATTTCTGAGTAACATTAGTACAAAATAATAATAATAATAATAATAATAATAATAATAATAATAATAATAATTTTTATTTATATCCCGCCCCTCTGCCAAGCAATCGGGGCGGCGTACAACATTTACAACAACAAAACAAATAGCATCAACTCAGATCCCATCCCTCCTTCCCACCCCCACCCAGACCCAGCCCTCAAAAACAAATCAGACAAAGCAATTTAAAAACAATTGTTAAAAATATACAATGTACAATATAAAATGCCATATACAATTTAAATACATAATAGCGTTGTTGCTGGGGAAGATGTTGCTGGGGAAGGGTTTTAAACTCTTCCCGGTCTCTCCAGCGCGTTCCAGTCACAAGTGTGTTGGTGGGGAAGGTGTTAGTCCCCGGCAGCCCCAGCGCCTCCGCCTCGGCCTCCCGCTCGCTTCACCACCACAGCAGCCAAGGCCCTGCGTCCTCCAAGTGTCCTCCGGCGCCTCCCTGCTGAGGAGATGGTGCCTGGGTGGGGGTTTTATCCCCAGCCCGAGTCCTCTGCAGGAATGGCCCCAGGTGCAGCTGCTCAAGTCCCGCTGGGAGGGAGGAGAGATGTTACTAGCCAAGGCCCTGCGTCCTCCAAGTGTCCTCCGGCGCCTCCCTGCTGAGGAGATGGTGCCTGGGTGGGGGTTTTATCCCCAGCCCAAGTCCTCTGCAGGAATGGCCCCAGGTGCAGCTGCTCAAGTCCCGCTGGGAGGGAGGAGAGATGTTACTAGCCAAGGCCCTGCGTCCTCCAAGTGTCCTCCGGCGCCTCCCTGCTGAGGAGATGGTGCCTGGGTGGGGGTTTTATCCCCAGCCCGAGTCCTCTGCAGGAATGGCCCCAGGTGCAGCTGCTCAAGTCCCGCTGGGAGGGGGGAGAGATGTTACTAGCCAAGGCCCTGCGTCCTCCAAGTGTCCTCCGGCACCTCCCTGCTGAGGAGATGGTGCCTGGGTGGGGGTTTTATCCCCAGCCCGAGTCCTCTGCAGGAATGACCCCAGGTGCAGCTGCTCAAGTCCCTCTGGGAGGGAGGAGAGATGTTACTAGCCAAGGCCCTGCGTCCTCCAAGTGTCCTCCGGCGCCTCCCTGCTGGGGAGATGGTGCCTGGGTGGGGGTTTTATCCCCAGCCCGACTCCTCTGCAGGAATGGCCCCAGGTGCAGCTGCTCAAGTCCCGCTGGGAGGGGGGAGAGATGTTACTAGCCAAGGCCCTGCGTCCTCCAAGTGTCCTCCGGCGCCTCCCTGCTTAGTAAAAAACATTACTAAGGATTCTATCTGGTGTGGTATGGTGAGCTACATGGGGTGTGTGTGACACCATTAGTTACTGCACTGGGTGACACCAGCCCTAGTGATGCCACTGAATGTGTGTAATGTGTCAGGAAACTGTTTTCTTTATTCAACCCACTATTGATGGAATGGAGTTTGTGGATATGTTCTAGTTCAGCTATTTCTTTTTCCAGTCTTCCTTTGTAGTTCTTTTTTGTTGTTTAAGGACTGCTGTTCTGAGATCTGAGATGAAATGCCCAGGACGACTGAAGCATTCTGCAACCAATTTGTGTGTATTCCCATTCCCAAAATCTGGTTTATGTCCATTTATCCTTTTACAGTATTATCTTTGTATGAAAGTATGTATATAGAGTTTATATGAGAATATGCACATAGGAGGGTATATTATGTCAAATCAGACTGCTAGTGCATGTAGGCTTATATTGTCGTTGATGGACTGTTCTCAGTTTCAGACTGAAGTTTTTTCTAGTCCCTCCTGGAGGGGAACCATCGCAGCCAGCTCTCTAAATCTGCAGTGGACAATGTGTGGCCCTTTGAATATAGTTGGACTATAGCTCCCATCAACCCACACCAGTGGCTAATACTGGCTAGTGCTGATGGGTCCTGCAGTTGCACTAACTCCCATTGCTTCAAACTGAGTTCAATGTGCAAAAATAGTCTAAACTCAATAAATCAGCAGAGGGAATGGAGAGGAAGGGATAGAATCTCACCCTTCCCAGTAGCAAAGCAAACTGCTGCAGCATCTGTAACCTTGTAGTTTTCTTTTTCATTAAAATGTTTTGCATTCTTTACCACACTCACATGTTACCTAGCTACATTTGTACCGGTTTTCATCTGTGAAATGTTGGAGGGTAAGTAATAAGACAATCTGTATGCTGATATATCCTGTGCATGCAAAAAAGGACTGTTTTCAGGAAAACATCCTACATACAGCATCTGAGCCAGACATAACTGTGCCCTATACTTTACAGAAGTCAAAAAAGTAGCTACTAAAATTTAGAAGCAAAATAAACAGATGACAATGTCAGCTCTGACAGTACTATCTCTTTGGGGTGGGAAGCGGTAGAGTAAATCTGATCAACTCAAAAGATGATCAGCACCACCAGAGCTTATGAGCAAGATATCCACAAGCCCAATGTGCACATAAGCATCACTGCTGAGCAGTGACATTCCCACCCTTCATGTCACCTGGTGCAGGGGGCTGGGGCTGCTGGTGACATGGCCAAGAGGGCACACTCACTCCTTCTCCTTCTCTGCAGTGGTGGTGGCCTTCTCACAAGGAGACGGTTGCCGCCACAGTGAAATAGGACCACATGCATCTTTCAAGTGGGCCAAGGGAGGCCCACAGCAGAGGTGCAGAATGGAGCATCTCTTCTGGAGCCCATCTTTCCAGCCCTCTTGCCTGCCTTCCCTGTCCGGCTGGCTGGCTAGCTGGCTCACAGTGGCTGGACTTTTATTGCGATGAGGTGCCATGGCTTCCCTTCCTGGCTGGCCTGGCAGAGATGCAACTGAGCCAGGCCAGCAGGAACCTCTAGCTGCACCTCCCTCCAGCAGAATAGAGAGCAGCTGGTGGAGAGCAGGGCGACCACGGCAGAGGCCTCCTCCCAGCAAGAGAGAGAAGGGATGGGTGGGGAGGCTTTCATGCTGCACCCCTCCCACTTGGCCTTTTAGCTTGGCACAGAGGTGGAGTCTCCTTATGCAGAACTGCCACCGTGGCAAAGCAGGACTGAGTGTTCTCGCCACTCCCCAATCAGGTGTCACCCTTCTTCTGGGGTGTCACCTGGTGTGGGCCACAGCCCCGCACCTTCACAATGACACCACTGTTGCTGGGATATGTGGGAGTCAAAAGGTGCATTATGTTCAGACTGCCTTATATATGCCAGTTAACCACACATATTCTTCAGCTGCAAAAATGCTAGCCTATGCACATTTATTTGAGTCCAGGGGTGGTGCAAATGTGTCCTACGGGTCACAAGTCCCCTCACAACCTTGCCTGTTTGAGGTCATCAGGCTCCAACAACAACACCAAAATTATTATTATTATTATTATTATTATTATTATTATTATTATTATTATTATTTTACAATGTTTATGTTATTGTTGTGTGCCCTCAATTCATTTCTGACTTATGGTGATCCTAAGGCAAACATATCATGGGATTTTCTTGGCAAGATTTATTAAAGGAGATTTCCCATTGCCTTCCCCTAATGCTGAGAGAGTGGGTTTCATGGTCAGCCAGTAGGTTTCATGGTCAAGCAGAAATCGAGCCCTGTTTTCCAGAGTCATCATTCAACATTTAAACCACTACTCCACCCTTGTTTTTTTAAAATCTTGTAATTAGTTATTATTACAATCTTAACCACATTCTTGACAGGATGTGGGGACAATTCCTCCATAGTTCCCCACCACCACCATCTTAGGACCAGTAGAAACCTTTTTAACCAGGAAAGTAGAATTCAGAAACCTAGCAATGTTAGTATGGAATATCAGTCTGCCAAAGGGTTTTGTAGTATCTTTGAGACTACCTGTGCAAGACTAATTGTAGCATAAGCTTTCCTAGATTTCACAAAACCTTATGCTACAGCTTCTTTCACACTAAAGTCTCAAAGGTGCTACAAGATCCCTTTGCATATTTTGAATCAGGAAGTAAGATGTTATATTAAAAAAAAATTAAGTTAAAAATGTTTTTGTACTTCTAACTAAAACTTGTTTTTGTGTTGTTGGTTTTTTTTTTAAAAAAACTGTTTTGAAATTATAGAAGAGGTTTGTTTGTGGCCCGTCAGTGTCTTGAAGGGCAATGCAGCCCTCAGCCCCCTGGCAGTGGTCCACTTCTGGTGAGTGGAGCATGCTGAAGTTCTGTCTTGTTGATACACCACTGCAGGTTGAAGCTCATGTATCAAATGGCTTGTTCCGTAAAAGAGAAATTATGAGGATTTTTGGGGTTATACCCTATGAAATTCATGCGGTTGCCATAGGTTGACAGGCAACTTGAAGGCACAGACACATAAACACTGTTTTAGGGGGGAAATAGCAGAGCTGATCATTGGGCTTTTGTCATCAGATCTTATGCATGAGGAAGCTTCACACTCATATGCTGGCAGCCAGTTTGGTATACTGGCTGGTGCTGGTGGTCATGCTGGAGGAGGAGGATGGGAGTTGTAGTCCAACACATCTTCCATGTACCATGTAGTTTCAGAGTACAGCAACTGGGGAGGCCCACTTTCCAATCCGCAGTCAGCCACCAGGTTCTCTGGGTAACCTTGGGCCATTAAATTGCTGCCTAACTCACCTCACAAGGCTGTTATACGAACAAAAGGGTGGAACCACTTTGAGTTGGGGGGAGGCAGGATATGCATGCAATAAATACACATTTCCTGTTATGTATTGCCATGAACATGTTTCAGCTTGTCATCAAATGAGTTTAACAGGGTTTTTGATGCCCCTTGAAGAAGTGATCTATTAAGATGTCTATGGTATACCACCTTTGAGGGGAGGGAGCTTCATTCATCTTCATTCAGTATGTGTGTGTGCGTGTGCGTGTGCGTGCCTTCCAGATATAGAAAAGGCTTTTATAGCTACAGTATGAAATCACTAGGAGTGGGAGCAAGCCCAAACATTGGAAAGTTCACAAGTACTAAGAAAAGGAAAATAAAAGAGGCACTATGCTATTTTAATATCTGTCTTGGCAGGCCAATATGGAAGCATTTGTTACACACAGTGCTTCCAAATTTCAAGGAAGCTGGCCATAAATAGATTGTTCAGGAAATTCTGAAAGTAAGGATGGGACAGAAGAACTAGAATTCGTTGGTTTACAAGACATGATGTTTGCATTTTTAAGTGTCAATGAAAACACTTGATGATGGATTTTTGCTGATGTGGGGCAGTTTTTGCCCTCTGGAATACTTATTCAGGCTGCACTCTTAAACTCCGTTATTAAAGTAGATTTAGTTATAATAAACATGAACAGGACTGTGCTAAGGTATGGGGGACACACCATCCCTTCTTTTTTGAAAGAATACTTCAATAAGAAGGGGTTTTTTGAAAGCAGGGTTAGGCTTTGAGTAAGATCCCTCCACTCTCCTCTCTTCTCTTTGTGGAGGGGAAGGGTAGATATCACAATAAAAGACTCAGAAGTCTTTCTGATAACAACAGGAAAAGCATAAGAAAAGGAAAGAGAATGATGTTGAAGGATGTGAACCAGTGACAGAATAGGAGAAAAAGATGGAGGGTTGAATGAGAGGGAAAAGAGAGGCCTAAAGGGATGAAGGAGTCCTGGAAGTAACTGTTGTTTTAAGAGATGGCATTGATAGGAATTGAAGCAGCTATGGAGACTGGCCATTGACCTTTGGGAAGACTCATGTTACACCAGCTGTCAGTCTTAAACAATGGCAGAGCTGCCTCCATCCCTCAATATTCTCAAACCATGATTCACAAACAGGGCTGGGCCTATGGTGTATTTGAGGGGGAAATAGTACCACTCTATTCAGCTTTGGTCAAGCCTCACCTAAGAATCCTTTGTCCAGTTCTGGGCACCACAATTCAAAAAGGATGTTGAGAAGCTGGAGCTTGTCCAAAGGAGGGCCACCAAAATGGTGAAGGGACTGGAAACTAAGGAGCGACTTAGGGAGCTGGGTATGTTTAGCCTGGAGAAGAAGCGGTTAAGAGGTGATGTGATAGCCCTGTTTAAATATTTAATAGTGAAGATAGAACAAGTTTGTTTTCTGTAGCTCCAGAAAATAGGACCCAAAGCAATGGATACAAACAACAGCAAAAGAGATTCCACCTCAATGTTAAGAAGAACTTCCTAACAGTAAGAGCTGTTAGACAGTGGGACAGACTCCCTAGGAAAGTGATGGAGTCTCCTTCTTTGGAGGTCTTTAAACAGAGGCTGGATGGCCTTCTGTTGGGGATGCTTTGATTCTGTGTTCCTGCATGGCAGGGAGTTGGACTAGATGGCCCTTGGGGTCTCTTCTAACTCTATGATTCTATAGTGGAACACAGGCATTCTCCTTAAGTCAGGTTACATTGTGCCCAATACCAAGCAGGTTTACTTTCCCAGTCAAGGCAGAAAATCCCACAAGTTTCCTGACAATCCAAATGCAACCAATCATTCTCATCTTCATCTTTCAAATAACCAATATTTTTCTGCTCTAATAGCCAGATATTTATTTATTCACTCATTTGTGGTATTTATATCCCACCATTCTCCCAAAATGGTATTCAAGGCAGATTCTGCTGTCTGAGGTGTCTTCAGCCTAATGCTAGGGCTGACCCTTCAACAGCTGCAAGCATCCTATTACCAGGTACAAGTCCACCATGTCTACCATGTTGGAAGAGTCCACCAATCCATCCTCATTGGAATTTGGGGGTTTTATGCATAGCTCATTCTTGTTACTACTGAAAACAGGAAATGAGAACTGGGGTCTCCTAATGCAGCTTGCTCCTAAGATGACATGTACAGAGAGATTCCTGTAAACATCACCACTGTTAGGATCTCTTCACAGTACATAATTATAGCACTGTGCTTCCAATGGCTGCATCCTATGGAGACCTGGCAGTTGCAATTTACAAGGGGCATTCAGAGTTTAGCCAGTGAACTCTAGTGTCCCATCAAACTACAAATCACAGGATTCCATAGGATACAGCCATGGCTGTTAAAGAGTGCATTTACAATATAGAAATAATGTAGTTTGATACCACTTCAACTGCCTTGGCTACAGAATCCTGGGATTTTTCATTTTATGAGGCACCTGCATGCTTTGGCAGAGAAGGCTAAAGGTCTTGTAAAACTATAGATCCCAAGGCTCCATAGGATGGATCTACAACACTTAGTGGTCTCAAATTCCATTATTTCTACATTATTTCTCCACCTCTTCCTCTTAGAACAGGGGCCGGCAACCTATGGCCCCCGGGCCGGTTCCGGCCCAGGGTCCCGTGCTTACCGGCCCAGGCAGACTCCTGCTGCCGCCTGCCACAGCCACCACACGTTTCGGTCACCGCGCAGCCACGCACGCCGTGACCGCCATTTTGTTTTCCAAAATGGCGGCCATGACGCGTTTGTGCATGTGCAGGAGTACTGCGCATGCGCAAACGCATTGTGGAGGCGGCTGCGGCAGCGCGCACAGCGGTGGCAGCAGCACGCACGGGGGGGTAGTGTGCAGCGGAGGGGTTTGTGCGTGCACACATGAGTGTGTGCGCTGCCATTCCCCCCCCCCGGGCCCGCCGGAAAGGACAACTTCGGGGGATTAGGCCCCTGCTCAAAAAGGTTGCCCACCCCTGTCTTAGAAAGTCAGTATGTAAAGGGATCTTGCAGCTCCTCTGAGACTATCAAGTCTATGAAAGCTTATGCTACCAACTTCTATGTTTTGTTTAGTCTGAAAGGTCCTGCAAGATCCCTTTACATACTGATTTTCCAGACTAACATGGCCATGTCTTTGAATTCTTTTGTTTTAGAAAGAATTGCCTCTGGAATGGAAACATAAATAATACGTCAGTCTGGCTACCCCATACCTTCCAACTGTCCTAATTTGATAGGGACAGTCTTAATTAATTCCATTGTCATCCTAGTTTTTCTGCTGCTTTTAAAACATCCCATTTTCTCTATTCTCCTCCCACTTTCCCCCTTTGTTCTCCACTTACCTCTGCTGGTGCAAACTGAATTCAAAGTGCAAAAGTAGTGCATGCCTAATTAATTCAGCATACAAAGAGACAGTAGCGTCATTGGGAGGTGCGGGGGTGCGGACTGCACTAGGTGACACCCCAAAAGGGGGGTGACACCCAGCCGGTCCTCCACCCCCCACAGGGCTTCCCTGCTGCTGCAGGCCTGGCTTACAGGGCTCCCCGCAGCCATGGGCCTACTACCTGGGGGCACACGGGGCTTCTGCAGCCTTCCTTGGGTCCCAGGGACTGCTCCTTCACCCTTCCCCTGGGTGCGTAGGGCTTCTGCAGCCCTTCCTGGGTCCAGGGGCTGCTCCCTGGCCCTTCTCCTGGATGCACAGGGCTTCTACAACCCCTCTCTGGGCTCCCCCTGGGAGGGGGTCACACAACATCTCCAGCCACTTACTGGTGCTCCCATGCACACCGGAAGTGCCCCAGAAGTGCATGCCAGACGTCCTGCCCCATAAGTCTCACCCCTGCCCCATGAGTGACTGCACCAGGTGACACAAACCCTAGGGATGCCACTGTGAAAAGAGGAGGAGCACTTCTCTGCAAACTCAGACAAAAGCAAACTGCTGCAGCCTCTCCTAGACTGTGTGTTCTTCTTTATTCATATCTTTTGCCATCTTGTTCACACTCAAATGATGCTTGGCTACATGTGTCCCTATTTCATCTGTGAACTGTTGAAGAGTATGCTGCTCTCAAGCACTGAAATTCTCTTCCTTGGGAGACTAGACTGGCACCCTCCTTGTTATTCTTCTGTGGGCAGATGAAAACTTTTGGGTAGGCCTTTCATGACTGGATATGAAGTGATGTATTGGCAGCATTTTTTATCTTTTTAATGAGCATACTTTACTTTTAGTTTTTTCTACTTTAATTTTTGAAAGCAACCAGGGCTATGGCAAAGGCAGGATATACATAAATAAAACAACAATGATAAATAATAATATTAGGTAAATATATATTAAGTATTCCAGACTGTTTAAAATACGTTGTATGAATGTTAAGGATTGCTATGAAATGAATTCATTTTAATTTGCAGAGGAATAATTCCAAGTACTATGGCTTAACTAATTTCTGGATCAGGGCCAATAAGAGAAAGTGGGCCACTTTTAATGTTAGATATATAACTGTCAACTGGATGAGAACAAGCAGAGAGATGGTATAGAAAGATAATATATTCCAGACACACTGTGCTTTGTTCCTGCAAGTTAATTCTAAAAGAGTGATAGTGAATGGCCAGCTTTCAAGGCCGTCCCCAGCAGAAACTTTCCCTTAATGTGAAACCAGATTATGATCATGCTGTGGCAATGGGAATAACATTTTATAGAACATGGCTGAGAACCATATGGCTTTCACTAATGATTTAAAATATCCCCTCCAAAATCAAGAGCATCAAAAACCCTGTTAATGCAGCTTACAAAATATAATTTTAAAAAATTCAGTCCTATTAAAACTATATCAGGCTAAAACAGGAAAAGGAGATACTCCTTGATAGTAATGTCAATAGCTATACCAAGTATAAGAATCTGTTTTAAAATGTAAAGTGTCTGAACAGACAAACTGTGTATATAATGATACTGAATATGTAATGCTGGCATCAGTCACACTTCCACAGAGTTGTGTTCTACAGCCAGGATCACAAAAGAGCTAGCTCACCTGATCAGAGGCATTTTTAAATGTTATTCTCCGGGGATACAGTACTTAGGTGACTACATATTTTTTTATCATCATGAGAGACAGCATATAGATTTCCACACCAGGTACCAACATTTTTTTTGGTGTGTGTGTGGAAGTGCATTTTCCCCCACATGAGCTGCTGCCCCCCACATGAGCTGCAGAATTAATGCAATGTGACACCACTTTAACTGTCATGGTGTTCTAATGCTGTATTTTGGGGTCCCCATATTTCATATCTTGTATCTGGAAACAGCCTGTTTTTGAGAGATCGATGACCTTTCAGCAACAGTAGCTTACGATTCCAGGAAAAAAGGAGCGTGTCCTGAGGCATGTACACATCCAGGTAATGGGACAATCAAATCTAGATGGGTATATTCTGCTTGTTTCTTCCCAAAACCATCTGCATTTCCTCTTGCACCTTGAGACAAAAGATCTCCTTGCACCCAAAGCAGTAAGCCAACCTCTCTGCTTACCCCTTGTGTTCCCAGCCAAACTTTCCTGCCCATCTATCCTGGGGATATCCTGATCCAACTACTGTTTATGTCACATTAAAATTAAAGCCATCACAGCCCAGGATCCCTGGGAAAGGGCATCCAGCCTTTGTTACATGATAAGATAGCAAACCACTAAAGGCTAGATTTTAGGTATAAATATGGTTCTCAGATACCTAGCCTCTTTGCACACAGCTGGCATACACCTCTGCACTCTGTGTATGTCCTCAATCAGACCTCTCAATCTGAGCTACTCCGGCTTTCTCTGTACAGTCACTGTACACATACAACTTCCCAGGCTGCTCTCTGTGTATGCAACTGTGCTGCCCTCAGACCTCCCAATCTGAGCCACTCTAGCTTTCTGTGGTCTACTCATTGGATAGGTAATTCTCACCCCCCTGCAAATCCCTTAAAACTCTGCTATCACATTTCCATATTTTCATTTTGGTTAGCTCTATATGTTGTGTCTGTGTGAATTGCTATTGTATGGATGTGATTGCACTCTGCAAATTTTCTAAATAAAACTCTCTTAATTCATTCCAAATCTGGAGTTCGCCTCAGTTATTACTGATATACACAGGTGCAAACCATGCTAAAGGTTACCCAAGCCTCTTGCAAAATCTAATTTCCCCAATAACACTGATAGATTGTGGGGACCCCCCAGTCTCCCCTTTCTTTGTGTAACAGGTTCCATCTTATGGAACCCTAGGATTTGTCATTTGTTGTGGCACCAGACCTCTATCACAGAGAAGGCTAGATATCTCATAAAGCTACACATCCAAGAATTCCCTAGTACTAATCTATTGCAGTTAAAATGGTGTCAAATTGCATTAATTCTCTAGTACAAATGCAGCCATGCACACATATAATCAGCTACAAGCTCTTGAGAAACAAGTTTGGTATGCAACAAGACACAGCTACAACAGAAATCTGCAAAATCATAACAGTACATAAGTATGCAAATCAAAATGTGATACGTGGCCTTTGGCAACATCTGCTTGCCATGCACATTGTGAACAATCAAGTTTGCAATGGCTTACTAGTTTCTGCAAAGTCTGTCTCTGGAATTTAAGAAATACGGTAGGTTCACTGTTCTTAAAATAGTTGGAGAAGCATGACTCTGTGGGTTATGGGGAACAGTATTCACAAACAGTTGTAGTTTGACAGCTTAAATGTACCATTTTTCAGTTTTACACCTCTGCATAGGAAAATAGTTAAACTTGAGGAAGGATATTTCTCCTCCCCCTGTTGTTAACGTTTCACGTAACTGATTTTGGAATTCTGGATAAGGGAGACTCAACCTATATATATATATCACAGTTCCTATACCAATCTGCTGTTGAAAGAGAAATCTGATATCCTAAATATTCAGCTGTTTGATTCACTACATGCCAATAACACAATCAATAGGATCAACTATGATGACATTATGACACAATTTACAAGGCTATACAGTGAAGACACTGAGGTAATCCATACTAAGCAAATAAAGGAGCTTCAAACTGCTTGTTTAGATGATACATGAAGAGAAACTAGGTGGAAAGTGAAATGAAGCTGTGCTCTGGGGCTAGAAACCAGAGCAAAAAGAAGCACTGATGCTTTGACTTAACATGGAAAATGAGCATCATCACACCAGCATATAAACAACCCAGCCCCAGTGCGGGACTGCAGCAAAGCAAAAACAAAAATGTACGCCAAACAGGGCAGGTCACCAATAATGCAATGCATGTAGTTAATAATAATAATAATAATAATAATAATAATAATAATAATACATTTTATTTATATCCTGCCCCTCTGTCAAACAATTGTTACAACATAGACAAACCAGAGAGTCTAATGGGGGGGGGCATGGGGTGAAGGGGGTGAAAGGGGCATGTATGGGGGGCTTCCATGATTGTACTTTGCCAATGTATCACTGGGCACACCGATGCACCAATGCACTGTACTGGCGGTGCATTGCATGTGCAACTGTGTGGCCAATCATTATCCATGTTTTTAACTGAATGTTGTTTTAACTTACATCGTGAGCTGCCTTCTCCTACTGAGAAAAAAGTGGTATAGAATTAAATAAATAAATAAATAAAATTCCATAATGTTGACTAGCCAAAAATCCTCAATGGGAAGGAAGGAAAGGAATGGGGTGGTGATTGCCCAGAAATTGGAAAAGTTCCTTTTTTGGACTGTAGCTCCCAGAATCCATCCAGTTGGCATGGCCAGGAGCTATGTTGGCTGAGAGGTTTTAGGAGTCTAGTAACTTTTCCAAGCTCAGGAACAGTCCAGAAGCATTTCAGTAAATTTACCAATCCTGTATAATCAGAGTTTATGCAAAAAAGACTGCACACATGAGCAATAGACCAAGCTACTATTGCCTGAAGTGGGAAGGTCAGTATTTTCAAGGCACACTCCAGCCTACTGGTGCCTAGCATTTTCTTTTTGGTATGATGAAATTATTCTTAATGGGTGTAATTTTGTACATCACTTTGAGCTAGAATAGCACATGCAACTAATACATTTTAACACTAGGAAAACATGTTGCTTTTGATTCTGAAGCAGATCATCAATTCATAGGACTAGGCTGCACCTCTGGATTTATTACATTTTTCTTTATAGCGGGAATATCCTTACTACAATTGTTTTCCCTTTCTCGCCTCTCCCCTTGAGAAGTGTGGAAAAGAGAAGTGAAATTTGATGCTGGGATATTATTTGACCTTTTGCAATGTAAGAAATTGTTGCAAAAGGATGTCCTTACTGCCTCTTTGAATCCTGTCTAAAGAAGCCCAAAATGACAACGGTGTGCTAAACACAAGTGTGCATTCTGTTTGTTTGTGGAGAGGGAGGGTCTTTGTATTTGGAAATACCCCTTTGATCAACCTGCTCTGCCGGAACTGTTTTCTGAGCTTTGTGATAAGGAAAAGCCTGTTAGCAACTCTGTTTTGTGAGAGTAAGACAGGTTAATTGGGCTTGACGATAGTGATGACTCTTTCAAGTCATGTAAAATGAGATGGGGTAGAGCTTATCACAGGTAGATAGCCATTAATATTCCTTGTACTGTCTAAGGGAAGAGAAAGGGAATTGTTTGTTTTAAGTCTTTCCAAAGGTATCTAACAAAGGACACAAAGGAGGAACCTATCCGCCCATAGGAGATAGCGCAGCCATACAAATAGCATACTTGGAAAGAAAAGAGAGTTCCCTCATGCTATAAGGAATTATTTGGATGAAAGATTGGGAATTGACTTGTTGCTTTACAATAGGATTATCTGTTTCATTGATGCACTGGAAGATTAAGAAAAATGGGAGGAAATCTTTATCGAGCCATTTCTTGTGTCACACTTCCCCCACCCAAGGTAAACTATAAGTTCCTTATTATTTTGCACAGACCTCAGCCTTACTCATTCAAGGATTCTCAATGGGAAACAATAACAATGTTACAATTTATATCAAGATTTCCCCCAATTAACATGAATATTTACAAAGATAGGAATTTAGTAACTAAACACTTTTTAAAAATAGTTTATTGATTAAAAACAAAAACAGAACAAACATACAATTTATGTTTAAACATAAGACATTGTGCATACACTATCAAATTTTACCTAAGCCAATACCTCTTAATGTCATATTATAATAGGCATGTTAATAACTTGATAGTATCCTACACAAAAAAAGAACTAAACACTTTTGTTGTTGTTGTTGTTTTGTGCCTTCAAGTCATTTCCAATATAGCAGCCCTAAGGCGATCCTATCACAGGAGAGTTTTGTTCAGACAGTTTGCCATTGCCTTCTGAGGCTGAGGGAGTGTGACTTGTCCAAGGTCACCTATGATGCATCCACAAAGCAGAAATAATCCAGTTTGACACCACTTTAACTGTTATGGCTCAATGCTATGGAATTCTGGGAATTGTAGTTTGTTGTGGCACCAGAGGAAGAAGAGGCTAAATATCTCACTAAACTATAATTCTCAGAATCCCATAGCATTGAGCCATGGCAGATAAAGTCGTGTCAAACTGGATTATTTTTGCAGTGTGGTTGTAGCCCCAATGGGCTTTCATTGCCAAGCAGACATTCAAACTCTGGTCTCCATAGTCCAGGTCAAGCACTCAAACTACTATATCACACTGACTCAAACTCTTTTAGTTCTTTCCTCCTTCCTGAACAATTGTACTTCTTTGAAAATTGTAGATATACTCAGGAATATTCAGCATCCCCAACTTACTGCAATTACTAGGAGTCTTTTGAGTAAACCAGGACAAATATACACCAACCATATACACTCATAACATAGATAGGCTTCCAGTGGAACATGGACTCCCAGACTGCCAATGATTATTACGGTATTTATGCTTGGCTAGAAAATGTGAACTGAACACTTTATAAAAATGCATCAAAAAGATTCATATTGCAAACAACCTGTGTTCCAGTCTGGGAAGATGTTCAGTGCTTTTGAGAAGAAAAAGCTTCAGTATAAAGTCTCTTGCATTCACTGCAAAAAGTTGTAGACAATCAAGTTGGCATATGTTATATGGTAAACTGGTGGTTGGGGATAAAATTCTAACCATGTTGTTGTGTCTTCAAGTAATTTCTGATTTATGGCAACCCTATCATGGGGTTTTCTTTGTAAGATTTGTTCAGAGGAGATTTGGCTTTGCCTCCCTCTGAGGCTGAGAGAGTGTGACTTGTTCAAGGTCACCCCACAGGTTTCCATGACATAGCAGGGATATGAACCCTGGTATCCAATAGTCCACCACCCAGTCCACTGCACCATGCTGGCTTTCTGCATATTTAATGATAGAATTCAAATATATAGCCGTGTTAGTCTCTAGAATCAGTATGTAGAGAGATCTTGTAGCACCTTTAGACTAAATGAATGAAATTGGCAGCATGAGCTTTCGTAGACTTCAGTCTACTAAGATGAATTCAGAGAATTCTCTGAAGATGCCAGCCACAGCTGCTGGCGAAACGTCAGGAATAAACTCTTCTAGAACACAGCCTCATAGGCTGAAAAACCCACAAAAAACTATAGATGCTGGCTGTGAAAGCCTTCAACTTCACACTTTAAAACTACATTTGGAAACAGAGTCTGTTTGTGTGTTCTTCCTCACTGACAATTTTTTTTTTTTGCCATCTTGACCACACTCTGATGTCAGTTGGCTACACATGTCCCAGTTTACATCTATGAAATTATTGTTGTTCTTGTTAACTGCCCTTGAGTTGGCCTCAATTCATGATGACCCTGTGAATGACACACCTTCAAGGTCCCCTGTCCTCAGCTGTCCTGCTCAGGTCCTCCAGGCCATGGTCTCCTTAACTGAGTCTATCCATATGGTATGTGGTCTTCCTCTCTTTATACTGCCCTCTGCCTTTCCTAGCATTATTGTCCTTTCTTCTGAGTCATCTCTTCCCATTATGTGGTTGAAGTATGACAACTTCAGTTTAGTCAGCTTGGCTTCCAGGGAGAGTTCACATTTGATTTGTTTGTCTTTTGGGCCATCCACAGTATCTTTAGCATGCTTCTTCAGCACCACATCTCAAATGAGTTGATTTTCATTCTATCAGCTTTATTCACTGTCCAGTTCTAACATCCATACATGGTGATGGGAAATGCGAGGACTTGGACAATCCTAATTTTGGTAATCATAGAATCATAGACTTATAGAGTTGGAAGAGACGTCAAAGGCCATCCAATCCAACCCCCTGCCATGCAGGAATACACAATCAAAGCCCCCCCCCCCGACAGATGGCCATCCAGCTTAAAAACCTCCAAAGGAGACTCTACCACACTCCAAGGGAGTGTGTTCCACTGTTAAACAGCTCTCACTGTCAGGAAGTTCTTTGTAATGGTGAGGTGGAATCTCTTTTCCTATAGTTTGTATCCATTGCTCTGTGTCCTACTCTCTGAAGCATCAAGATATCAGCTTGACATCTTTGCTTTAAGATCTTGTCTGTTCTTTCAGAGCTGCCCTTCCCAGTCTTAGTTTTCTGATTTCTTCACTACAATCCCTGGTCTGATCAATAACTGATCCAAAGTATAGGAACTCTTTAACTATTTCAATTTCCTTGACATCTACTGTATATTGAATTCCTATAGCTCCTCCATGGTGATTATTTTTGTTTTCATATTTTTGTGTTCAACTGCAAGCCTGCCTTAGCACTTTCTTCTTTGACTTTCTTTAGTAATTGTTTGTAATTGATGTTTTGTGCTAATAGTATGGTGCTGTTTGCATATCTTAGATTGTTGATATTCCTTCCTCTGAACTTCACTCCTCTTGCCTCAATGTCTGCCCTGCATATGATACTTTCTGTATACAAGTTGCATTGATAGGGTGATAGAATACAGCCTTGTCTGAACTCCTTCACTATTGAGAACCATTCTGTTTCTCTGTATTCTGTTCTGACTATAGCTTACCATCCTGAGTGTAGGTTACGCATCACGACAACCAAGTGCAATTTCTTTAAGATCCTTCCATAGTTTTTCAAGATCTATACAGTCAAAAGCTTTGGTGTAGTCCATAAAGCCAATGAAGAGTAGTGGTTTGAGCATAGGACTAGGACCTTGGAGATTGTTCAATTCTCCACTTGTCCAAAAGTCTGAAATCACTTGAAAGCACACAACAACAATAAAGTACATGCTGATTTTATTCTGGAATTCCATGGTGCACTCTATTATCCATTGTATGTTTGCAATGGCATGCAAACTGCAAGGTGTTTTAAGCATCTGATCTTCCTGAATCCTCTTAGCAGATTTGAAAGAATAGCATTACTATGCTGGAGGGCTCTCTTCTGGAGACCTGGCAAATGCCCAGTTTTTTCACCTTTTCCACCTGGCCTTTCAAACTACTTCAATCAGTGGCCCTTGCAAGCAGTGTTTGCCATGTAGAGGTAAGCTACCAGATTGCTTATGTGATATAGAGAGCCTACAAAAAGAGCTGAAGTTCTGTTAAAAAGAGAACAGATTACTTTGCAGTAGGAAACTCATTCAGAACAGTTGTTTTTAGAATAGGACTAGATGAGTAATATCATTCTTCTCTGACCTTTTGAAACAGTATTGTTCTAAATTAAATAGGATCTTTGGTGCTTTTAAAAGGAGGGAAATAATAGATTTTGTGGAGAAGTGCTTCCAACATGTTTATTCTGATTCCAGGTTTGAGGAAAACCTGGAGAAACTAGTAATCTCAATTTTCTACTGTTGGCCCTACATTATTATTATTATTATTATTATTATTATTATTTGTATCTCTCCTCTCCCTGTTGAGGATCAAGATGGGTAGCAGCAAAGATTAAAACAATTACAGATATAATGACATGAAAATAATCTCCAAAACCCCCACCCCTTTGACCCACCCTCCCTTCGATATAAAATTACAATAAAATCCCTATAACTAAACAACAGTTAATAACAGTTAATAACAGTGGCAATGTCTAGGGGAGCTTAATCAGATGGGCAGTTAGTTCAGATCAGGACAGAGGTCAGTCTGGGAAGGCCTGCTTGAAGAGAATAGTTTTTATCGCTTTTTTAAAAGTGTCAAGGGATGTAATCTGGTGAGTCTCCTCCGGCAGGTCATTCCAAATTTTAGGATCTGCAGCTGAAAAGGTCCTCTGGGAAGTCCCTACCAGTCTAGTTTTCATTGACTGTAGTAAATTCTTCCCAGAGGACCTGGAGTGTCTGCAGGCCTTGGTGGGCCGGACCCAGCCCACGGGCTGTAGGTTGCCGACCCTTGGTCTATCGTATCGAAGGCTGCTGGGAGGTCCAAGAGCACCAGCAGGGCCACATTTCCCCTGTTGATGCACAGACAGAGATCATCAACCAAGGCGACCAGAGCAGTCTCCACTCCATATCCTGACCTGAAGCCAGTTTGAAATGGATCAAGATAATTGTTTTCATCCAAGACTGCTTGGAGTTGGTTTGCAACCGCCCTTTCGATCACCTTGCCCAAAAAAGGAAGAACTACTGGCCGGTAGTTATTTTTATCCAGGGGATCAAGGGAAGGCTTTTTTAATATAGGTGTTACTACTGCTAGTTTCAAACTAGTTGGAAAATGGCCTTCCCTGAAGGAGGCATTAATTATAGATTTTAATAGATTCATGGTTCTCTCACCTCCCTGGATGACCAGCCAGGATGGGTAGGGATCAAAAGGGCAAGTGGTCTTTTTTACCTTGCCAAGCACCTTGTCTACATCATCGGTACTCATAGACTGAAATTGATCCAAAATAACCTCATTAACGTAGCCACTGGACACCACTCTTAATGTTTCTGTATTAATGCTGGCGTCTAAGATGGCCCTTATCTGAGAGATTTTATCTGCAAAGTAGTTATTAAAAGCATCACAGCAAGCTCTTGTAGGTTGTAAAAGAGGATTCAGGGTGGAAGGAGTTTGGGTTAACCAATGCAACCACCCTGAAGAGCTCTGCCAGACGCGCAGATGCAATAGATGCAGAATAGAAAGATTTCTTTTCTGCAGCTATTGCCACTCGATAGACTTTAAGAAAAGTCCTATGATGTGTCTTGTCAGATAAACACCAAGTTTTTTGCCAGCGGCGCTCTAATCATTGTCCAGCCCATTTCATGCTTTTAAGATATTCAGTGTACCAAGGATTACGATTTTGGGAGGGCTGGAAAGGACGCTTGGGAGCCTTGGTGACATCGTTGTTCCAGGTAGTCACCAAGGCTTGGACAGAGTCACCATCACTGCCACCCATAGAACCCTCTAGGGCTTCTTGGAACCTTTTGGGTTCCATCAGCCTTCGAGGGCGGACCATTCTGATAGGTCCACCACCCCTGAGGGGGTTATGGGTAGTGGCCTTCAGTCCTACCTTGACCAAGAAATCATCAGTCCTTAACTGTCAGACAGAAGAACCCCAAGAAGCATCAGGTGACTATGGACCACCATTTAAATTTTCCACAATACTCCAGGATGACACTTACAAGGAGAATTAAGGGACAATAACTCAGTGAACTCAACCAGTTTGTGGCATAGCTTGGATAATGATCTGGATTTGATTAAAAGGTGATTACAGAAACTGTGTTAATCAAGGAGCCTGTTAGAAAATTGGGATTTCAGAAGATGCCCAGAAATGCCAGGGTTTAACACTAGCCTGTGTGTTGTTGTTTTGTTTGGTTTTTTGGCAATATTGTAGTTTAAAAAACAAGTGTTCTTGTCAATGTAGCAGTGAACTAGAATGCTACACTAGGGTTTTGTTGAATAAGTTTAGTGGCTTCAAGTATAACTCCCATGTTGCAGCTGCTAATACTGCATTAAATTTGAAATACGTGGAGGTTAGAACATTTCAGTACAAAGGCACCATCTTTTTCAGTACAAAGTATCAGTTTTGTTTTAGGATAGACATTCTTATTTCTTGTACCACCCTACACATTCACTGCTTTTCTCTAAGGATTTTTATATTAGATTTTGTTGCTCTTTTCCTCATTTTAGGCTTTGCTTCTGTATAGCAACTCATCCTTATCCATATTTTTTTTGTCATTGATTGCCCTAAAGTCACTCCCAACTCATGGCAACTCTGCAGATGAGACATCTCCAAGCCTGCCATCCTCCACTGCTCTACTTAGGTCCTGTAAATTTATACTTGTGCCCTCCTCAATCGAATCTATCCATCTAGCTTACAGTCTTCCTCTCTTCTACTCCACGTTTCCTGCATTAGCTAGGAGTAATACCTGTTAACTTGCATCTAGCTGATACAACAGAGCTTCAGGAGGAATTTTAGGTGGAAGTTGAGATCTGTCATTCAAGGTCCTGAAACTGATTTCTATAATCCCCAGTGAGCAAGATCTGAACCAAGAAGTTAACAACAGCAACCACAATACGATTCTAAAGAACAGACTGTTTTCAACAGTGACAAGCTCTCCTTCATTAGAGGAGAGCAGTTAGCAGTTGGTGCCTTGCGTTGGCAGGAGGTTTATGATTCTGTGTGAAGCTGATATGTTCTTTGGCTCACAGTGCCAGAGCTTTCATTTTTGCTGGAGCTTGCCCTCTCATTTCATTGCAATATGTGGTACATTTTGTGACTGGTCATTTAATTCACTTTCAAGAAAAGCAATCAGATTTGGATTCATTATTTCACAGCTACTGGACAAATAGAGACAACAAGTTTGGAAGCAATGCATTATGCATAACAGCATTACATATAACATATTACTTTAGGGCAGGGGTCGGCAACCTATGGCCCAGGGGCACACCACCTATGGCGTCGCGGCCGCCATTTTGTTTTCCATGACTCGTTTGAGCATGCGCAATATTTGGCGCATACGCAGTACTCGCTGCATGCGCAAATGAGTTGTGACCGCATGCATGAGTGAGCGTGCACGTGGCGCCATTTCCCCCACCCCCACCCTCAGCCTGCGGAAGACCTGGGGACCAGTGGACCTGTCCCAGGTAAGAAAAACTTGCCGACCCCTGCTTTAGGGCATTAACAGAGGCTTGAAGGTCAGGATACTACTGAAGTGAAGAGGAAAACGCTGTTGGCAGAGGACGGAAATGCTTTTAGTTATGGGGTGGGAGAAGGCTGAACACAGTGGAAGGGAAGCGAATCATTTCACTGTGGGAGAAAGAACTATTTGCATTTGAATATATTGGGTGTCTCCTTGCAAAAGTTTATAAAAAGTCTTATTTTGGATGCAGCTGGCCATTTGGTGAGTACAATGGCCCTATATGATCCCAGCTATTAAAAAAAATCAATATAACAGTTATTTTTCCAGGGAGAATTTTAGACAATTAAAAAACACTGGAAAGTAGCTGAAAAGTAAAATGCTAGTAAAATGTGCTATTTTTAAAATAATAATGGCAACAAGTTGCTTAAAAAGAGAAAAAATACATTTTAAAATACAATTCCAAGCTCTATAGAGTATATGTGTGTATATGTGGGTATATGTTACATGACACAATTAATGCCTACATAGAGTTTGGCTGTTTTTTCACAGAACTCTAAGAGAGGTTCAGCAGTGGAATAGACTACCTTGGAGGGTGGTGGACTTTCAATCTTTAGAGGTCTTTAAACAGAGGTTGCATTGGGAATGTTTTAGCTGTTTATTCCTGCACTGTAGTGTTGGGGGCTGGACTAGTTAGCCCTTGTGGTCCCTTCCAACTCTGAGAAGATTTTCACATACCTTGTGATTAAAGAGCCATTATTCTGAGAATAACCAGGTAATAAACAGCAACAAATAATTCGCAGGATTTCCCCGTGAATGATTTGTTGCTGTTTATTGCCTGGTTATTTCTGGGAGAATGGCTCTTTTATTGTGACATTGTGTGAAAATCTTTACCGCAATTGCATAATTTTGATGGGATAATGGCTCTTTAAACCCCCCAACTTCCCCCCCCCCATTTGATAAAGTCCTATGATTCTATGATTCCACATACTGTTCATGCTCAAATATATAGATGAGAATCCTCTGTTGGAGGATCTTTGCATTCTTTCCCCCCTTCTTAGATAGACAGGGATTCCTGCGTGCAAACTCCTCCCTCCCCCCCCCCCATTCAAACTAACCATGTGATTTAGGTAACTCTCTCTGGGGACAAACAGGCTTTCTCTCAAGAACTTGGACTGTTTTTGGCTAGCCTTCCAAAATATTACTCTACAATAATTAATGCTTTGCATGTTAAAGGAGATCTTTCTTTGCAAGATGCTATTGCTGAAGTTGTTGAATTTCAAAAGAGGCAGAACTTGATGGAAGGCAACTACAGTTGTCCCTCCATGTTCGTGGACTCGAGGTCCACGGTCTCGCTCTTTGCAGGGAGGAAAATAGCTATACCTTAAATACACGCGCACCATGGGCATGCACACCATTAGTTTAAATGGGGCTCGAATATTAGCGAGCCACCATTTTCATGGGGGAGAGGTCTGGAACAGACCTCCATGAATTGGGAGGGGCAACTGTATAATACAAAAACAACAGACAATGAATTAGCTCAATTTGCTGCACAGGATTTGCAAAAGGCCTCTTTTTACAGTGTGCAAACCACAACATCAAATAGAAAAAATGTTAACAAGTCAAAGCCAAGTCAAAAGTTGCAAAGCCAGGACTAAACAACAAAAGCAAAAGCAACTTTAAGAAAGCAGCCTTTAACCCTAAACAGAAATCTTCCAGTCATTTTGATATTGGTTTGATTCATGAACAATTATTTCAAATTGCTGGAGATAAATATAAAAACCAAGTTTTCATTGATTCTGGAGCAAGCATACATTACTTCAACAGCAAAGAATGGTTATCAATTTTGATGCAAATGTAACTTTTCCTGCCTATCTTGCTAATGGTCAAGAAGTTTTTGCACAGGGAAAAGGGACTGTTATTTTACAAACAAAACTTGGTCCTGACAGAATAGGAACCTTACAAATCCTTGATGCTTACTATGTACCAGATTTGCAAGCCTCCTTTTACAGTGTGCAAACCACAACATCAAGAGACAGCTGTGTCAGTTTCAGAAAGCAAACCTGGTTTGGTCTTCATGGCAAAAATTTGATTTTTAGAATCTCATGGCTGTTATCTGATGCAGATTTTGCATTCATCTGCAAACAGCGTGACACAATGCAATCACAAAGACTGTTCAACTTTATGACATCGCAGATTTGCTCATCGAAGTGTGGAAAATATTAAGAGACTGGCCAATCAAGAGCTTGCAAGAGACTTTAAATTCAAAGCATGCTCTAACAATGAAAAATATGTAGCATGCCTGAAAGCAAAGGTCACAAGAGCTCCACACCCTCCAGTCACTGAGAGACAACCCAATAAGCCATTGGATTTTTTACATGCTGATCTTTCTGGACCAATGAATCAAAAGTCAGCAGGTGGCAATTCTTACTTTATGACTATTATTGATGATTTCAGCAGATACACATACACTTACCTTCTCAGAAGAGTCAAGCATTTCAAAAATTCAAAGAGTACTTTAATCGAGTCTCGAACAAATTTGGCTAGAAACAAAAGAGCCTGTGCACAGACAATGGCACTGAATTTGTCAATGCTGAATTTGATGATTTTTTAAAGGAACATGGCATTGAGCATCAGACCACACACGTTTATTCTCCGGAACAGAATGGTGTGGCAGAGAGAATGAACAGAACTCTTAAGGAGATGGCAGTCACCATGCTTTTGGAAGCCAATATGCCTAAATGCTATTAGTCTGAAGCCATCATGACTGCTACATACCTGTGTAACCAACTGCCAACTAAATCCAAAGATGTAATCTCATTCCAGTTATGGCATGGAGTTAAGCCTAAATTAAATCATCTAAAGGTTTTTGGAAGCAAAGCATTTACCTATATTCCCAAACAGAAAAGAGGCAAACTTGACTGCAGAAGTGAAGAGGAAATTTTGTTGGTTATGCTAGAAATGGTTACAGAATTCTAAATCCAGATGGATGCACAATAAAATTAACAAGTGTTGTTTGTGCTGATGAAAGACCACAGCCCAAATCTAATCCAAACCAGATTTATTTGCAGTGGAAGAAGACTCCCACCAGCAACCAGATTACATGGAATTCTTTCATCCTCCAGAGGTCTTGCATCCAGAAGGGGCTATACTTGCAGTAAACCAGCCTAATGGACATGGACTTTGTCAGAATTGCCAGAAGGGAAAAGGGCAATTGGCTTCAGATGGGTCTTTACCACAAAGCAAGATGCAAAAGGGGAGATTTAGAGATACAAAGCAAGACTTGTTGCTAAAAGCTACACTCAAAAGTATGGTGGGGATTACAATGAAACTTTTGCTGGGGTAGTCACTCACACAACCATCAGAACTCTCCTAGCTGTCATAGCCTAAAAGAAAACAAAAGTTCAATATCTGGACATCTGAACAGCTTTTCTCTATGGTGATCTGTCTGAACAACTATATATGGAACAACTTTCAGGATTCCAAGTACCTGGAAAAGAACATGTTGTATGCAAATTGCAAAAGGGCATTTATGGTTTAAAACAGGCCACCAGAGCAGGAGTGAGAAACTGAACCAGCTTCTTATCAAAGAGGGGTTCACTCCAGAAACTGTTAACAAATGTGTGTACAAGAGATTCAAAAAGAACAAATGGACTTATATCACAAGTTATGTTGATGATCTGATCCTGTGCAGTGAAGACAAAGCAGATAGTGAAGAGATAATTCAGAATCTCAAGAAAGAGACTGATATCAAGAATTTGGGAGACATCTCACACTATCTTGGAGTGCAAATACAAAGAAATAGTGATGGAAGATTTTTCCTTACTCAGAAGCAGAAGATAATGGATTTCCTAGACTGTCTTGGCCTGAAAGATGCAAATGCTATGCCAACTCCAATGGAAGTAGGATTCTTAAAGGACATTAAGGGCTGATGCATATGGCTCATTTGGGGTGGCAACCCCATGCCACAGTCCCGATCCTTCCTTTTGCCGCCCTAAGAGCTGGTTCTGCAGCTCTTCCACGCCCTTTCAGCACAGTGTGTCTGCATCTTGTGCCGGAAGGGTATCCTGACACTGCGCGCCGTGTGTACAGCTGGGCAGTGTCAGGACAGCATCGCGGTGGGGTTGGGGTGGCCACCACCCCAACTCTAGCCCCAGGCTGGCAGGGCCAGTCTGCAATGCCCTAAAAAATCTAAACTTTTGAGAAATGGAGACAAATACAGGACTGTAGTTGGAAAACTCCTATACATAGCCAATTTCACCAAACCTGATATTGCAAATGCTGTTGGTATCTTATGCAGAATGGTTGACTCTCCTACTAAAAGAGATTAATTATAGTAAAGAGAGTTGCCAGATACTTAAAAGGAACTGCAAATCACAGACTGATGCTGCTAGCCTGTAATCAACCACAAGTGATTGCCTATGCAGATGCAGACTGGGTTGGAGATCTGGCAGACAGAAAATTAACCAGTGGAAACCTGATCTTCTATAGTGGAGGAGTTGTAAGTTGGACAAATAAGAAGCAATCCACAATTACAGATTCTTCTACTGGTGCTGAGTGTGTTTCAGCAAGGACAGCATGTGATTAAATAAAATGGCTGCACAACTTATTTCTGGACTTTGGGATAACAGAACCCAAACCAACCAATTTGATGCAAGATAATCAAAGCTCATCAAGATATCTGAGAGTGAAAAGCCACTCAAAAAGAATATTAACATTGTCTTCCACAAGATGCAAGAGATGTGTCGAAATGAGCTTGTCCACATACTACTGCAATACTGAAGTGATGATTGCAGACATCCTTACTAAGCCTCTACCAGATCGGTTCCAGAGACTATGCAAAGGGATGAAATTCCTTGATGTTGGTCCAAAGGAATGAGAAGGGGATTGTTGGAAGATCTTTGCATTCTTTCCCCACTCCTTAGATAGACAGGGATTCCTGCTTGCAAACTCCTCTTTCTCTCTCTCTCTCTCTCATTCAAACTAACCATGTGACTTAGGTCACTCCCTTTGGGACTAACAGCCTTTCTCGCAAGATTTCAACTGAGCTGTTCCCATCTTCCTGCTCTCTAAAGATGGTGAGATTTTTTTTACCGAAACCATTATTAGTTAGATTAGGATATAGCCTTTTTATGTAAATATAGAGTAAAGCCATTGTTTTGAACTACAAGCTACATGTTTGCTGTTTTTTGAGTCAGTCTAAGGGGCTAAACAGACAGCGTGGAAGGGGCAGCTCTGTGCCACCCCTTTGGTCACTGGATTGGCACTGCAGCAACAGCACGCCGCGGCCCCAATCTGGCGTTTTTCCAGCCCCAAAGGGAACAGCAAACTTCCACTTGTTTTGGGAGTCGAAAAAAGTTGCCTTTGACATGGCAGCAGTAGTTTTTTGGCATTTCTTTGGTGCAGAATCCCAGGAGCTATTGGCCAACATGGGACTATTGGCCAACATGGCTGAGGCTTCTGGGAGCTGAAGTCCCTTGGCCCTTAAAGGGGAAAGGTTGCCTACCCCTGCTCTAAGTTCTTAGGAAAGGTAGGCAAAGTCACTCTTCTGCTACTCTGCTGTTTTAAAGCCAGACTCGAACAGGCTTGGCTTTCATATTTTGATATTTAAATATTTTTGTTTCCTTAAAAAGGCTGAAGTCTTAGGAAACTTAAATTACCCCACATTGTCTCACATATGGCTTATCAACACCAGGTTTTATGAATGCTGTATCTTGGACTAGTGAGTGTCTTTTATTGATGCTCCACTGCAAAATCTGAATAATTGTTATCTAGATTTGTTGTGAAGAAAAGAAAGCTAATAATGGCAAAGAGCAACCAAACAAAACCAGAACTCTTAACCATTATATACAATCAATTGTTCAGGTAGCTATTTTCATTTACTGTATGGATTAGGCCAGTTCCTTGAAAGAGAGACCATCAGGAGTCTCCTGTAAGAACAGCACATAAATAACATAACCTGAATGCTTGATTGTGATCATGGCTTTTAAAATATCCTTACTGTTAATATCCACAAGTATCAAAACAGTTGGCAAGAGCTATATGGGAAATTACCTTTGTTCATGTATGGCTACTAACATGGAAGCACATTTGCAGGTTTCAGGTCAGATATGGCAAGTACAGGAGAGTTGTTAGTGTAAATTGGAATATTTCTGCTGTTTGCTAAAGGATAAGAAGACTGCGGTCTAGGTCAAATACCCTTCATTTCAACAGTTTTTTTTAACTTGCGTAATACTGAGCATTGGACTCATGATAAAAAGATAGGGAAAAGTCATATTTCTCCCCAAGAAAATCTTTTCAAGGTACACAAAGGATATATAAAGTTGGCTTGGTAAAGCATTCAAGGTTAGTGCAACAGAGATATCTCAAAGGTTATTGCTTCTCCTTTTACCTCTGTACATACAACCAGGCCCTTACTAGCATATTACTTACTGCAAAATTTTCACTACCAGGACAGGACAGAGGATCAATAGGTGAAGCAGGGTAGAAAGCATGTTTGTATCAAGAAACTCTATAGCCTATGCTACATTCCACACTGCCTTGGTCAAGCTAACAGCAATTTATGGGGGTTGCAGACTGCCAGAAATAGTGCAAATTGAGTCCACTTTTAGGGTTGGGGTTAGGGAATCATGGGAACTGTATTTTATTGTGGCACCAGAGCTCTCTGACAGAGAAGGCTCAATGTCTCAGAAAAAAATACAATTGCCATGATTCCCTAGTACTAACCCTAACCCTAAAAGTGGACTCAATTTGCACTATTTCTGGCAGTCTGCAACCCCCTTAGTTCAACATTCAATTTGGAGTGTCAGCTTTAGAAAAGTTTCCAAGAAATCTATGTTGAGGCCTTTAAGTTATATAGTTAAAATATGAGAGATCTAGCATGACAGAGTGGTTTAAGTGTTGGACTACAACTCTGGAGACCAGGGTTCAAATCCCCACAGCCATTGAAACCCATTGGGTGACCTTAGACAAGTCACACCCTCTCAGCCTCAGAGGAAGGCAAAGGCAACCCACCTCTGAACGTGCCAAGAAAAGCCTGTGATAGGTTCTCTTTAGGGTCTCTATAAGTCAGAAAGGACTTGAAGGCACACAACATCAACAAGTTAAAATACTGAAACAAAACTGTGTTCATTTCTGTGCCATTGAAAGTATCAGAAAATATACAGAAAATGACTGCAAAAATAGGTTAAATGAGAATCTACAGTGAGCCCTTGGTATCCTCTGGCATTTGGTTCCAGGACCCCCTGTGGATACCAAAATCCATGGATGCTCAAGTCTCATTAAATGCAATGGAATAGTAAAATGGTGCCCTTATATGAAATAACAAAATCAAGGTTTGCTTTTTGGAATTTATATATTTTAAAAATATTTTCAAGCTGTGGATGGTTAAATCCATGGATAAAGAATCCGTGGATACAGAGGGCCGACTTAAGGCACAGGGCCAAGCTGGGCTATAAAAGAGGAATCTTGTTTTGATTCACTCTGGCTGCTGATTGAACAAAATCTAGGACAGACAAGTTTAGTCCCTCCTCACCAAGTGCTCTACAGGTATTTTTAGTAGGGGGACATCAGTTATATCAGAAACGTGGAATTAGGCAAAACCTTCCATTCAGAATGAGAAAACAAGAGTAGTAAACTCTGAACTAGTTTGGAAATTCCTGTCTGAAAGCGGCAGATAGCTAAAATCCTTATACCTTGAAACTGTGTAAATTTATACACTCAAGTGGTATCATGAGTAGGACCATGTGTGTATGTGCCTTCAAGTCACCTGTCAACCTATGGTGACCCTATGAACACTCAGATGTGGTTTGCCAGTTCCTTCCTCTGAAATATAGCCTACACAACCTGATATTCCTTGGTAGTCTCCCTTCCAAATACTTACCAGGGCTGACTTTGCTTAGCTTCCAAGAGTGGACATGATACGGCCTGTATGGTATTTAGACCCTGAGTAGGACTATACCTTATTTCAATGGCAGTACCCACTTTGCTAATTTTAAATTAAAAGTGGTTATTGACACATATTAACATTATGCACTCATCCCTCCTCATTCGCGGACCTGGAATCCACAGTTTTGGTCCTTCACGGATGGCAAGTGAGGAGGGACAAAGTGGTGCACGCAAGAGCGCACTGCCATTATAACCAATGGTGCTTGAATATCTGCAATATTACCAATTTGCCCGGGGATGTGTGTCCAGAACGGATTCCCCACAAATCCAGAGGGATGAGTGTACTCTCTGGCACTGATTTAGCAGTTTTTGTAAGTCTAAATTCCTATACTACTGGTTCTGTGTAGCTCATTTTAAACTGCGATGTCAAAATTACTACTAACAAGACATGTACCTTAAGACTGAAGGTAAAAACATGTTCTCTCTTGTTTGTCATACTTTTGTATGTTGCAATACTATCTAACAACTGCATACTTATACAAATCTCAACATTTATTATCAGAGGAAAAAGGTCCATTTCTTAACACAGTCCACATAAGCCAAAGTTCAGATAGCATTTATCTTTAAATGGGCTGCACCATTTTGCAACTTCATCTGATATGGTGATGACCATTATTGCACTTTAGCAAATATTGTACAGTTCACAACATCGGAAGCAAACATGTGGTTGGTGAACAGACTCTGGGCAGAATTCTTTGGGTGACCTGGGAGGTGTAACCAGGGGTTGCACTAGCATAGCTACTTTTGCCCATATTGTATAAGGAGCTTTTATGAGACTTTGCAGTGGCCGCCAGATAGTGTCCACAGGCAGCTCCATGCCAGACCCAAACAATCACTGATTTGACTGTCCCTGACAAGCTGGCCATTTTTATTCTCCCTTTTCAATGGCCTTCTTTTGCTTTCTACTAAATAAAAAGAGGCATGAAATGTTGAAAGATGTAAAAGGTATAATTTCACCTAAGCAAATTGATAAAGCTCTATATTATATATATAGCTGGCCAACAAATTTGTTCAGACCAACAGTGAACAATATATATGAAATCAATCTTGCAAAAAGTCTGTAGAAAATGCCTAGCAGAAATTCTTAATTGTGAAACTGTCTTGGAGAGTCCGTGAATTCTTAGAAAGTCATTATACCTTTCACATCTTTCAACATTGCATACCTGTATTTGTTTAGTGGTTTCTAGGTTATTAGGGGTTACGGTGGTTTTCCTTTGATTCTCCTTTTGCTTTCACCATGCCCAGGACCTCTGCATGAGTACGTATGCTGTTGTAAATTAATACTTCCCCCATAAAGAGGATCTTGGCCATGATCATTAGCATATTTCAATCTTCTTGAGCACACAGAATTGCAATTGTAAGTGTACTTACACAGACTCAAGTCTTGTTGACTTCAAGAGAAAATGGTCAGGACTGCAGTCCTTATATGAACAATTGTAAAATTAATTTTTCTAGAAGTGGAAGAAAATGGGGGGAAATGGATAAAAAGGACATAAGACATTTATTTAGTTTTTGTAAATGAAAAGAAGGCTCAAGAGGCAACAAGTGTGAGGAAAGGAGTACATCAGTGCTGCTACAACAACCACACACACACACATTGCATGCCTTCAAAGTCACTTCCAATTTATAGCGACCCTAAGGTGGAACTATCACAGGGTTTTCTGGCAAAGATTTGTTCAGGGAGGGGGGCTGCCTTTGCCTTCCTCTGAGGCTGAGAGCATGTGACTTGCCCAAGGTCACCCAGCATGTTTCGATGGCCAAGCAGGGATTCAAACCTAGGTCTCTCAGTGTCCTAGCCACATGCTCAAACCATTATACCATCCACCTACCTACCTACCTACCCACCCACCCAGATGACCAGGGGGTGAAAATACTATAGTTTTTCAAAATGTTGTATAGAATTTTTTTTTGTGGTACTACCTCCATCATTTCATTCTGTGAAAGAAGTGCTTACATAAGTACTACATAAAAAACCTAGGCAAGCCTATTAAAATCAGTTAAACAGAAACCACTTTAGCAAGATATTAATTGTTGGAATGGGGACTGCTCGTAGTCACAGAACTATCAGGCACTATATTATGTGTTCTCTTTAAAAATGTTCCAAAGGTTTTAAACACTAATAAAATGTTAAAATATATCAGATGACTCCAGACACACTGTTATCTTGGATTTAGAATGCCAAGTGAAAGGACACAGAGAAACACCTAGTATAATTTTTAAAAAAACTGACTCATCAGTAAGCTAGAGAAACAATTCAAACAAAAAATCTTCAGTGATACCTTTATTGGCCAACCGAAATGCACAATATACTTGTTGCAAGCTTTCAAAGCTCCATGGGCTTCTTCAACAGGCAAGATGTTACAAGTAGAGAAACAATGTAATCTTGCTGCCACCTGCTGATATATATTAGAAGCACACTTTCAATAAGTTAAAATTGAGAGACAGACAGTGTGGCATAGCTTCAGTTTTGGACTATGACTTTGGGAGACCAGGGTTCAAATCATGACTCAGCCATGGAAAACCATTGTGTGACTGGATAGCCAGCATTTGATTTCTAAAGAGAGAAGTGCTGGGCCACCGCTGTTATTGTAACCCACACATGTAGAAAGGAAACCCTCTCATCCCGCCAGATTGTTGTACAGACATACTTCAGTCTCTGACAAAAAAGCTCCTTTTTACAAAGCACAGTGAGTCCTTGTTATGCTGGGTTTGTTTCCAGGACCCTCATGGATAACAAAGTCCATGGATGCTCAAGTCCCATTAAATACAATGGCATAATAAAATGGTGACCCTTACATAAAATGAAAAATCAAGGTTTGCTATTTGGAATTTATACTGTTATTTAAATATTTTTCAAGCCATGGATGCTTGGACCATGGATATAAAAAATCTGTGAATAAGGAGGGCCGACTATATTTCTATGCATATCCAGCGTCTCCCCTTGTCCTCCGTCTAGCTGGAAGGTTTTTAAAGAATTATCTCAAGGATTATGAAGGAAAGTTAGAGAAATGCAGACTTTTGGTATAAGGCTGCAGCAGTGTGTCTACAGCAATGCCTTAAGTTTGAGCTGGGCAAGAACAGGATTCCATTCTAGCCAACCCTCCTGTAGCTGTGTGCACTTGCCTACAACAGGCAAGGTAAAAAGCAGCTGCCCCAGAATGCCTTATTTAGCATGTGTGAGTAGCAAAACAGAAATAAAAGTGGGGAACAGATAAGCCGGCCTATCAGCCCCCTCCAGTAGGTTAAAAAAAAAGTAGATCTGGCCATTGGAATGAAAATGGTAAAAAAATACATGGGGGCTATGAAAGAAAAAATTATCTGTGGGTGTATTTGGGAAGAAATTTTCAAGTGGTCTAAAAGGTTCAAATGTTTTTATTAACTTATGCAACACTTATCTGACCTGATTGTTTCATTTCAAATGTGCATATTATTATGCACAAAAAGTTTGCTGAAATATGTTCAACTGGGTTTTTTTCCTTTTCTTTTTTTGTAGTGTAGGAACCTATCCCTGTTTTTTCCCCTATTACAGTTGACCCTCTGTATCCACCAATTCTTTACCCATGGATTCAACTATCCACAGCTTGAAAATATTTTTAAACATATAAAATCCCAAAAGCAAACCTTGATTTTGCCATTTTATACAAGGGACACCATATTACTACAGCATGGTTTTTAATGGGACGTGAGCATCCTTGGATTTTGTTATCCATAGGGCAGCCTGTGACCAAACCCCAGTTGATACCAAGGGCCCACTGTATTTCTGTTTCTGGTACCAAATTTTCTGTTAAAGTAGGAATGCCCAGGAATACATCTACTTCATTAACTGAGGTATACTTGTATTTTACTTCCAGGCAGCCACATACCTGAATTGTTCACATTCTTTGCTCACTGTGTATGCATTCACATCCTATGTGCACATTTTAAATGTCTGTGATAATCTCTCTACTTGTGTTTATTCCTGATTTGTATTCACGTACAAGAATCCTCCTAAATCCATATCAGGTGTCTGGCTCGCTCTGGGTAAGATGAACACCTATATTTTTGTGTGAATTGATGAATACATTGTTCACTTTATGAAAACTGTAAGTGTAGTAGTAGTAGTAGTAGTAGCAGCAGCAGCAGCAGCAGCATCAACAACAACAACAATAATAATTTTACCCACCTCTCCCCAAGGCTCAAGGTGGGGTACAACATAGATTAAAACATATAAAATTGCTTAAACACATAAATATTAACATAAGTATGACCTCATACAGCTTTCATGGTGCACAATTTTTTGTCTCTAAGAAGCTGTGTACAGGTCAACAGTTTGTATCCTTCATTAAAAACTCTTCTACAACACAAACTTAACAGATAAAGCCATGTCTAAATAAGAAGGTCTTATTTTTTAAATTTTAAATTTTTATTATAAACATACAAACAAACAAAAACAAAACTGAATACAGAAAAAATGACAACATAGAAACATAACTTTACATACATACATTCAAAATTACTTATCACTCCCACTCACTGTGACTTCCCAAGCTAGCAGAGCTTTTATATCTATTTTCTCTTTTTTTTTCTTTTTCTTTTCCCCCAGCTGTTCTTATCACCTTAATTGTAATACCTTATTTAATTCTACTAAATTCAAGGATTATCACATAGGTTCAACATTATATATGAAATTCAAAATATAAATTATACAATTGCTTGATACTCCTAAATAATTCTATCCCTATATTCCATTGATCCCTTATATACTTTATTGTCTGTTCACAACCTTTCCCATACTTCATCTGATTCTCATTTCTTATAATACAAGTTAATTTATCCATTTCTGCCATGTCTATTACCTTTATTAACCATTCTTCCAATGTTGGAACCTCATAGTTTTTCCATTTTTGAGCTAAAAACAGTTTCGCAGCTGCTATCATGTAGAAAATAATCCTTGTGTTTCCAACTCCTATTTGATCATCAATCATACTTAGTAAGTACATTTCGGGTTTCATTTGAAATTTTATACCTAGAATTTTTTTCAATTGATTGGTGTACCTTTATCCAAAATCTCTTAACATTTACACACGTCCACCACTGGTGATAAAAAGTTCCTATTTCTCTTTTGCATTTCCTACATGTATGATTTACCTGTTTGTACATTTTTTGATAGTCTTTGGGGGGTAAGATACTATCTGTAATGCATTTTGTATATATTTTCTTTCATGTTCTGTGCAACTGAAATTCTCATTGTCTTCTTCCATACCTTCTCCCATTTCTCTAAATCAATAGTATGTCCCACGTTTTGTGCCCATTTAATCATCTGAACCTTTATCACCTCATTAGAAGGTCTTATTTTTTTATTGTGAGCCGAGGGAACCAGCTTAGCATTTTGTGGGAAAGAATTCCATAGTGCGCAGTTCCATAGCATTTAGAAGGTGCACCCCATGAACTGTAAATCTGAAAATGCATGAGTTGCTGACTGCAAATTATGTCTGTTTCAGTGTTTGATCCAGAAGGCACAAACCTGTAAATTTCTCATACATCTATCCCTAAATAGTCAGCCCTGTCAGGGATGATGGGAGTTGTAGCTCTTCACCTCTGGCTCTAACTCACCACCTTGTTATGCAGCAGAGCTGACCAGCTTTGATCAGTGATTGATGCTTCTTTCCCAAGCAGCAGAGTTTCAGAGAATAGGCTGAAGACCCTGACAAACTCTCCAAGCCTTCTCACTCTTCTTCCTGAGATGTCTCCAAACTTCTCCAGGATTCTTCTGGTTCTTGTATCTTCCCTCAAGACACCAGACAACTCAGTAGTCTTATATAAAAGATCTACTTTATTCTACTATATATAAATACTATATGCCCTACAAATCACAATCTCTACTCCACCAAAATACTCCATACTACACCACAATGTACATTAGCAAACATTGCAATTTATAGCCATTGTTAGACACCACCCACCAGTCAGTTTCCACCCAGTGGGTGTGTACATACATCTTGATTGGTCCACATAGATCATCCCATACCTAAGACCAACCCAAGTGTTTCATCACTTTACCTTGACCACTTAATGAGTCTCAGGTGTTTGCAATCTATCACAGGTGTTCTCAATATACCTTCTATAACTTTGTCCTTGGCTCTCAAGGCTTCTTAATTATATTATCTTTTTCACCTGTGTATCTTCCTGATTGCTCCTGCTTAGTCACTTTGACATTCACATACATATTTTTATTTCTATTACTGTATATCCCATGTTGCTTTTTCCTTAACAAGCCCTCCACATTTGCTGATGTTAGGGGCACAGGACCCCTGTAAAAATGGAAAAACCACAAATAACTCTAGGCCCCTCCCAAACCATATCTAACATGTACAAAAAATATGATCTGTAAATTCAGCCCATCATGGGTGTCTTTGAGAAGGTGGGGTTCCTTCACAAGACAGAAGTGGGCAGCTGGCATGACTTGCTACCTCCTCAGCTGTTGCCCTAGGCCATTTTTAATAGGGACTTACATGCCTTGTTTTCAGTCTCTGTCTTGCAAGGCTTTCAGTCCCTATTAAAAATGGCATAGGGCAGCAGTGGAGGTGGCAGCAAATAATCCATGAATAATGAAATCTGTAAAAGTCAAACCCACATATGTGGAAGGCCAACTGTATAGCTGCCACTTTTCTATATTCAGGAAAGGAACATATGCTTATATGAGTAAATGACTTATGCTTTCTGTGAGCATTTTTGACCCAACATTTTAGCAGGTTATCCTCGGAAACTGTTCTCAGCCTGCTCAATGCTGTAATCAGAATTTTCAGAAGTTACTTTTGGGACTACAACTCCAAGAAACGCCCACCCAGAATGACCAATGGTGATGCTGGCTGGCATATTTTAGGAGCTGTAGTTCCAAAAATAACATTTACAGGTTCTGGTTGTAAGGCATCTGTTTCTCTTTTGATTTCCAAGATGGAAGCCCAGTGTGGGTTCCATGCTTGACCGATGGGGTTTCTTTTTATTTTCCAGTCACTTAGGCCTCCATGGAGCCCAGGTGGAGAGAGAGGGAGGAGTCAAATGGCTTTAATTCTACATTATATGCAGTAATAAAGCAACAATTTGAGCATGTGCAAAAAGTTTATCTTTTGTTACTGAGAAATGGTATGCCTCCTCTCACTAAGAGCATCAGTATTCTCATACTGGCTGTCAGCTGCTCCTCTTAGAAATGAAGTACTCAGCAGTAATGGATTCCCACCCCCGCATCCCCCAGGTTTGTTTGCCATGTTAGTTTATTGTACCAAAAACTTTTTAGTGGTGGAAGGATAAGGAATTTTATTTATAGCTGTAGGGTTGTCTCCCAGGAGAGGAATGTTAAAGCTATTCTTGTCTAAAAATTCTGTAAAGAGACTGATGCCTTGATAAGTTTCATCAGTTTATTAGGATGAACACTTCTTTCTTTCTTTCTTTCTTTCTTTTTTTCTTTCTTTCTTCTGTAGGGGGTGATTCTATCTTTCCACATCTTTCTGTGGTGTGCAACCTGAAGTTGTTTTATGTGTGGTGCTTTGGGGATTTGTTTTTGTGTATGTATGCTGGAGAGGGACAGAATGGCTACCTCTGTTTGCCTTTTCCAAGCAATGGGTTGCTGGAGCATAAAGATGTGGGTTCAAAAGAGTGTTTTTGCAAAGCTGTATTTGAGATGTGGTGCTGGAGAAGCGCTGAGGATACCGTGGGCAGCCAAAAAGACAAATTAATAGGTCCTTCAACAGATCAAGCCTGAAATATCCCTGGAAACCAAGGGGGGATGCAGACGGGCTAAAAGGGTTGTTTTGCGGTTCACCTGAAGGCATGGTCTTTACATGACACACGCTGAAAAAGCGCCCCCTACCTGACCCTTCCAGTGAAAGTGCGCTTCAAAAAGGAGCCGCTTTTTTCTGCTTCTTCAGGAAACATGCGCACCCAACGGCAATAATAATAATAATAATAATAATGAAATTTATTTTTATCCCGCCCTTTGGTAACCCAATCAGGGCGGCTTACAACAATTAAAAATACATAATATCCAAAACAATCCCTCCCCCCCTTAAAACAGCATTAAATCAAAAAAAGATTAAAACAATAAATCCAATAATATAAAATTTAAAACACATTTAAAAGAAAAAAATATATAACAAGGCACAGCTTAACCAGTGGCAATGATCTTCATCCATCGAGATGGGGCCACACGAAGATTACCGCGGTGGGGGAACCTGAGGCCGGGACAATTAGTCTGGAAAGGCCTGCTGGAAGAGATCCGTCTTGACAGCTCTTTTAAAGCTGTCTAATGATGTTAACTGATGGATCTCATCTGGCAGGCCATTCCAGAGCTTGGGAGCGACAACTGAAAAAGCCCTCTGGGAGGTAGCCACAAGCCTAGATTTTTGAGGCTGCAGCAGATTCCTCCCAGAGGACCGGCGAGCGCGGGGAGGATTGTATGGGAGGAGGAGATCCCTAAGATAGCTTGGACCCAAGCCATTTAGGGCTTTAAAGGTGATAACCAACACCTTGTACTGGGCCCGGAAGCTGATAGGCAGCCAGTGGAGGTACATCAAAACCAGAGTAATGTGGTCCCTCCTAGATGTTCCTGAAACAAGCCTGGCTGCCATATTTTGAACCAGCTGTAACTTCCGAACCAAGCACAAGGGTAGCCCCATTACAGAAGTCAAACATTACAGAAGTCAAGGCGTGAGGTTACCAGCGCGTGCACAACAGTCTTGAGATCCCTTACTTCCAGAAAAGGGCGCACCTGGCGTATCAGCCGAAGCTGATAAAGGCACTCCTGACTGTCGCATTCACCTGATTTGTCATCAGGAGCGACGAGTCAAGGAGCACCCCCAGACTGCGAACACAGTCACTGGAGGAGATTGTGACCCCGTCCAGGACTGGAGGTTGCAACCCAATTCTTGGTTTCGGGGCCGCTACCGTGAGCACCTCCGTCTTGTCTGGATTCAACTTCAATCTGTTTTTCCTCATCCAGCCCATTACCGCTCAAAGACATTCATTGAGAGAGGAGATGCCATTAGAATTCGAGGCTGACGAACGAGACACAGAGAAATAGATTTGGGTGTCGTCAGCATACTGATAACACCCAGCACCATAACTCCATATAATCTCACCCAGCGGCTTCATATAGATGTTAAATAACATCGGGGACAAAATAGCTCCCTGAGGGACCCCACAAGTGAGCTCCCTCTTGCTGGAGCTACTGTCCCCGAGCAGCACCCTCTGGGACCTACCCGAGAGGGAGGACTGGAACCACTGCAAAGCAGTGCCCCCAATACCTAGCAGTACGTCGGGATGCAGCAATGGAGGTGCGGCGGAAATAAGGGCACCCAAGTACAAAAGCTGCCGGTGTGAATGCATGTGTACAGGTGCACTGCATTTAGAGCTGCCCTTGGGAAGCATGCACTCATTGAAAAAAGCTTCTAATTAAAGCGTTTTTAGGGTTCAGGTGTGGCCAAACCGCCGCAGGTACATCTGTTTCAGAACCCTAGTGCTAACCCTAATTTTCACAGTGCACATGCACCAGAGCAGGAAGGTGAAACTGTTGCTACCGGATGTTACATTGTGTTAAAGAGATAAAGGGGAAAGTTTCACTTTTAAGCTGGACCCCCACACACATTCCAGCGCCATTTTCCCAGTGCAACTTTGCTAGCTGCAGACCTCCACAGCTCTCCACTTCAGGGCTCCTCTCATCCACAGCGGAATGGCAGAGCCATTCACAAGCAGAGAGCCAAAAAGAGGGAGAGGGACGTTGTGGACCCATGCAGAGAAAGCCGACCTCATAGCTCTATGGTCGCAGCCACACATTTTGGAGAAATTGAGAAATTCCTTCTGGAATGCCGACACATTTAAGGAGTTGGCACAAGCCATGAGGTCAAAGGGGCACCAACGCATCTGGGAGGAGTGTCATCGGAAGACCCAAAACCTCAGGACAGTTCACCCACTGATCAACCAGGTCCAGGCTGCACATGGTAAATTCCCTGTCATGACAAAAAATGCATTCCATCACATGTAAGCCTGCACCCCCAAAAAGCAAAGCAACTTGTATGGCTTTTGTGACATTTTTTACATAGGTTCACAGGTTTGCAGATTTCTCCCCCCCCCCCCCCGACACGCCAGTTTCGCACCCTAGCATGCAGGGGGGGCATGGAGGAACGTTCGTCTGTGTGTCCCATTCACCATGTCCCTCGCATGACCACCACCTGCATGTATCCAATGTGCCTACACAAACCCCCTGGCATGTACCTCTCCCCTCCCCCCTGATATGTGCGGGAAATGTTGCCCTCTGCCATATATGTCCCTAGAAGAAGAAGTAGCACAACAGAGAGAGGACGATGAAACAGCTAATGCCAGAGCTGCAATGCCACCAGCAGCCCGCCTCGCTGACATCAGAGGGAAGAGGACACATTGCTCAGCAGCCGCAGCAAATATGAGTGCCCAGCAGGAGTTCATGGAAAGGAGCATTGCCAATTCCTCCCCACCTATGCCCACCTCACTGATCTCCACCACCACCGCACACCATGCCCACCTCACTAATGCTGCTCACTGGTTTCCTGTAGAGATCCTTTGACGAACCTACACACCTTCACATAAAATGTCAGACGCTGTTTAAAAATGGAAAGTTTATTCACAAACAGGGGCAATTGCTGAACCTGTGTACGTGCGCAGATTCCATCATAATTTTTTTTTAATAATTTTTTCTTTTGATAAAAATAACAACTATTTACAACAATTTACAAATGGGGGAAGGGGAGGGGAGTATCTACAAAGGGGAGGGGAAGTTACAACAGGGGAAGAAGGGGAGGAAGGAGGTTGGAAGCATGTAGAAGGGGAAGGGGAGTCGAAGGTGCTTCAGAGATGGGGGGTGGGGTCGGGGGTTGGGGAAGGCCCAGGTGCTGCATGATGGCTGCCATGGAATTGCTCAGACATTGTATCTGCTCCTCCATGGCAGCCAACCGTTGGTCCACCCGTCGATCTGCAAAGGAAAAGAAAAAAGTGTGGTTAGGAGGTTGCTCTCCATCCCATCACGCAATGCTACAGCCAGGGTTCCTGGGGGCCCCCCAACTCCCTCCCTCTGTGTCCCTGCTATACTTACCCCACTCAGAGTCCTGGGTGGTCTGGATGACCGCCAGGCGGGCAACACCAAGGGGACCCTGATGTCCTCCACCTGGCGGTCGGCGACTTGGCCCAGGCTGCTCCTCCTCAGCAGGTCCACCTGTGAAAGGAAAAAAGACACCATTTAGGAAGGCACCATGGAACGAGGTGGGGGAGGAGAGGGACAGGAATGCCATGGAGGCCGCAGTGATGCAGCCATTACCCCTCAGGGACCTACCTTCAGCCATGGGAGGCTGCTGTGCCTGCAGAGGGATGGCAGGGGGTCCCTCTGCATGGGCCTCCCTGGTTGGCTCGGCTTCCCCGTCAGAGGAGGAGGAGGGGGGGGAACTGGCAGGGTCCCCCCTCCATCCCTGTCGCCGCCTCTGCCACATGCCTGCATGTGGAGAGAAGGGAAATACCATTACTACAATTGGGATGGGGACAAGAGGGAAGGAAGGGATAGGGAAGAGTGAGGGGAAGGGAAGGAGGGTATGAAGGACCATGGCAGGGGCCCAACGCTTACTTGGAGGACGGCGATCCTGCCATCTAGGGCGGCATGCCCTCACCCACAGGTCATGCAGCCAGTTATAGAAGTGTGGTCTTCTTCAAACCAGAGATTACTCCCCATAATCCTCCAGCACCTCGAAGAAGACCCCCCTTCAGTGCCAATTTAGTGTGGCACTGTTGGGGGGTCCTCCTGAAGCCCTGTTCTCAGAGAGCCTGGGAGGCTTGGGAGAAGTACCCCAGGTTCAGCTGGTTGGTACTGGCCATCACCCTTCTCGCGGCTGCCTCGGGGGTGAGGGCCTGAAGGAGGATGCACACCTCCTCATTGCTCCAATAAGCGATGCGGATGGGCACTCTCCTCCTGGCCACCATCATCATCCTGGGGATCTTTGGAGGTCCGCAGGAGCATTTATGTGCAATTGTTGCAGGGGCAGATGGGCTTACCTGGACCCTGGCCAATGGACTCTCATAAGAGAAGTTTGCATGTGAGCCCCAATGGTTGCCCTCTGGGCTACCAATTGTTACAATCGAATGGGCCATTAGGAAAGCTGACTGTTGGGAATTTAGCAACATTGTCAGAGGTTACAGTTGGTGGTTTTTGCACTGTATCTTTCTATTGCCAGGAAATCTGGCACCAGGTGACCCCCCATGCCCTTTTGTGTGTGTCTCTGTGTGTGTGCCTTCCTTAGGCTCATGTTCAAGGATATCTGCCTAAAAGCAGGATTGCCATCCATAAACAGAGTGGGGATAGGATCTCATCATGGCATAGTGCAGTAATGTCTTACATAAATGCAAGCTAGACACAGAGTGGGGATAAAGGTACATATTTATTGAGGTGCTTATGCTCATGGCATATTGCAGTGGCATCCTACATAAATGCAAGCCATACATAGAGTGGGGATAATAGGAAATGTGGTGTTAAGGTGCTTAACTCGACTCATATCCGACAAGACTCATCATAGGAACTTTCTTTGGGCCTATCAAGAAGCAAAACATGCAGCACTGAGGGCCTTCTCCTCTGCACGTATTGCGTCTACAGAGTCTCATCCAGCAGAGCTGTTTAGGGTGGTAAGGGAGATGACACAGGTTATACCTGCGCAGAACCCGTTGCTTAACCCAACAACAGCCTGCTGTAACGCATTTAACAACTTCTTTGCAGATAAAATCTCTCGGATAAGAGGAGACTTAGATGCCAGTATTTTGACAGAAATAACTGACGAGGTGTCCAGCAATTCCGTTGATGTAAATCTACTGGATTAATTTCAATTTGTGAGTACCAAGGACATGGACAAGCTACTTGGTAGAGTGAGGAAGACAACTTGCCCTCTTGATCCTTGCCCTTCATGGCTGGCTGTCCGGGGGGGGGGGGGGGGGATGCCTTGATGGTGTTTCTTAAGGACATCATCAATTCATCCCTCAGGGAAGGACACGTTCCATCTTGCTTAAAGGAGGCAGCAGTTAGGCCGCTTCTGAAAAAAACCTTCCCTGGACCCCATGGATATGAACAACTATAGGCCAGTCTCTATGTTACCATTCTTAAGCAAAGTGATCGAGAGGGCGGTTGCTCTTCAACTCCAAGTGGACTTGGATGAAACCAATTATCTAGACCCATTTCAAACTGGCTTTAGGACGGGATTTGGAGTTGAGACTGCCATGGTTGCCTTGACCGATGACCTTCGTCTGAGCATCGACAGGGGTAGTGTGACTCTGTTGGTGCTTTTAGATCTCTCAGCGGCTTTTGACACGATAGATCATAGCATCCTCTTGGATCGCCTGAGTGGGTTGGGAATCAGAGGCACTGCTTTGCAGTGGTTTCACTCCTTCCTCTCGGGCAGGTCCCAGAAGGTGCTGCTCGGGGACAGTTGCTCCAGTAAAAAGGAGCTTACTTGTGGCGTCCCGCAAGGCGCTATTCTGTCCCCGATGTTGTTCAACATCTATATGAAGCCACTGGGTGAGATTATTCAGATCTATGGGCTGGGTGTTATCGGTATGCTGATGACACCCAGATCTATTTCTCCTTATCTCGATCGTCGGCCTCGAATTCCGATGGCGTCGCTCCTCTCAATGACTATCTTAAAACAGTAATGGGCTGGATGAGGAAAAACGGATTGAGATTAAATCCAGATAAAACAGAAGTGCTCACGGTAGCGGCCCCAAAACCAAAGGTTGCAACCTCCAGTCCTGGATGGGATCACACTCTCCACGAAGGACTGTGTTTGCAGTCTGGGGGTACTCCTTGATTCATCGCTTCATATGACTAGTCAGGTGAATGCAACGGTCAGGAGTGCCTGTTATCAGCTTTGGCTGATTTGCCAGCTGCTCCCTTTCCTGGAAGTAAGGGACCTTGAGACCGTGGTGCACACGCTGGTAACCTCCTGTCTGGATTTCTGTAATACGCTCTACATGGGGCTACCCTCATACTTGGTCCAGAAACTTCAGTTGGTACAGAACATGGCAGCCAGAGTGGTCTCGGGAACATCCAGGAGAGACTACGTAACACCGGTATTGAAGTCTCTTCACTGGCTGCCTATCAGTTTCCGGGCCCAGTATAAGGTGTTGGTTATGACCTTTAAAGCCCTAAATGGCTTGGGTCCAACTTATCTTCGGGACCGCCTCTTCCCATATAATCCTCCCTGCACACTCCAATCCTCTGGGAGGAATTTGTTCTCTGGCTTTTCTTTGCAAACAAAGAGTCAGGAAGGACTCATCCCACGCTTTTTGCAAGTGCGCTGATGACTAAAAAGGCCAATCCAAGATAAACATGTCCGGTTGCAGAAAGCACAGCAGAAGATCCCCTTGGGTGACGTTTCCGGGTTGTGATTCTTTCTGCGTTGTCGTTTCTCTTCGAGACTTGTTCGGCGTGACTTCTCAAATATCCCCCCTTTATCTTGGCTACAATTACTGCAATTACTATTTGTTTGTTTTCTATGGACTGTTATTTTAATTGTGTGTCTTAACTATCTGTTTTAATGTTAAAATTATTTAATTCTCTTTTAAGGGGTGGGAGGGTTGTGGGATTTTTGATTGTATTTTTAATATTGTATGAAGTTTTAAACTGTTGTGAGCTGCCCTGATTGCTTGACAGACAGGCAGGATATAAATAAAACTTTATTATTATTATTATTATTATTCATTGTTCGCAAACTTTGTCTCATGCACCAAATTATTAAAAATATTATGTATAAAAATTATCTTCAGGCCATTGTATGACAAAATATAAACAGGGTGACCAAATGTCCTAATAACCTCAAAGGAGGACAAGGCACCGCAAAATGTTGGGACATTCAAGAAAAATGTAGGGACATTACAAAAGCAAAGCTAAAAACTCCCATAGAAACATAAATCCATGCTTCTTAAGGCTCAAAATGGAGGACATTTTGGAATTCCTCATGGACAGGAGGCTGAAATGTAGGATACATCCTGGAAAAGGAGGACATGTCTGGTCACCCTGAACATAAATTAATTTCATGCATTTCATGCTTAGACCTGGGTCCCATCGCCAAGATATCTCAGGCATATGCAAATATTCCCAAATTTGGAGACAGGGAAATCCGAAATCCCAAACACTTCTAGTCCCAGTCCTTTCAGATAAGAGAGCTCCTATCCACACTGCAGAAATAGTTCAGTTTGAGACCTCTTTAACTGCCCTGGCTCAGTGCTAGAGCATTCTGGGAACTGTAGTTTAGTGGGACATTTAGTCTTCTGTCAGAGACAGCTCTGATGCCACAATAAACTACAATTCCCAGGATTCCCTAGCACTGAGCCAGGGAAGTTAAAGTGGTCTCAAAGTGGATTATTTCTGCAGTGTGTTTGGAGGGGCAGGATTTACCCTCCGGACTGCAGCTCCCAGAATTCCCTAGATGCTATTATTCTTGCTGGCGCATGCTGGGAGTTGGAGTCCAAAAGTGATTTGTTTCCTAGCCGTCTGAGAGCCAAAACACACTGCAGAAACAATCCAGTTTGAGCCCTGGCTGAGTGGCTGGGGAATCCAGGGAATTGTAGTTCACTGTGGCACCAGAGCTCTCGCTGACAAGGGGGGTGGGGGTTAAGGCTAAAATGTTTCACAAAAACTACAGCTCCCAGGATTGTCAGGGTAGTCGTCTCAAAAACCGGACGATTATTCCTGCCGTGTGTTGAGTTTGGGCCTAGAGAGGGCCAGGGGCCGCCCAGCGAGGAAGGCCCATCCCTCATGGCCGGGGATGATGGGAGCTGCAGTCCCAGAATTCCGCAAAGGCGACCCCAACCCTGATGGGGCCAGGATTCTTTAGCAGAGAAGCAGCAGCAGCAGCAACAGCAGCAACCCGGCCGGGGCCTTAGCTGCCTTCCACAGAGGCCTACTCCTCCTCGGAGCCTCTCTGGGCGCCTGCCGGAGGTGGCCGCTCCTCGGCGGGCGGAGAGAGGGAGGGCCCTGGGCGGCTGGAGGGGGAGCCTCCTCGCCTGGCCTCGCCTGGCCTGGCTTGGCCCAGCCCGGGTCCTCCTCTTCCTGCCGCCCGCCTCCCGGCTTCCCGCACCCGGCAGCCCTCTTCCTCCTCCTCCTCCTCCTCCTCCTCTTGCAGCATGCAGGGGTTCCAGTACCCCCAGGTCTTCCGCGACGAGACCGCGGTAAGTACCCACCCCCCGTGGCCCGCCTCCCCTTCTTGAGGAGGCTGCCTCCTTCCCTCTCTCCTTGGGCTTGAGAGGTTTTTAAGACAGCTCTCCTGGCTGGGTTTCCGCCTCTGAAAACAGACAGAGAGAGAGAGTGTGTGTCAGAGTCCACTTTTGGGTGCATCTACATTGTGGGGATAATGCACTTTGACCCCGCTTTAGGTGCTCTACCTCCATTCTAGGGAACCCTGGGTTGATAGTTTGGCAAGGGATATATCACACTCTAGAAATAAAGCACTTTTACCCCGCTTTAGGTGTTCTACCTCCATTCTAGGGAACCCTGGATGATGTTTTGGCAAGGGATGCATCCACACTATGGAGATAAAGCAGTTTAACCCCGCTTTAGGTGCTGTGGCTCCACCTTATGGAATTTTGGGATTGGTATTTTGACAAGGGGTGCTTCCACACTGTGGAAATAATGCTTTTTGACCCTGCTTTAAGTGGTGTAGCTCCATCCTATGGAATCCTGGGATGAGTAGTTTTATAAGGAACAGAGGCAGGATGGTCATCTGTCAAGGATGCTTTGATTCTGTGTTCCTGCATGGCAGGGGGTTGGACTGGACTAGGATTCTAAGATCTTTAGCTTTCTCTGCCAAAGTGTGCCAGTGCCTCACAAAACTACAAATCCCAGGATTCTGTAGGATGGAGCCGTTACAGCTAAAGTGCTGTCAAACTGCATTGTTTCTACTCAAGGTTGTTAGCCTCCTTTGCCAAAGAGTGCTGGTGCCTCACAAAACTACAAATCCCAGGATTCTGCAGGAAAGCAACCAGGGCAGTCAAAGTGAGCACTGGAGCCTGACAAAACTACAAATCCCAGGAGTCTGCAGGATGAAGCCATGGCAGTTAAAAGGGTGGCAAACTGAATCATGTCAACAGTGTACTTCCAATTCTGTGTGAAATCCAACCTCTTCCCCACCCCAAATTTCACCCTCTCCTTCTCACATCTCTCTCGTTTTAAGCTTCCTGTTTAGTTATTTTGTTTTAAAAAGCCACACAATCCACAGTTGGGTAACACATTCATGAGGACCAAAATAATATGCCGCAATAATAGGCAAGGTTTGGAGTTCTCTGGAATGTTTTGGTGGTGCCAAAGTAAAATAAAAATAAACACAAAATAGCAGATGAAATGGAAAAGTTCAAAGATTAGGCCAGATGTTGCGACTGTGAAGTCTGCACCTAAATGGCAATCAAAAAGGTGGCCAAGGGGGGTTGCAGACTGCCAGAAATAGTGCACATTGAGTCCAATTTTAGGGTTAGGGTTAGGGAATCATGGGAACTGTAGTTTATTGTGCAGGGGTAGGCAACCTTTTTGAGCCGGGGGCCAGGTTGCTGTCCCTCAGACAATTGGGGGGCCGAAGCACCAAAAATAAATAAATAAATAAAAAATAATAATAAATAAAAATAAATAAATAAAATATGCATGCACACTCTCTCAGCCCCAGAAAAGCTATGGCAAAACCCCTGTGGAGATTTTGCCAAGAAAACCCCAAGAACAAGTAATAACAACAATAATCAATATCATCATGGTGGCTGGCGGCGGCGGGGGCGGCAGGACCAGCCTGGGGCCAGTCCAAAGGCCCTGGGGGGCCGCATCCGGCCCCCGGGCCTTAGGTTGCCTACCCCTGTGGCACCAGAGCTCTCTGAAGAAGGCTCAGTGTCTCAGAAAAAAACACAATTCCCACAATTCCCTAGCACTAACCCTAATCCTGAGATTAGAAGATAGGTTTTTGGGTTTTTTTTATGTGGACTGAATGACAACACCAGGATTCACACCACCTTCAAGTATTTTTGACTCTGCTGGTATTGTTAGTATTTAAATAGCTGTACTGCCATGGTGTAGTGCAGGGGTAGGAAGCCTTTCCCCTTTAAGGGCCGAGGGACTTCAGCTCCCAGAAGCCTCAGCCATGTTGGCCAATAGTCTCATGCTGGCCAATAGCTCCTGGGATTCTGGGAGCTGAAGTCCCTCAGCCCTTAAAGGGGAAAGGTTGCCTACCCCTGGTGTAGTGGTTTGAGTGTTGGACTATGGGCCTTTGCAGACTGCTAGAAATAGTGCAAAGTGAGTCCATTTTAACTGCTCTGGCTCAGTGCTAGGCAATCATGAGAATTGTATTTTTTTCTGAGACATTGAGCCTTCTCTGTCGGAGAGCTCTGGTGCCCCAATAAACTACAGTTCCCATGATTCCCTAGCACTGAGTCAGGGCAGTTAAAGTGGACTCAGTTTGTACTATTTCTGGCAGTCTGCAAAGGCCCTATGACTCTGGAGGCCAGGGTTCAAATCCAGGCTTAGCCATGTAAACCAACTGGGTGACTTTATCAAGTCACACTCTCTCAGCCTCAGGATGGTAATGGCAAACCCCCTCTGAAGAAGCTTGCCAGGAAAACCCCATAATAGGGTCACCTTAGGGTTGCCATAAGTTGGAAACAACTTACATGCGCACAGCAACAACAACAACAACAAAACCATTCTGGGCCAGGCACCTGCCTGGCAGTGATCTGTCCTATTTCCCCTCCAACCCCAAATTCAGGATGAACCCATTCTTCAGATTACAGAAAACACTCCAGAGATAATTGTGAGTATTTCAAACCTGGGTTAAGATGGTATATCCCGAGCGAATAGGGCCATACACCATGTGGCCTTGTTGCACCAGATTCCTCTTTTTCCCCCTAATGTAGACAAGCCCCCTCTGAAGAAACATGCCAAAAAAAAACCCCATAATAGGTTTTCCTTAGGGTTAGCATAAGAAATGACTTGAAGGCACACAACAACAAACAACACGCAAACCCCTACACCTTCCATCTGCTGAAAGATTCCTGTAGTTAAACATAAATTAGCTATGCTGACTGGGGGATTCTGAGAGTTGCAGCCTATCGAAATAACTTTTCCACAAGCTCTGCAAAAATATACTATATTATGATAACTTGTGCTGGAAAAGAGTGTTGAGGATCCCATGGACAGCCAAAAGGACTAACACATGGTCCTAGAACAGATCAAGCCAGAAATATCCCTAGAAGCCAAGATAACAAAACTTAGACTGTCATACTTTGGACACACCATGAGAAGGCATGAATCGTTGGAAAAAACAATAATGTTAGGAAAGGTGGAGGGAAGTAGAAAGAGAGGAAGGCCACATGCTAGATGGATGGACTTTATTAAAGAGACCACGAATATGAGTTTGCAGGAGCTGGGCAGAGCAGTAGAGGACAGGGGGTCTTGGAGATGTCTCATCAGCAGGGTTGCCATGGGTTGTGATAGACTGGAAGGCAGTTAACAACAACAACAACAACAACAAAAACCAACAAAACTTGTTATTAAAGCCTTGTGTTGGTACCTAACAGGCCAGAGGTCAAACAAACCTGTTGTTCAGGAATGGCAAAATGTTTCTTCCCAGCTGGATTGGTTAGCGCCCCTGGTGCTTGCTTTAGGCCAAGGTGCAGGCTGGCTTGCTCACGCTTGTTGCATGAGCACCTTTGTGTATTGTTGGTTCTTGCTTGGGCTGCATTGTGGCTTGTGTTGTGGAGTTGAGACTATGTGGCACTGCCTTGCAAGGACAAGATGTAGGCCTTTTCTGGCGCTTCGCCGAGGCAAGCACCTCAGGTGGTGGCTGCTGTGGGACAGTGGCTGTAGCCCACACATTCCTCCAGACTCTTTCTCCTCTGTTCAGTGCCACATTTGTATGTACAGGTTGAATCTCCCTTACCCAAAATGATTGGGAGCAGAACTGTTTCAGATATCTCTTGGAGATGGGACCCAATCTAAACATGACATTTATATTTTGTATGTATCTTATACACATAGGTGGTTTTATGCACAAGATTTGTAATACTTTTGTGCATGAAACAAAGTTTGTGTACAATGAACCATCAGAAAACAAAGGTGTCACTGTCTCAGCCACCCATATGGACAATGCTGGATTTTGGAGCATTTCAGAATTCTAGATAAGAGACTCAGCCTGTACCTCTTCTGTATCCAAAACAGCCATGCTCCCTTCAGGTGTAGAGGAAGACACTCTCTCATTGCCTGTATTGAAGTAAGATTCAACTAGTACACCATTCAGCTCCTAGTTAGGTAAAGTGTTCTTGACTACCCCTGAAAAGGAGTTTCTAAAACTATAATGTACTCTCAGCAGCTTTTACTTCTGACACCATGTGATGTATTCTTTTCCAGTAGGTTCTGGGGTAGGGCATTCATTCAGCATCCAGGCCCCAATGACTCCCGCCTTCTGCTGGTTACACTGCTGTTCGACAGTGGAACAGACTCCCTCGGAGGTTGGTGGCGTCTCCTTTCTTGGAGGTCTTTAAATAGAGGCTGGATGGCCATCTGTCGGGGATGCTTTGATTTTGAGTTCCTGCATGGCAGGGGGTTGGACTGGATGGCCCTTGTGGTCTCTTCCAACTCTATGATTCTAAGATCAATACTCAGCACACAAGGAGATAGAGCAGAAGCCCTGTTTATTATCAGGAGGGCAAAACACATCTAGCAGTGCAACCAGCAGAAGTGGAACTTGTAGTAGTTGTGTACCTTCAAGTCTTTTTCCAACTTAGAGCCACCCTAAGGCGAACCTGTCATGGGGTTTTCTTGGCAAGATTTGTTCAGAGGAAGTTTGCCATTGCCTTCTGCTGAGGCTGAGAGCATGTGACTTGCCCAAGGTCACCCAATGGGTTTCATGGGCGAGGTGGGAATTGAAACCTGGTCTCCAGAGTCATAGTCCAACACTAAAAACACTACACCATGCTGGCACAAAGTGAAACATATCTATTAATCTATTCCAAATTCCATCACACAGGACCAAACTGGACCATGGATGTTTTGGTGTAGAGGGGAGGCATGCTGGATTGTTCTATTAAAACCCCTTTGAAGGCTCAAACCTTATGCCAGTAAACTGCCTCTTGGTCCTCTTCATCTCTAATTCTCTTAATTTGGGGTCTGGCCTCTGTGGATTTACTCCTGTGTTTCCAGTTTCATGGCTAATCTCTGCAACAGAAGGTTGAGAAATCTACTTGCCTGCTCAATAGAACGTAACATTGTACATAGTAGGAATTCTGCTAATGTGCTGTTTTCCGCCCTATACATATACCTAGCACCTGCTTTGTGGCCATTCTGTATGACATACCAGGCATTACGTTCAATAAACCCCTTTTGCAGAAATCCTTGAGATGTTTTGCATCCTTCATCTTCTCCACTTAATATTTTTCTTCTTCATTTTCTATGGATATCCAGTATTAATGTAATTTTCTCCATTTTAAATTTCAGAATCTTGTAGCCTTGCTTCTCTGATAATAAGAAAAGGGAAGTACTGAGTTGCCAAACTTTAGTTATGGCCTTTACAGACTGGCCAAAATAATGCAGCTTGAGGCCACTTTAACTATCCTGGCTCAGTGCTAAGGAATCATGGGAACTGTAGTTTATTGTGGCACCAGAACTCTCTGATAGAAAAGGCTCAATGTCTCAGAAAAAAATACAGTTCCCATGATTCCCTAGCATTGAGCCAGGACAGTTAAAGTGGTCTCAAGCTACACTATTTCTGGCAGTCTGTAAAGGCCCTTACTAACTGTTGATGGTTTGGGCTATCTTGTGTGGAAGCATAGACCTCAGAAGCTATAAGATGTATAGCATTGGAGTCAGGGCTTAATTCAGCTTTCTACAATTAATTCCACATGTTTGCTAGCCCAGAACAATTACCATTAGCAAAGAAAATGGAATTAAAGTGATATTTGACCTAGCCACTGACTGAGTAAAGTTAGTAAACAAAAAGCATCTACCTGACAATGTGTTTAACAGTTTTGTTTGTTAACCTCCTAGGATTTTAGGCAGTATGCAAACTAACATACTATTTTTTAAAAGACAAATACAGAGCAGTTTGTTGTTGTTGCAGTTAACTGGGAGCATTGTAAAGATAATACACCAAATAGCCCTATTGTTTTGCTTTCCAAGAGTTGAAAGAAATTACTGGCTGCTTTAGTTGCATCTTCCATTATTGATCAGAATGTGATGCTCTAGTCTAGGCCTTTTTTAAAAAAACAATGCTTAAGTAATTTTAACTTTTTAAATGATATCTTTATTTTATTTATTTTTTTAATCAGGTGCATGATTATCATGGCTGTAAAGTAAGTGATCCTTATAGCTGGCTAGAGGATCCTGATAGTGAACAAACAAAGGTAAGCATTTAATTTTGAACATTGTGGGACAAGCTAGAATGTGGAAACTAGAAGTTCAAAATATTGTCCAAATAGATTTTAGTCTCAGAAGATATCTTTGTTCATGATAATCTTAGGACCATTTTGTATAAGGAAAAAAAGTTACTATGAACGATTTGGTTATTATTGTTACTGCAGCTAACAGAACAATTTTGCTACTTTAGACTAGCCTTTGTTGTTTTTGTATGCCTTCAAATTATTTCAGAATTACGGTGCCTCTAAGGTGATGACCCTACCACAGGGTTTTCTTGGCAACATTTGTTAAGAGGGGTTTGCCATTGCTGTCCTCTGAGACTGAGAGGATGTGACTTGCCCAAGATCACCCAGTGTGTTTCCATGACCAAACAGGGATTTCTATCTTGGTCTCCTGGAGTCCTAGCCCAGCTCAAACCATTACAATATGTTGGACTACCAAGATGTAACACTGTTAAATGCTTGGAGAAAATAACTATACTCTGATATTATTATTTAATTTTTAAAAATTATCTGTTTGTTAAGTGTCTCTTTATAACAAGTCTTTATTTTATTCACCTGATGTGTTTTGAGTGTGAACCCTTCTTCACTTTCTTTCTTGTCCACAATTTATTGTGTTGGAGCCAAGCTTCTGAGCATGCTGTAATTACAGCATACACAGAAGCTTGGCCCCAACACAAGAAAGCAGTATGAAGAAGCAACAGCTCGTGAAGAAGGTTTCACACCCAAAACGCATCAGCTGAATAAAATAAGGGCATGTTATAAACAGCAGCTTAACAAACAATTTTTTTTATTTAAATAGTAACACCAGAATAAACCTCTTTTCTCCAAACAGTATATATACCAAGAATGAAATGAGTTCCTGGTTTGAGACTGCCAGGATTCATATTGGGCAAATCTTCTTCTTGTCTATGTGCCAAGAATGTTGTGACCCTCCAGAGAGAAAGAAAGAGAGAAAGATTTTGGGCCATTGTTGTTGTGTGCCTTCAAGTCATTTTTTACTTATGGTTACCCTACAGCAAACCTATTGCAGAGTTTTCTTGGCAGCTTGGAAGTGGGTTTCCATGTCCAAGCAGGGATTCGAATTCTGGCCTCCAGAGTCCAGCACTCTGGTCCAGCACTCACACCACTACACTACCCTGGCTACCACTCCTACAGTCCCTCACCATTGGTTGTCCTGGCCAGGTCTTATGGAAGCTGTAAGCCAAAAACATCTGAAAGTCTGCAATTATCCACTCAGTGAAGACAATACTAAGCAAGATGGACCATTGGCCTGATTTCATGTAAAGGCACTTCCTATGTTGATTTCAGGTAGAAAACTAGAAACATCTGTGTCAGAACTCTCACAGCCAGTCAAAATGGATGGACAATACTGCCCAGTCAGAGCAGTGGTCTAAGGCAGCTTCATATATTCATTTACAACAGGGGTAGGCAACCTTTCCCCTTTAAGGGCCAAGGGACTTCAGCTCCCAGAAGCCTCAGCCATGTTGGCCAATAGTCCCATGTTGGCCAATAGCTCCTGGGATTCTGGGAGCTGAAGTCCCTCGGCCCTTAAAGGGGAAAGGTTGCCTACCCCTGATTTACACTTTCCTTTCCTCTCTTCATTATGTTCTGTATGGAAACCATATTCACCTGGGGGTTGAATTCCAAGTTGGGAAGAGTCTTTCCAGGATTGGGCCGGGGCAAGGCGACAACCAAAAACATAACATGTAGAGCCAAAGCAGAGTGGGTAAGGCCAGGTATAACTCATAGCATATTGACTATTTTCTCACCATTCAAACAAAACATAGCTTAATTCTATGCCTGTCTTCTCAGAAATAAAGCCTGGTACAACAGCTTTGGTTCTACACCGTAGCTTTCCTGTCTGCAAAACACCCCTGTTCTCTGTGTGTGTGTATTTATTATAGAATCCTAGAGTTGGAAGGGACCACAAGGGCATCCAGTCCAACTCCCAGCCATGAAGGAACACACAATCAAAGCACCCCCGACAGATGACCATCCAGCCTCTGTTTAAAAACCTCCAGAGAAGGAGAGAGACTACACTGCTCTCTGAGGGAGTATGTTCCACTGTCCAACAACCCTTACTGTCACGAATTCCTTCTTAATGTGGAGGTGGAATCTATTTTTAATAACTTTTGATTCTTTGTAATTTCTGATTACCAGTCAGAAATAGCAGTGGAAGATGCTTGTGGCTGGATGGGGAACCCACAGTTATTTGTATGGTTCTGTTATTCTTGGTCGTGACACTAAGATCAGATATGCAAACATTACATACACCTTCATTCTTCATGTTCTCCTGATTTGTTGTCTCTGTAAGAGAGGCCATCTGTATTATTGTTACTTCCTTTTCCCTAGCTGACACATATTAAAGTTAATTATACAGAATTACCTGTTGGGCAAAGTCAATTTTACTAAAAGCACACCCAGATATGTCAAGCAAGCTAAGATGTGTTGAAAGCAAACCATCCATAATTTCATCAGTCATTAAAGTGTGGGCTGAACTTATGTTATTTAATTTCAGTAGTCTTGAAGGCCTGTCCTTGTATGTCATAAAAGTATTCATTTAAAATTATTTGAAAGGGATAATGCAGTTGTTTCTGAAGAATCAATTCTAATATAACATTTTGTGTACGCATGTAAAACAGGAAAGGAGGCTGATTCGTAGTATATGAGTAATTAACAAAACAGATGGGCACGATCTTCATATATACAGTGGCCTGCTGTTTTGGCAGGCTAGTGATCCATGGACTTGAGCGCCAGTGGATCAACACACCCTAGTTTATTCAGTGGCCAGCAAATGCATGCTGGATACACTGGCTCAGACTTGTGCACATAAATGCCATTGAGTAAAATAAGGTGAAACCATCTGTGTTTTCCCCAGCCACCAGGGCACAGAACCAAACCCCCTCAGATGGGAAGGGACCACTGTACATAATTTATTACAGTAGCGTTTCAGAGAACAATCAGAGACAGTGAACAGCTATTTGATAACCATGGCTTAAATTCAATTGTTAATCTCACTTACAGTAGACCTGCTAAAGCAGTAGAACTGACATAGTTGTTAACTTACTAAATTCCCATTGATTCAGTGAGTCTGCTGTTGTTGGGACTAACAGTTGGATTTAGACCCATAGTAGCTTAGATATGTCGTTATAGCTATTAATTTGTTAAAGGTAAAGGTTTGCCCTTCGACAAGGTTGTCAAGTCGTGTCTGACTGTAGGGTGCGATGCTCATCTCCATTATTAAGTCAAAGAGCCAACATTGTCAAGGACAGCCCTGTGATCATGTGGCCAGCATGACTGCACAGAATGCTGTTAACTTCCCACTGAAGTGGTACCTATTTATCTATTTGCACTTTTATATGCTTACGAACTGCTGGCAGAAGATGGGACTAGTGATGAGAGCTCCCTCCATCACGTGGCATTTGGGTCTCAAACTGTCCTGCCGATCTTGCAATCAACAGAGTCAGCGTCTTAACTGCTGAGCCTATGTGCCCTGATTATTTTGTTACTATGGTTAAAAGTGGGTGTGATCTTGGATTTCACACCTAGGCAACTCCCTGGTCCTCCATTCTCTCATCTCCATTCTGAATTCTTTCCTTCTTCCTTTAGTACAGTCACCCATCTTTATCCAGGGATTCTTTATCCAGGGATTCAAGCATCCACGGCTTGAAAATACTCAAAAAGTATAAATTCCAAATAGCAAACCTTGATTTTACCATTTCAGATGAGGATCATTTTACTGTGCCATTATATATAATGGGAATTGAGCATACACGGATTTTAGTATCCACAGGGGGATCCTGGAACCAAATCCCAGTGGATAACAAGGGCCCACTGTATCATCTTCCACCTAACCTAGGCTTGAAGAGGGTTCTCAGACTTCTTTGATGGGAGCTCCTTTGCTTTAACCATGGTTAGAATGGCAACAAACATAATACTAAACTTTCTAAAAAAAATGTGTTTTGATGACTTTGTAAAATGTGCGGGATTTACATGTGTTGTACTTGAGGCATGGGCTGTAATTGGCTGGAACTGAAATCTTGCTGCAAGGATAGTACACGTAGTGTGTAATTTGCTTAAAATGAATACTGGTACCATTAATTGTTGGCCTCAAAAAGTATGAGAAGTCTGGCTGGTTGCTTTCAGTTTGCTGGTTGACATTTTGTATTGCTGTTGTGTATGGTAGTTTGAAATTAATTTTTCCCTGTCACTTCATTTGGTATTTTCAACTAGAACATTGTTATGCTCTCAAGGGAGCTCTCATAAGAAATTGGTCATTAGTGCCACAAACTAGAGTTTAGAAAATGCTGGTTTGTTTTACAGAAATGAATATGTCTCCTCCCAACCCCTTTATACATGCTTATCTCAGCTAAGCAGCTTCTTGGTATCTGCTATAGTAGCATCTTGACTATAATCTGGCATATGTTGATTTGGGAGTATGACCTATTGAATTCAGTGGGTAATTCGGAGTAGATTTTCATAGGATCGGGATGAAAGTTCCATTGGACACAGAAGAGTTTTCTTCCAAATAAGCATACATGGCATCAGATAGCATAACCTTTAATACACCGGATTGTTGTTGACTATCATAACTTACCTTTCACAAACCCTTAAAGAACCACTATGCTAGACCATTTATTAAGCTTTATATTTTCATACAGCTTTCCAAAGCTTCATATTAACCTTGTCATGAAAACTCTTCACATTTTATGGTCTCACTTCAGTTGTGACTGAAACTATTTCTGATTCTATCTGCTTCTACAAATAAGACAGGATTTATATACCTATACACCAAACAGTTGTATGTGAGATTAATTAGGCCTTGTACCTGTAGTGACAACATAGAGAATAAGACCTCTTGGGGCTTTTCAACCACCTTTTTTGTTTGCTTAGTTCGTGTGGTGAGCAAATGGTAAAAATATGACCTACATCTGTGTATGCCATTCAAAAGCATTCTTTGATGTGGTATTTGAAAACCACCTTGACACTGTAGGCTTGTCTGTAAAAAGTGTTTGACTGCTTATGCTAGACTTATCACTCAGCAAGAATCCATCTCAAAACTAAAATACTTGTTAACAAAGTTGATCTGTTTCTAGGCATCACTTCTATAACAGAAACTTTGATACCAGAGGCAAAAATAACATGAAAAGAATAAGGATACGTTCCTACACCACACAAAAAAGAGCAGTTCAACGTGTTTCAGTGTTTTATTCAAAACAAGTATGCACATGTGAAAGGTCAAGTAAGCCTTGGATCAGTCAACAAAAACATCCTGAACCCTCTAGAGAAAACTTGAAAGCTTCCCCCCCCCCCCCAAAAAAAATGCATCCAAAAATATATTTTTTTTCCTTTCAGCAGCCTCCAGTTTTGTCTTGATTTTCATTTTGGTGGCCAAGCTTATTTTAACATCTTGGGTATAGCTGGTGAGGAAGGCTTATCCGCTCTCTCCTTTTCTCTCCTTTGCTGTTCACGCATGCTCAGTAAAGGATTCTGGAGGCAGCTGCTATATACCTTGCTTGTTATAGGGAGGCACACACAGCTAAAGTAGGATCAACTAGAGTAGAATCCCGTTCTTTCCCAATTCAAGCTTTCTTGCATTGTTTGGTGTAGACATGCTGCTACAGCTTGACACCATCCTCCCAGTGCCAATGCAGCTTTAAAAAGTCTAGGTAGACAGAGGATGAGAAGGGAAAGGGGTCTGGGGAGATATAAAAAGACCTTTGTAAAAAGAAACTTCTTTTTCAGAGGCTTTGTCAACTAAGTATGCCTGTATACTTTGAAGACATATGCTGGAATTAAAGGTGGATAGCAGCAAAAAAGGTGGATAGCAGCAAAAAAGCAGATATCTAGCTTAGTCAGCATATAATCCTGATATTAGCAGGGTACTGATACTATCCTTGATATTTAGGCAACTTGATATTATTCCTTAATGATATTTGTTGCAGATTACTGAAGTAATTCAAGTGGGTACATTCAGTTCTTTTTTCAGCCTGTAATTAAGAAGAAACAACCAATTGTTGTCATACTTTTTCCCCACTTTTAAGTAGATACCCATTGTTGCTTGTAATTATTGTACTCCAGTATGATTAATTTCTTCTCTTCTAGGCTTTTGTGGAGGCACAAAATAAGATAACTGTGCCATTTCTTGAGCAATGTACCGCACGGGGGCTATTTAAAGAGCGAATGACTGAACTCTATGACTATCCCAAATACAGTTGCCACTTCAAGAAAGGGAAAAGGTATGGAAGGACTTTGTATGTGTATCTATTATGGATTATGATGCAAAACTACCTGCTGCTACTCAGAATTTGTTTCTGAGGATCATTATGCCTGCATCTACACTGCAGAATTAATGCAGTTTGATACCATGTTAACTGTCATGGCTCAATTTTATGGAATTCTGAGATTTGTAGTTATGTGAGATATTTAGCTTTCTCTCTCAGAGAGCTCTAGTGTCACAAGAAGCTACAAATTCCAGGATTCCATAGCACTACAGTTAAAGCAGTGTCAAAGTGCATTTAATTTCAGTACTCTAGAAGACCTGTCCTTGTATGTCATAAAAGTACTTGTTTAAAATTATTTGAAAGAGGTAATGCAGTTGTTTCTGAAGAATCAGTTCTAATGTAACATTTTGTGTACACATGTAATACAGGAAAGGAGGCTGATTCGCAGCATATGAATAATCAACAAAATAGATATGCTTTGCAGTGTGGCTGCAGCCTGAGTTGCATGATGAGTCCTCTCAAAGGGATTCTCCACTCAGAATAGACACACACACATGTTCATACATACATACATACATAAATGTATAGTTTGTCTACCAGAACTCCCAAGTTAGAAGAATTACTGTCTATCCGTCCAAAGTAGTAATACAGGCATGCTACCATAGCGTACCATACAATTGGGAGAGGAGGATTGTTCCATTACCAATCAGTTGTTCCTCCCTGTTCCCTCCCCATTCATGGACTTTGAGCCCGTGGTCTCGCTCTTCGTGGGAGGGACAAACATCTATAGATAAAATGGCAATGTGTGCACTATTATTTTCAATGGGGCTCGAATATTTGCGAGCCGCCATTTTCGGGGTGGGGGGTCAGGAATGGATTCCCCGTAAATTGGGAGGGGCAACTGTATATTCAACCATAAGACAACCTCATGTATAAGTTGAGGACAGGTTTGGGGGCCAGAATTATGGATTTTGATATGGATAAGTTGAGGGTAAAACCTACAGACATGTAACAAAGGATCTAAAGGATAAAGCAAAGGAAAAAGGTGCCAAAGAACTTACAAAATTCCAGCAGGTATAACTGTTTGTATTCACACTAAAGGCTGGGTGGATGAGAGAGTAGAGGAGGATCAGTGCTTCCAGGACAGATTATATTCTTGCCTTTTACCAGAGGATGGTTCCTTTTTTAAAAATAAGAATTAAAGTACAGTACTAACATTGAACCATGGATAAATTGACTCAGGTTTTTTGGATCAATTTTTTGACTAAAATTTCTAGGCCTATCCATGAGTATATATATATATATACAGATGCATAGGATGCTACTAGGATACATTTTTCCTCTAAGAATTATATTCATATTGGGAGGGGGTTGCATTTTGAATTTCTGGGGGTGGAGAAGAATAAAGTTTGTTCCATGCACTCAAACTCCTGTAAACAGTACAGGTTGAATCTCCCTTATCTGAAATGGTTGGGACCAAAGGTTTTTTGGATTTTAGAATGTACACAAAATTTGCTTCATGCACAAAAATTATTAAAAATATGTATAAAATTACCTTCAGGCGATGTGTATAAGGTGTATATGAAACATGAATGAATTTCGTGTTTAGACTTGGGTCCCATCCCCAAGATGTCTCATTATGTATATGCAAATATTCAAAAACACTTCTGATCCCAAACATTTTGAATAAGGGGAGACTCAACCTGTAGTGATCTGATAGATGAATCCTGAACTCCCCATTCAGCTACTGGTGGTGTGGGTGTGTCATTTGTATGACACTATCCCAAAAGAATGGCTTTACTGGTATGACTGAAATTGGTCTAAACCAGGGTTGGGAATCATGTGGCACTCCAGAAGTTTGGGACTGTAGTTCACAGCTTCCCCCCTCCCACCATCAGCCATTTCCTTCAGTCAATTAAATAACTTAATTAAAAACAATTTCATTGGTTCTGTTTAAAATGTGTGTTCTAGGTATTTTCACTTTTATAATTCTGGACTTCAGAACCAACGAGTATTATATGTGCAAGATTCCTTGGATGCTGAAGCCAAAGTATTTCTTGACCCAAATAAGCTTTCTGATGATGGTACTGTGGCATTGCGAGGTTAGTGAAGCTGATTTTTCCCAGTGTATCATTTTGGATGTCTATATATCATTTGCCTGCTATTGTTGTAGGTATGCACACATTATGTGTTCATTGTGTAGCACAGTTAAGAGATACATTAACAAAAGTTGTAATTGTGTGGCCCACATGCTTTATGCTGTCTTAACAATTATTTTTTTATACTGCTTCCAAATATGCAGCCACTTTCCCATCCTTGCTGGGAAGCATTCAGAAATGTTGATACTTCTTGTTTTTGCATGGGTGGGTGCTTGTTGATGCAGGCTGCAGTGAATCCCAATAGTCAAAAATTGACCCTCAGAATTTACCCCCTCTAATTTATAAATTTTATGTTTAATTGCTTGTAAAATGTGAACAATTAATGTATGGTTTGTTTTAAATTGTTAGGTTATGCATTCAGTGAAGATGGTGAATATTTTGCATATGGTTTGAGTTCCAGTGGGTCAGACTGGGTAACCATCAAATTTATGAAAGTGGATGGTACTGAAGAACTTCCAGACACACTGGAAATGGTAAAATTTAGTTGTATGGCTTGGACCCATGATGGCAAGGGCATGTTCTACAACTGTTACCCAAAGCAAGATGGCAAAAGTGATGGTGAGTGATACACAGTGCTGGTTCATGACCAAGCTTCTTGTGTCCATAGGTCTTTCTCTCCTTCTCCTACCTCCTTCTGGTTTCTGTGTTTCATTTCTGAGTCTGCTCCCAACTTCTGGATATCCTGCCTCCCATTTAACGCTTGGCAAATTTACCTTTTTAGATCAAAATCTTGCAGGGTCTATGCTGGCTTGCGTATTGTAGGAGCTGCAGTCCAAAAAGGTAATTTTTCCAATTGTTTCCATAGTCCTTGGTTTCTTTTGCTCCTGATATTTCTCATTCTGCTTGCTCACCTTGCCCTTGTAGGACCTTTTGGCAAAATCATGATAGTGTTTTAAGTCCCAGCTTATGTTTTTGAAGGGCCGTGCCATGTTGCAAGTTTGTATTTTCTTTAGTGCTGAGAGCAAAGCATGGACATTTACATAGATAAAACAACTGTGAGACTACCTGAGTTTTGAGATCATCAAGGGAAGGTTTTCTGAGAAGGAGGACTAGTCTCCTCTCAGCTCTTTTCCCACCAGCAAAGACCTTTTGAACACTAGCTGGCTACTGGCAAAGGGAGTTTTAACTGGGTTGTGATATCCCATCCTTCTTGTTACATTTAAAAAAAAAACTGTTTTAAATCAATGTGTTTACTCTGAAAGCTGGTTTTACTCTGAAAGCTACTTGTTGTTTTTTAAAAAATAAATTTAATGTTATTACTTATGGTTTTCAGATGTATCTTATTGTAATTCATATTGTAAGCTATCTTGGATCCTGTTCTGGGAGACAAGCAGAATATAAAACAAACAACACTAACTTTAATAATAAAAATAACAGAATGTCTTACAAATAATATGGACAGGATAGGCATAGCATAACTTTATTTTAAAAAGACCATAAATACAAAATTAAAGTCCTTGTAGATATTACACAACTTCTCTGCAATGACGAGTGATAGTGGTGTATGAGTAGCATGAGATGTTTTGTTTGGTTTTTGTCTGGCCAAATAAATAGCTTCTAATCTGTAATTTGTTAGAACTACAGTAGTAGCAAGTAATTTTGATTCACAACTTGCACACATACAGTTTGATCCCTTGTTTGCTCCAGGCACAGAAACATCAACCAACCTTCACCAGAAGTTGTACTATCATGTGCTAGGAACTGACCAGTCGAAAGATGTTCTATGTACCGAATTTCCTCATGAGCCCAAATGGATGGGTGGAGCTGAGGTAAGATGCGTCTCGTCTGAAGGCAGACTTTTATGCTTGATTTACCAGAAATTCAGCATCTGGCAATGTCAGGGAAATGCATTTCTAAAGTTGTCCCATTTCTCTCTCTGTATACATGGAATCAGGAATGGAGCTGATTAGTGCTCATGTCCCTATTTCTCCTCCACACTTTCATGTTTTGAAAGTCTGAACTGCACATCTCTGCGAATATGTAGTGTAGTAAAAAAAAGCCTATTAAAAACAAATCTAGGCTATGATATGTAGGTCCTGTTTAAATATTGTCCCTAACTTTTTTTTGTTTGTTATTTGTATTTTGGTAAGCAAGTTGTCTTGCTTTGATGAGTTGTTAAAAAAAAACTGTTTACTTTGAACATTATACATTTGGGGTCATTTGTTCCAGTCCTTTGTCCTTGGTGGTTCCCTACAGGTTTTACATGCAATCTCTGTTCTTCTGAGTAAAGTATGCAGTATCTTTCTACATATTAGGATTGTTTCTAATTGTAAAGAAAGCAATTTTGCCCGTCTTTCTCCTGTAACCATTATAATGGAAGGATAGGAAATGAATTTGAAGACGTTCCCAGTAGAGGGTGCTGCAGAATGACAGTTTCGTTATATGGTGTTCAGTAGGGCTCAGTAAGACTTCAGTTGCTGTTTATGCCAAGTCCCCCTTTTCAGAATACCATAAAATATACATTCAAGTGTGCCGGAAATATTTAGATAGGATTATTCCTGCTCTCTGCCTTCACCCCTTTTCAGATAACACAATGAAAATTGTAGCAGTATAAATGCTGTGGTTTTGTTTAGAAAATGTCTTCAAGGTTTTAAAAACTTGTCGCCTGCTTTCTTCAGCTAGGGATGCACATTTTCCCAGTGTCAGGAGTCTGGTATAAGGACTCAGTTTACTATGTTCCATGGCTGCCTGTTTCCAGTCAGCCTACCTGATTTTGAAGCACTGTACTTGTAGTGCGGTTGCCCCGGCCTGGAGCTGATATTGATGTTTCAATATGAAGGGAAGGAACTAGGATGAATGGCTACTTTATTTTAAGAATTGGATGACCCTTACCCCATAGATACCCATATGTTCATGGTACTGCCACAATTAACGCCAAAACGTATCAGCAACTTTGCAAGTGCTCTTTGATACAGGAAAATACCCAAGTGTTGTTCTTATCCTATGAAATTCAGTAGACTGGTAGGGCAAAGCATTCCTTCCAAGGAAAATAAATTGAGGGAGATACATCAGATTAGAGGGCCACAGTACAAAACAGAATTAATTTGATGATATTTCATAGAGACTTGTGGTGGCTGAAGCCTCAGGCATTCATTGTTTGAGCTGATAGTGCTGCATTCAAATCTTTCCAGACATTCTATAAATGAACAGCCTAAAAATCTTTGCAGATAAGCTCCTGGGGGAATTGAGAGGACACATTGGTTCCAGAAACAAGTAAAACTGTATTGTCAAAGAGATGTTATGTGTGAAAAGATGACCTAAGAGACAGGAAAGCTAAGTGACAAGGAAGCCAGAGGCAGGAATAGCTAGTGGCAAAGAAGTGATGAGAGTCAGTGGACTGTGAGATGGGTCCTGAGAAGGAGAAAGAATTGGTAGAGATAACAGAGACCTAAGGCAGTAGGAGAAGCCAGACAAGTGAAAAAAACAGGATATATGGGTATGAAAATGCACATGTGTAGGTTTGTTACAAAGAGATTAAGCAACTCCAGATGCTTGGGAAAGCTATATATTATTAGCCCAGGCTAGCGTAAGTGGAAAAAAGAGTACTATACAGTAAATCTGGCAAATGCTGCAGCAGGAGAGAGAGTGGAATAACTCCACAGAGCAGCAGGTTGCCTGAGTCTTGGGATGCTGCCACACTGCAGAATTAATGCAATTTGATACTGCTTTAACTGCCATGGCTCCTTCCTATGGAATCCTGGGATTTGTAGTTTGTTATGGCACCAGAACTCCCGGAGAGCAAAGACTAAATATCTCACAAAACTACAAATCCCAGCATTCCATAGCATTGATCCATGGTGTCAAACTGAGTTAATTCTGTAGTGTAGGTGCAGCCATGGTTTGAGTGGCATTGTGGGTGAAGTGATCCTGATGCACAGCTAGTTGCATGTGACAACAATAAGCCTTCTGGATTGGCAGTAGGGATGGTGCATGTTCTGCATCAGATGGTGAAGCATCTTGTGACACCACTGGAAAGTGCACAGATGTTCTTGGTGTATGTACACATACTCAAATTTAATCTGTTATTTCTTTAAATACAATTACATAATACAATTACAAAATAGATTATAATTTCTGAGTGTGCACGCATGTGTGCACTCACTTGCTATCAGGAGCACTAAAGAAAGCAGAGTAAATGAGTGGGGTTTTGAATATTAGGAACTACGTTTGTAACTATATTTTTAATCTTCATAGACTATGATAGCAAGTCTTAAAAAGCAGAAATAAAGCAGGAAAACTAATTGTAGTTCTTCCATTAAATTAAATATCTTATATAATTTCATCCACCATCTTAATCAAATTACATTTAATTTGAGCTGTTATCGACTGTGAGGTATGGGGATATATAGCCATGGCTTTATATTGGAAATGAAATGTAGATTGTTTTCAGAGCAATTTATTGAAGATGAGGGATATTTACACATTATTGCCTCGTTTGAGTTGTTTTGACCTCAATATTTAAATTTTATCTTTAGGACCAGAAGTTTAGTAGCAGAATATAACAAAAACAAATAAACCATTTATTTTTATTTAATTGATTTGTTTAGCAAAAGTAAACACTTCCAGTTTATTTCATTTCTGGAGTTGTTTTAATTTGTAATTTCCATTCTCCAGTAATTTCTCTTGGTTCCATTTTTATTTTCTACATTGAGAGTAATTGTCTAAATCTGTGGTCATTCCCCATACATCTATTAGTGCCACTCTATTCAGCTTTGGTCAGCCCTGTTTCCAGTTTTGGATACCACAGTTCAAAAAATATGTTGACAAGCTGGAGCGTGTCTAGAGGAAAGTGACCAAAATGGCAGTCTGGAAAGTGTGCCTTATGAGGAGAGACTTAGAGAGCTGGATATGTTTAGCCTGGAGAAGAGATGTTAAGAGATGATATGATAGCCCTGTTTAAGTATTTGAGGGGGTGTCAAATTGAGGATGAAGCTAGTTTGTTTGCTGCTGCTCCAGAAAATAGGACACGGAGCAATGGATGCAAACTACAGGAAAAGAGATTCCACCTAAACTTTAGGAGGAATTTGCTGACAGTAAGAGCTGTTTGACAGTGGAACACACTCCCTCGGAGAGTGGTGAAGTCTCCTTCTTTAGAGGTTTTTACACAGAGGCTGGATGGCCATCTGTCATGGGTGCTTTGATTGTGAGTTCCTGCATGACAGGGGTTGGACTGGATGGCCCTTGTGGTCTCTTCCAACTTGAGGATTCTATTATTCTCTCTACTAAGGTGAGTAGTCCCGAAAAACTGTGGAATTCAGCTCTTATAATCCCTCACCATTGGCCATGTTCACAATACCTCCTCTTGCCGGGGTTGCAGTCCAAGGCCTGAATCCAGTTTAATCTCAGATAGAGTAGAGCAGGCACCGGTAACCTACGGCCCGGGGGCCAGTTAAGGCCCCGGGCCCCGGACTTACCAGGCCAGGCCGAAGGTTGCCGCCGCTCGCCACCATCGGAGCGCGTTTTCGGCCGCGCTCATGGCGATCGCCATTTTGGAAGTCAAAATGGCGGTCGTGACGTGTCTGTGCATGCGCAGTACTCTTGCGCATGCGCAAACGCGTCGCGGCTGCCATTTTGACTTCCAAAATGGCGGCCGCGAAATGTGCCGTGGCAGCTGCAGCCACGCGCGCTACGGCGGTGGCCATGTGCACGGGGGGTTGCGCGCGGTGGAGGAGGGTGCGCGTGAGCGCGCGTGCCGCCATTCCCCCCCCCCCCCCCCTTCGGCCCAGCCGAGACCTGGTCGACGGCAGACCGGCCCAGGTCTGAAAAAGGTTGCCTGTCCCTGGAGTAGAGTAACGTGAACTGGCAAAAAGACAAATGAATGGGTCTTAGAACCATTGACAAAAAAACCCCGAGGCTATTGTAATTTGGATGCATCATGAGATGACACAACTCATTGTATAATGCTGAGAAAACTGAAGGCAGTAAAAGAAGAGGAAGGCTAAAGGGGTGGGGTATAAATAAAGTTTATTATTATTATTATTATTATTATTACCACATTACAGTGGATTGATTCATTCAAGGAAGCCTTGGAGCTGAACACAGGTGTGGATGACTGGGCTCCTGGAGGTTGCTTATTCCTAAGACTGCCGTTAGTCAAACTCAACATGATAGCAAATACCAACAACAAAGAGTAGAGTAAACTCAGTGGATCAGTTAAACTTAACTACTGATCCATAAAGTTACCACTGATCCAGTGTGCCTACTTTAGTTAACAAGGGCCCACTGTATCATCTTCCACCTAACCTAGGCTTGAAAAGGGTTCTCAGACTTCTTTGATGGGAGCTCCTTTGCTTTAACCATGGTTAGAATGGCAGCAAACATAATACTAAACTTTCTAAAAAAAAAAAAAAAGTGTTTTGATGACTTTGTAAAATGTGCAGGATCTGCATGTGTTGTACTTGAGGCATGGGCTGTAATTGGCTGGAACTGAAATCTTGCTGCAAGGATAGTACACGTAGTGTGTAATTTGCTTAAAATGAATACTGGTACCATTAATTGTTGGCCTTAAAAAGTATGAGAAGTCTGGCTGGTTGCTTTCAGTTACTGGTTGACATTTTGTATTGCTGTTGTGTATGGTAGTTTGAAATTAATTTTTCCCTGTCACTTCATTTGGTATTTTCAACTAGAACATTGTTATGCTCTCAAGGGAGCTCTCATAAGAAATTGGTCATTAGTGCCACAAACTAGAGTTTAGAAAATGCTGGTTTGTTTTACAGAAATGAATATGTCTCCTCCCAACCCCTTTATACATGCTTATCTCAGCTAAGCAGCTTCTTGGTATCTGCTATAGTACAAAAGCACAAAAGGTCATATGTGTTCATTCAGCCTTAAGATATTCCCAAACTGGAATTCAGAAGTCAACAGTGTTTTTCCTTGATACTCTCAAATTTCTTTGAGCTTGCTTCCAAGCACACTGATGTAACAACAGCTGTAGTGGTCAAGACAGGTTTAATTGGCACCCCACCAGTAATGCATGTCAGGGAATTAGTTGAAAAAGGTTTTCTGGGAGTTGCGTTTAGTAAACTATTATCAACTCCCAAATCATCCTGAGGAAGATGAAGTAAATCCTGATTAGATAAGCTCAAAATTGCTCCTTGTTTACCATTGTGCAACAGGAAAAAAAATAACACAAAATTGCCTTTGATGAACTGGAAGCAAAATAATTTCAAAATTTATGCTCAAAATGAACTCTAAAAGATGGACAATAAATATTTTAGTCTCTTGTTTCTCAGTATGGAGAATAGAAAGTGCAGGGGTGGGCAAAGTACAGTTTGCAAGCTGCATCTGCTCTTCCCCCAGCCATGTTTGTGGCTCCGGGATCCCCTCTCAGAGGATCAAAATGCCCTCTAGGGAATATAGTTGGCATTTTCATCAGATTTGGGCTCACCCAAGTTACTTTGGCATTTTCATCAGATTTGGGCTCACCCAAGTTACTTTGACCAACTTCCTTTTGTTAAAAATGTTTTTCCTGGGCCTTAAATGGACCAGGAAGCTCCCAAAACATTACAAAAATGCCTCTCTTGTCCCTCAGAGGGCATTTGGGCCAAACATCATCATCATCCTTTCTTTGCAGCAACTGGGGAGAGCCTCCAAGGTCTCCTGGAGGGCTAGCTAATGCAGCCCCCTCTGTTTTCACAGCTCACCATCTCTGAGGCAGCTTCCTATGTTCAATTGAGTTCAGGTATCATTGACTGCTTTGGGTCACAGTTTTCTGAGAGAACTCTGATGCTTGGTACAAACCCTTTGCACTGTTTTTTTGTGGGTTTTTCGGGCTGTGAGGCCATGTTCTAGAAGAGTTTCTTTCTGACGTTTCGCCAGCATCTGTGGCTGGCATCTTTTTTCTCTGAAAATGCTGGCGAAATATCAGAAAGAAACTCTTCTAGAACATAGCCACACAGCCTGAAAAACCCACAAAAAACTATGGATGCCGGCCATGAAAGCCTACGATTTCACCTTTGCACTGAGTTTACTCAGTGAGGATGCTTTTCAAGTAAAACATGGGGCCTTTGCAGACTGCCAGAAATAGTGCACATTAAATTGAGGCACTGCCCTGGCTCAGTGCTAGGGAATCATGGGAACTGTAATTTATTGTGGCACCAGAGCTCTCTGACAGAGAAGACTCAATGTCCCAGAAAAAAATACAATTCCCATGATTCCCTAGTACTGAGCCAGGGCAGTGCCTCAATTTAATGTGCACTATTTCTGGCAGTCTGCAAAGGCCCATACTTTACCTCAGGGGTAGGCAACCTTTCCCCTTTAAGGGCCGAGGGACTTCAGCTCCCAGAATCCCAGGAGCTATTGGCCAACATGGGACTATTGGACAACATGGCTGAGGCTTCTGGGAGCTGAGGTCCCTCGGCCCTTAAAGGGGAAAGGTTGTCTACCCCTGTTTTACCTGCTTGTGGAAGCAAAGTAACATGGGGGCCAGTGCTGTATCCCCTGGCAGAGAGTTGTGCAGCCTAGAAACAGCCATCAAGAAGACTCTCTCCTATATCCTCACCAAACACGGCTGCTATGAAGGTTGTGGGGAAAAGAGGAAGCCCACAGGCAACTCACAATTGGAAATAGTCTAGAATCTAGATCCAAGCTCTGTAAGGCTTTACAGGTCATGACCAGCACTTCAAATTGTGTCCAGAAATTAACAGGTAGCAAGTGAAGTTGTTTCAACACAAGAGTTATATGTAACCAGCTCCTATCAACACTGTGGCCATAGCATTTTGAATGCACTGAAGTTTCCTGACAGTTTCCAAAGCCAGACCAACATAGAATTCATTACAGTAATCAGAATGGGATATAATCAAGGCATGTGTCATCAGGAATGGGTCCAACTGATGCAGTAGTTTTAACTGTGTAAATGAATTTGTGACACTACTAAAACCAGGGCCTCCAGGCTCAGAGTGGAGTCCAGAAGTGCAACCAAGTCATGAACCTGAGATTTCAGGAAGATTGTAACATCTGGCACAGGCTGAATTCCTGTTCTGTGATCTTCCTTTCCATGAGCCAGGAGCACCTCTGTCTTGTCTGGATTAAATTTCAATTTGCTTGCCATCATTTATTCAGTCACTAACAGCAGACACTGATTTAGCACTGAAACAGCTTCCTTGGAGTTAGGTCAAAAGGAGAGTTAGCATTAAGTGTCATCCACATACTGGTCACTCTGAACCCCAAAGCTCCTGATACCATTTCTAGTGTGTAGTGTGTAGAGAGATCTTGTAGCACCATAAAGAATTTGGCAGCATGAGCTTTTTTAAGGCTTTCATAGACTTCAATATACTTCCTCAGACACATAGTCTATGAAAGCTCATGCTGCCAACTCCTTTATTTCAGTTAGTCTCAAAGGTGCTACAAGGTCTCTCTACATACTGATTCTACAGACTAACATGGCTATATCTTTGACATCTCCTAGTGGTTTCAGTTATATGTTCACCAACATAGGTGACAAAATAAACCCTGAGGGATACCACAGGCCAGTGCCAGGGTGTCAAACAATCATCCCCAGCACCACCACATTTGCTCCTCCAAGAAGGACTAGAATAGTGCCTCCAGTTCCCATCCCTACAAGGCATTTGAAAGCCACTCTGAGAACATTTCTAAAGAGCAGGGTATCATTACAATAAATAAATAGAATCATAGAATCCTCGAGTTGGAAGAGACCACAAGGGCCATCCAGTCCAACCTCTGCCATGCAGGAACTCACAATAAAAACACCCATGGCAGATGGCCATCTGTTTAAAAACCTCCAAAGAAGGAGACTTCACCACTCTCCAAGGGAGTGTATTCCACTGTCAAACAGCTCTTATTGTCAGCAAGTTTTAGGTGGAATCTCTTTTCCTGTAGTTTGAATCCATTGCTCCGTGACCTATTTTTGGGAGCAGCAGAATCTTCAATATGCCACCTCTTCAAATACTTAAACAGGGCTATCATATCACCTCTTAACTGTCTCTTCTCCAGGCTAAACATACCCAGCTCCCTAAGTCTCTCCTCATAAGGCACGCTTTGCAGACCCTTCACCATTTCGGTCACATTCTTCTAGACACGCTCCAACTTGTTAACATCCTTTTTGAACTATGGTGCCCAAAATGGGACACAGGCCTGACCAAAGCTGAATAGAGTGGCACTAATAGATGCATGACCACAGATTTAGACAATTACTCTTGATGTAGAAAATAAAAATGGAACTAAAAGAAATTATTGGGGAGTGGAAATTACAAAGCAAAGCAACACCAGAAATGAAATAAACTGGAAGTGTTTACTTTTGCTAAACAAATCAATTAAATAAAAAGGAATGGTCTACTTGTTTTTGTTATATTCTGCTACTAAACGTTTGATCCTAAAGATAAAATTTCAAATACTGAGGTCAGACAACATGGATTCTTCTTCTGACAGACATCAACTTCAATAAATTGCTCTGAAAACAATCTACATTTCATTTCCAATATAAAGCCATGGCTATGTATCTCCAGGCTTCACAGTCAATAACAGCTCAAATTAAATGTAATTTGATTAAGATGGTGGATGAAATTATATAAAATACTTAATTTAATGGAAGAACTACAATTAGTTTTCCTGCTTTCTTTATTTCTACTTTTTAAGACTTGCTATCATAGTCTATGAAGATTAAAAATATAGTTAGAAACGTAGTTCCTAACATTCAAAACCCCACTCATTTACTCTGCTTTCTTTAGTGTTCCTGATAGCAAGTGAGTGCACACATGCGCGCACACTCAGAAAATATAATCTATTTTGTAATTGTATTATGTAATTGTATTTAAAGAAATAACAGATTAAATTTGAGTATGTGTACATACACCAAGAACATCTGTGCACTTTCCAGTGGTGTCACAAGATGCTTCACCACCTGATGCAGAACATGCACCATCCCTACTGCCAATCCAAAAGGCTTATTGCTCTCACATGCAACTGGCTGTGTATCAGGATCACTTCACCCACAATGCCACAGTGGAAGGAAAAGTCCCACTCAAACCATGGCTGCACCTACACTACAGAATTAACTCAGTTTGACACCATGGACCAATGCTATGGAATGTTGGGATTTGTAGTTTTGTGAGATATTTAGTCTTTGCTCTCAGGGAGCTCTGGTGCCATAACAAACTACAAATCCCAGGATTCCATAGGATGGAGCCATGACAGTTAAAGCAGTATCAAATAAATAAATAAATAAGACATCCCCGAAGGATACCATGATCCAGCAGAACCAACAGGTATACTCTGCCTGTCAAACTTCCAGCATCAGTTATCCACCAAGGTGACGAAAACTGTTTCCATGCTGTGTTGTTGCTGTGGTCCCTTCAAGTTGTTTCTACTTATGGCAACTCTAAGGCAAACCTATTACAGGGTTTTCTGGAGCTGAGAGGGTGTGACTCACCCAAGGTCACCCAGTGGGTTTCTATGAGTGAATGGGGAACTAAACCCTGATCTCCAGAGTCCCAGTCCTATGGTGAAACCACTGCACCATGATGGCTCCATCTTGTAACCAGGCATAAAGCCAGATTGAAACAGATTTAGATAATCAGTTTCATCCAGGGCCCTGGACCTGGAAGGTTAGTCCATGCTCCAGTATCTTGCCCCCAAAATGGGATATTGGAAATTAAATGTATTTCTGGCTCCAGCCATTGTCCTATAAAAATGAGTCTTGAAAGTACAATCTTGCAGAGCCTTTGCTGGGTTTGGCTTCAGGGCATTTCAAGTGGTGTTTGGTCTCAGAGCATTTCATCTTTTTGATCAACCAAGATAAAAGATGGATTTTGCTGTTCAAACATTTTGTTATATCTTTTGGCAGATTTCACTAACAAGGTATTTAAAGCCAGAGATATCACAGTAATCAGGGATGGAAAATGTGTGTTCTGTTGGACTGCAGTTCCCATCAGCCCTACCTAAAATAACCAGTGGTGAAGGATTGTGGGAATTACAGTCCAACAACAACAACTGTAGCACATACATACCAGATTTTAAAAACTCTAGCTGCAGTCTCAAATATTCTTCATCTGCACTGCAACAACCAGAATCCCTCATCACTGGCTATGCTGGCTAGTTGCAGCCCAACAATATATGGAGGGCTACACAGTCCGCCCCTTACATGCTGTTCTCTAATTTCTATATAATAGTCGATTTGAAAATCCTTTTTTAAAAAAGAATCTTTTTGAGCTTGTTGGCTTCAAAACCTTAGCTGTCTGGAGATTCTTGAGCCTACATCGAATTGTTACTTACAACTAGTATAGACCACTGAATCAACTGATGGATTTTTGTTTGAATTTGCTAAATGGCCAAAACAGCTACCCCTGAATGAATCAACTGAGTTTACATAACTTTTGACTTGGGAAGTTCTCATTGATTCAGAGAGTCTACTCTGGGACTAGCAACTGCCTTAGTGTATTTTAAGCCACTTGATGATAATGTGTGCAGTCCATGACTATTGAGATAGATTTTTATAAATACACAAGAGACATTCTTGAGCTTGGAATGTCATTATTATTATTGTTTATTATTATTATTTGTGTGTGTTTTTGTGTTTAAAGCATGGGCTGAAGACCAAAGTGTCTGTGTAGCATGGCATTATGCTCATTTAAGTTAATCATCCTGTTGGTGGTTTCAACAAAAACAGCTGAAGATTATAGGTGTCCCTCCACCATGTATTTATTTGCTTGGCACCATATCAGAAAGTATGGAGGCAGGAGTTAATAGGAATCTTCCTCTGGTTTCTAAAATACTTTCTTATTTTGCTTTTGTGAGTGTTAAGGTCAAGATGAGAGGGGAAATGCATTGTTGCTTTAATATGTACTTTAAAAATGTAGGTGACAGCTGTGAGGTAGGTTAATGCATTATTAGGACTGCAAGAAGTTAAGATAGAGTTTAAACTCCTTCCTTTCCCATATTGTAATGCCTTTGGGTTTCCCCTCCAAGCTTCGAAGGAGTAATTTTAAAAGGACAGTAGCAGGTGAATGAAGGGTCAAAGCCCACCCACCCCACATATCTGCTGTGATCAAGGTACCCCCCCATGCCCAGTGCCTATTTGTATTTAATTGTGTTTTTTTAAAAAAACAAAAACAAAACACCTTTTATACAAATATTTAAAACCCAAAACAAAACCAAAATCTCAGAGCAATCTCAGGAAAGGAGTGGAACAAATTTCAGGCAGAATTTTAAAATGTGTGTGCTTTGCTGATCTTTGAAAAGTCTTTGAAGAGTCTGCATTGGGTGAATATAATTAATTTGTGATGCTTTTCTGTAGAGTGATTACTTTCAGTAAAGGGCTGTCATTATAAATTTTGACATGGTTTACTGTCACTTTGCATTTAGCATAATTTCAGTAAGTCACGACTCTGGGTAACATAGCAGCTGCCTAGATGAGAAGTTTTCCCCCCCTCCTCCAAACTGCTTTTGATTTCAGACAACTCTGTTTCATCAGAATACCCTTTGGGGTCATAACTCTGAATTAGAATGCTATTTTATCTATTCATGAAAAGTGGAATGGACTTTAAATGACTCAGGCCATCCATTCAGTATTGGGGTTAATTCCTGTAAGTCAGACATAAAATCCATCAATAATCATCGATTTATTTTACTTTGATGTGACATACCTATCTAATGGTTTTTGCTTGCAGAATGCTTTTCTGAGAAAATAGGAAAATATTTGAGTAACAATTACTAACTTTTTTTCCATTTGAAATAAGTCACCATGTGCCAATTGTGATTCATTTTAGGTATCTGATGATGGGCAATATGTTTTGCTATCCATACGAGAAGGATGTGATCCAGTAAACAGACTGTGGTATTGTAATCTACAAAAGGAATCAAATGGTATAGCAGGTAATACTTTGCTCATGTTCATAAGGACTACTTTTTGATTAAAATGTTCCAGTTTTATTTATAATGCTAAAGTCTGCATAATGCTTATACTCCTCAGTCACCGATGTGTTCCTGGCTGCTACCTGAATTCCCTAATCCTTCAATCAGAGTTTATTAAATGGAGTGAAGGAAAAACGTGCACATTTGTTCAGTATATTGAATTTGTGGCTCTTATTTCAAGTTAATTATGTTCTGGATTGCCTCTATAAATCTTCCTTAAAACAGAAAAAGAAGAAATATGTACATACCAGCATTCCATACTTTCAGGTGTTCAGTTTGCTCTTTGTTGGAGATAGTGACTGTAAAAGACGTTGTTTTGATCACTGGAGTCTAAAAAAAAATCCTTTATCTGAATCATAATTAATAAAGGGAATGTTCATAATAAGGGACCAGCTTTCTTTCTGATGTAACATTAACTAATAATTATATAACCATGTGAACCAATCAGGAAAAGCATCTTGGCAAAGGATGAGCTCCAGCATGGTGTAATGGTTTGAGTGTTGATTCTCTGCTCAGAGTCTGTAATGGTGGTAGGACTGAGAGATCTTAGGATTCTGGGGAGATAAGGTCTTGGCTGTCAGGGATAAGGAATAAAGTACAGTGGGCTCTTGGTATCTGCTGGGGTTTGGTTCCAGGACCCCCCGTAGATATCAGAATCCATGGCTACTTAAGTCCCATTAAATTCAGTGGCATAGTCAAAAATATTTCAAAAAATATAAATTCTAAACAGCAAATCTTGATTTTTGTCTCATATATGAGACAAAAATCAAGATTTGCTGTTTAGAATTTATATTTTTTGAAATATTTTTAAGCCATGGATGCTTGAATCTGTGGATAAAACATCTGTGGATAAGGAGAGCTGACTGTATAGATATCTGAGGTTTCTTCTACTGATTAATGCACTGAGGTCACATCTCAAATCTTATAGCATTTTTCAGCACAATTGACTATTCATAGGAGCTGATAGCATGTTGTACAAAAAGACCTTTCTGTGATTTTGTTTTGCTTTGTTTTGTTCTGTTCTCTTTTTAGGATTACCTTTCTAATTGCCACTATAAATCTTTTCAACCCCAAGTGTGTGAAGAGATTGTCCTATAGATTAATGCCTCCTTTCCCATATGTGGCTTTATAGTGAACTGTTGACAATACTTTGTCATATTTTATATTGGGATAAAGTGTGTTTTTCTCTCTGTCTTATCAAACTTCTCTAATGACTGGTATCAAAACCATATGGTCACAACGTTGTATTCACTTTTATTGTTGAGTACCTTAAAAATATTTCAATTCACTGTTGTATTTGATCTAATGAGAAGCAGAGGGAAAGGAATACAGGAATGGTGGGTGCAATGAAGATATATTCATAAAACTGAAATAAGCCAAGAGGTTGTTGGGGGGGGGGGTCTTATATCTAGGATGTAGCAGAGTGGCTTTGGCCTGCCAGATGTTTTGGATTTCAACTCTCAGAAGCCCCAGCCAGCATGTCTAATGGGAAGAAATTGTGGGAGTTGTCCAAAACCTCTAGAGAACAAAGTTCCCAATCAAAGAGAGCACCTGAGCCTGTGAATTTGATCAAGAGAATATTAGCAATTTACTGTTGAAAAGCTACACAACAACTTGTTGAGTACATGGCATAAAATTATTGATCCTTGATTGTGTAGTTGCATTTTTCTTATTTTAATTTCATTTTATTCTAGTACATTTCTAACCTTAGGACTGTAAAAGGAAAAATGTGTGATTGCAGGAAATGGGATATTATCCAAGTAATTTTCACAATCTGTTTCTGTTTTTTCAAAGTGAGATTAAAACTCATTTCTAAAATAAGGTTTGATTATTGTTTCCCATGCATATGGAAGCTAGTTGGGAAAACTGTTTTTTTCACTGGTTTTATTTCTCCTCTGTGCCCTTCCTCTCTACAATTATGATTTGTAAACCTCTTCATCAAATGTATTATCAGTGCTTGAACATGGTAATTATTTCTTATTTTCTTTAGAAACATAGTAGTCCACAGTAATATCCATGACCCCAATTGACTTGAGTGAAACCCCAAGGCGAGTTCAAACTGTTGTATCAGGAATTCAGTAAATTGAAATCCAGTTACTTGAAACTGACTGCAGTTCTACTTTCTACTTTTTTTTTGGTAACTTTTGAGAATGATACTAAAGTAAAAGCACTTAAGGCTGAACATTTTTGTTGCTGTGTGCCTTCAGGTTGTTTCTGATTTATAGTGACCCTAAGGTGAACCTATCATGGGATTTTCTTGGCAAGATTTGTTCAGAGGAGATTTGCCGTTTCCCTCCTGTGAGGCTGAGCATGTGACTTGCCCAAGATCATCCAGTGGGTTTCATGGCCAAGCTGGGAATCAAACGCTGGTCTCCAGAGTCATAGCCCAACACTCAAATCACTGTGTAACACTGGCTCTCAGGCTAAGTCTAGGTTGACTTCATTTAAGTCAATGGCTTGTTGAAGATTTTACAGCTACAGTCAACATTCAAAATATTTGATATGACCTGAAACAATGGAGATGATGCTGTTGTGCTCGGTGTAAGTGCCAAGCTGCATGACCAGCATCAAAAGGCTGCCCAGTTAGCATCAGTATACTTCCAACATTGAGTACAAAGAACACCAAAGCCTCACATACAGGGCTTCTGTTGAGAGTTTGGCTGCAAGGAGAAAAAATTATTGCTTATCCAAGTTCAAAAAAACTCAGTAAATTTTCCAAAATCAAAGGGAAGACGACAGTAGTTCTGCGATGGGTAAGTGGTGGTGGTGAGTTTATTCAGGGGTAGTTGTTGTCTTTTTGTGTGTGAGGTTCTTTTTGCATATTTCTCATAGCTTGGACTGCCTATTTGTTAGGAAAACATAATGGGAATGTCCCCAATGTATCAAGCTTTTTGCTGTCACGAAGCAAATTCCATGGAGGCTATAGTTATTGAACCATACTAACTGAGAAAAGCATAAGAGACCTCCAGGGACACTGTAACAAGTCCTTACTTTAGTGCTGCTACTTCTTTGAGGAGAAAGAGTCTTGGGCAATTAGGTCATGAAACAAAGGAAATGGGAAATAATTCCTTGGGAGAATTCCATCTCTTGAATATGCCAAGATTATAATTTGGCAAGTGGAATTCTTTTAAATGGAAGATTCAGTCGGGTGCAATTCATTCCGACTGTGGTGCCAAGGCTGTGCGTATTATGAGAAGCCTGCCTGCATTATGTGTAAGAGCGAGTAATTGTGGTGCCCACACATGCTAGTGCTACCAGAAAATCAAGTTGCCAGAACCATATTACAGTTGTCCCTCCAGATTCGCGGGGGATCTGTTCCAGGACACACCCTGCAAATTGGAAAAAACACAAATATTCAAAGCCCACTGATTAAAATGGGTGTGCGCTTCTGTGTGTGGTGCTGTGCGCATGCCATTTTGTCCATCTCTGTCATCCGCAAAGAAGCGAGACCGCGAACCCCAAGTCTGCAAACGGGGAGGGACGAGTGTATTGTGTTAGGAGATTGAAGCCCAGAGCTTCCAAGATTGTGTGTGTGTGTGTGTGTGTGTGTATAATCTTATTTCAGCATAGGACAATTCTGCAGTTGCTTGAATGAGATGGGAGGTTAACAGAAATAAGTTTAAATGTTTTAGGCATTCTAGAGCCTTGCAAGTAAGGGGAGCCCATGACATTTATAGAAGTAAAGTCATTGGACTCAGTTTGGATATCCTAAACCAGGTGTAGGCAACCTTTCCCCTTTAAGGGCCGAGGGACTTCAGCTCCCAGAATCCCAGGAGCTATTGGCCAACATGGGACTATTGGCCAACATGGCTGAGGCTTCTGGGAGCTGAAGTCCCTCGGCCCTTAAAGGGGAAAGGTTGCCTACCCCTGTCCTAAACAAAGGGGAGGGGTGTTGAAGTTAGAACCCAAAACATGATCTTACATTGTGAGCTGTGGTTTATAACTGCTTGCTTGTTGTTCTTTTCCATATGCTCAGCTCTCCACTTGGCTTCTGCCGGTGGAGTAACAGCTGTAACTATGCTCTGTGGATTCAGTTACACCAATCTGTAATTAGCTCAAACTATCATTTACAAACCTTCTGCAAATGTCATATTTTTTTTCTGCAAGTTGCAAACTGTGGTTTATCGATTTGGATAGCATTATAAAATGAAATTGGTTGACATGACCTGTTTGAATTGATCCAATCTAAGCTTTTACACACACACACACACACACACACACACACGATTTTCTAAAGTATCTCTGATACTTGTACACCTGAAAGAGCCAGTGTGGTATAATTGGATTAGGACTCCAGGAGACCAGGGTTCAAATCTCCAGTCAGCCCTGGGTGACTCACTGGGTGTCCTTGGGCACATTACACTCTCTTAGCCTCAGAGGAAGACAGTGACAAACCACTTCTAAATAAATCTTGCCAAGGAAAACTCAGGAACACATGCCAACAAATCTGATTTTCATCTTGGTGCTATTCAGTGTAATAGCTGTTAGCATAAGCAGTAACTGATATCAACAGTATTTCTTCTGATTCAAAGAGGAGAGTGGAGGAGAAAAAAAGTAGACTTTCTTAGATATAAATCTTCATACTGAGTAGTTCCTGGCATTTTGAATGAGTAGAACCATGTATTGAAAACTATTTCAGTCATTTTCAAAGAGGAAATGTTTCACTGGAGTTTTTGTACTGGATGTAAGATTTTAGCCACATCAGGAGAATCCCAAAGATAGGGCCAATGGTCTGGGACTTTACCATTTGAGGTTTCTAAAAGATAAAACATTTTTCTAAAAAAAATTGGACTACATTTGGCATGTTTTACCAAAAACAGCACCTAAAAATATTTCCTAATTCAAAAGCATGGAGGCTTCTTTGGAAATTCAGTGTTCACTGCCTAACAATGGGGCTTGTAGGTTCACAAAGGACAGAAGCAACTTGGATCTCAAGAGACATCTCTTTTTGTATTGCTAATAGAATGTAAAATTTACATGGTCAGAAGGAGGAGGGGTTTGTCTGCATGAATATCTGTCCATACCACCTGAAATGAGAACAGCTACAACATCTTGACAAAATGCAGGCCTATGACTAACTTCTGCATTTTGACAAGATGGGAGGTCAGGGGTTGAATCCTTCAGCCAAAAAGCAGCCTGACATTTGAGATTCTCAGTTGTTTTCCAAATGTCCTTGCTTTTGATGTTAGACAGGACAAAAGGGAGCCTTTCACGTGTTGTTTCTCAGATTATGAGACTATATTCCAAAAGAGATGTATGTTTTAATTTTTTAACCCCTTTATTGAATTGTTTTAAAGATACCTGTGTTCAGCATGTTTGTACATAATATTTGAACAAGAAAAATACAACACCAAAGTAAGAATTTAAAACATAATCATTTGTTATACTTAGGATGCTAGATTTCATTATTTTATGCTCTGAGCTGCTTAATAATCTTTTAATTGTCTTCTTCCAGTTGTACTGATGCTTTGTGTGTGTGTAACTTCAAGTCAGCAGTAGACTTGATGGGGTAGGGTGGGAGTGTCAACTGGAAGATTACACGTTGGCTATCCTTGGTTTGTATCCTCCCTTTACCAATATAACTCCTTCCAAGGTCACTCCAAGCACACATTATTAAATACAGTAAACAGTATGTATTAAAATATAACAATTCCTAAGGCCCCTGCAGTGATGCAGTGGCTTAGTGGTTAAGATGCCAATTCTGATGATTGGAAGATCGGAAGGTTGGCATTTTGAGGTCCAGGTGCTGCATGATGGGCTGAGCTCCCATCACTAGTCCCAGGTTCTGCCAACCTAGCAGTTCAAAAGCATGCAAATGCAAGTAGATAAATAAGTACCACTTTGGTGCAATCATGCTGGCTACATGACCACCAGAGTAGACTTCAGACAACACTGGCTCTTCAACTTAGTAATGGAAATGAGCACTACCCCCTACAGTCAGTTATTCATGTCAGGGGACTACCTTTATCTTTACCTTTAAGGCTCCTGCCAAGGGGCATTGGATGGTAATAGCCCTGTGGGCATGGACAGCAAGAGGCAGGGCAGTTGGAGCAGGCTGAGGAAGTGATCTACTTCGCTTGTTTACCTCATTGGACCATTCCCTAAGAAAAACAACCCCCTGAACTGTTGTATAGCATTCTTATAGCAATACCATACCTGGCTGAAGCTTTTGACTTCTCTTTTCTCCTTCTTGCACCCTATCACATCTCTGTGTTGTGGTGTAAATTGTCACAAGCTTTGTATACCCTGCTTGTTTGCATTGTAGAACTGTCTTATCTCTTTTGCTTTATAAAATTATAAGTGAAAGGAAGGATGTCCATCACTAAAGATTATAGACAAGTGTGACATATTATTAGTTCTCCTGTAGAGAAAGCAGCTGTCCCTTGTCTGTTCACTGATCCCTGATGCTCTTGGTATCTGTGAATTTTGTCTGATGTTAACTCATTCTGTTACTAGGAGGAATGGATTTGACTCCTGCTATAAACTATTATCCTTTACTGTCGGTCACAACTTGGTGAAATTCAGGTTTTGTTTTCTTGGGGTTTTTTTAAAAAAATCCAACCATTTCCACACATGGGATGTTTGAAAATGCTTCTCTAAAGAAGTAATAGGATTTGGTCAGACCTCTAAACCAGTCTTTGCATCTCAAAACGTGAGATGCAGAAGGTGAAGACTAATGCTGTGGCTCTGATGGGTTGTATATCCCCTAACAAATAAATGAATCTGCACCGTAGTATGTTTGCAATGAGTACTGCCAGCCTACCTGCCCTGCTCAGTTTAGAGGAAACATCTGAGTCCCTGGAATGATCACCTACATCAGCCTTTGGCCCTTCAGATATTAATTACTTCAATCAGTGATCTCAACTCTCAACCCCTTCAGATATATTTGGACTTCTGCTTCCCAAATCCCTGCCACTGGTCATGCTGTTGGGGTTCTGGGAACTAAAGTCCAAGTACTCTGGAGGGACACAGGTTGAGAATTATGAAGCAAAAGATATCCAACAACATTTTCCCAAACCTTAAAGATCTGGTGGCAAATGGAGCAGACAGTAGCACTGGCCTGGTCTAAAATAAGAAAGCTTCTTTGGCTGTGGAACTTGTTTTAACCATGTACTCCAGGGCTGGTGAATAATGTGTTCTTCCATATACCATTGGATTGCAGTTTTCCTCAGCCCTAGCCAGCATAGTCAATGGTGAGGGATGATAGGAATTACAGTACAACAGCACCTGAAGTTTCAGCATTCCCCTTCTCTGATGCAGCCCCATGCCCGCCTTAGCTGAGGTCTTCCTATAGTGGTGAAAGGTTTTTGTTATCCATCCTCCCATTCTTCCAGTCATCTTTGGAACACTTAAGCTTTCTTACCTTTTATCATATAATTTTAGACTCGACTTCCAGAATCTGCCTCCATGGCCAACTTGGGGGATGTTGGGTGTTGTAGTAAAACTCTACTTTTTCAGTCATATGCTGCTAGAATACATGTGTGGTTACCCATGAGGAATGTTATGGGTTGTTGTTGTTATTGGCCAGTATTCTAGATAAGATATTTAGCCACATAGTTATATTGCTAAGTAGTATCTCCTGGGGTAGGCAAAGTGTCACCTTCAGGATGTTGTCAAACTCGAGCATTAAGCATTCCTATTGACCACTTTAACTATGGTTGCTGGGATATGCAATCCAACATCTGGAGATTAGCCTGCTCTAATGTCTTATTATTACTCAGGTGTCACCACATGCTCAAGTGCACTCACCCTATCTGATTTTTTGCCTACCTTTCCAGTGAAAGATCCTAATGTAAGAAACTGTTCCCCATGCAGCATTCTCTGCTTCTTTTCTCTCTTAATAAATTGTATCTTGGCAACGTTCTGAATTAAGATACCTGGGGAATCATTTCTGCTATCAGGTAGTCTTGTCTGGTTAACTTTCTGAAAGACAGTCCTCCCTACAATCCCTGTTGTTCCTTTTGCAGAGTGATGGCATGACTGTGAAATTCCAACATAGCAGGGAAAGGAAGCTGTGCTTCAGTACACTTGTCACATCTGCATGTTGCAATGTACTTAGGTTGCGATTTTTTTAAGCATGCCTTTTTAAAAATACAGTATACTATAATTCACTTGTTGCACATTAAGAGTATTGCTGGATGATACCAAAGGCCTATCTAGTCCAGCATTCTGTTCTCACAGTGGTCATTCAGATGCCTATGCAAATCCCACAAGACCGACATGAGTATCATCACTAGGGAATATTTGTTAGTATTCCCTATCAACTTCCTCTGATATTGGAGGCAATATTTCGCCATATAAGACACTCCGGCATATAAGACGCACCCAATTTTAAAGGAGGAAAATCTAGGAAAAAAAAGATTCTTAACCAAATACTGTAGTAAAATATTTTATATCAATTATATCAGCAATTTAAGAACAATTTTAATTTGTAAATGTAAGTTTAAGCCAGCAGCAGGGCCAGATATTGCACAAATTCCCTGCCCAACTTTCTTGCAAGTCTCCTGTCGCCTTATGGCGACTCCATGAATTTCTTAGGGCAGGGATCAGCAACCTATGGCCCGCGGGCCGGATCCGGCCCAGGGAGGCCTTGTTACCAGCCCCGTTTTGGTCCTGCCGCCACAGCCGCCGCCGCAGCGGCACTGCTGCTATGGCGGGGTTTTTTTGCCGGGCTTCTCCAGCCGCCCTTTTGTGTAGCAACACAAAATGGCTGCCGGGTTGCTCTTAACATGGTCCGCCCCCTGCCCCCTGTGCTGCGCGACCTCTTTTGGGGATGGGGAAAAACCGGCTTCAAACTGAAGCCAGGGCTCTCTCCTGGACTGCCCCATTGAAGTAGCAACCCAGAAGAGAGCTTTGACTTCGGTTTAAAGAGGATCGATCCTTGGCTTTCAATTCCCAAAGCAGAGGGACCCTCCTTTGGGGATGGGAAAAACCGGGTTTAAACCGAAGCCAGGGCTTTTCCCCAGCCCCCCTTGCGGTGCGCGGGGCTGTTCTGGGCCTTCCTGAGGCCCCTTCACTGGGCTCTGCTCCAAGACATGGTGCCACCGCTAGCTCTGGGCACAGGTAAGCCTTAAAATTTAACGTGTTGTTGTTGTTGTTGTTGTTGTATGCATCGACTTTCAGACGAAGCTATCATGAGGTTTTCTTGGCAGATTTCTTCAGAGGAGGGGGTTTGCAATTTCCACCCTCTGAGGCTGAGAGAGTGTGACTTGGCCAGGGTAATCCAGTGCCTTGGAGTAATTTCTGGCTCATTTTGACCCTACCATGAGGGTTTTCTTGGCAGATTTCTTCAGAGGAGGGGGTTTGCCATTTCCACCCTCTGAGGCTGAGAGAGTGTAACATGGCCAGGGTAATCCAGTGCCTTGGAGTAATTTCTGGCTCATTTTGACCCTACCATGAGGGTTTTCTTGGCAAATTTCCACCCTCTGAGGCTGAGAGAGTGTAACTTGGCCAGGGTAATCCAGTGCCTTGGAGTAATTTCTGGCTCATTTTGACCCTACCATGAGGGTTTTCTTGGCAGATTTCTTCAGAGGAGGGGGTTTGCCATTTCCACCCTCTGAGGCTGAGAGAGTGTAACTTGGCCAGGGTAATCCAGTGCCTTGGAGTAATTTCTGGCTCATTTTGACCCTACCATGAGGGTTTTCTTGGCAGATTTCTTCAAAGGAGGGGGTTTGCCATTTCCACCCTCTGAGGCTGAGAGGTTCAACCACCCAGGACGGGGGGTGGAAAGAGGAAGAGCCCATTCAACTACCCAGGAAAAGGGGACTCTTTCCACCCCCATCCTGGGTGCTTCAATGGGAGGATGTCCTCTGACCCCAGGAAGAGTCCATTGAAGCACCCAGGACGGGGGTGGAAAGAGGAGGAGCCCATTCAACTACCCAGGAAAAGGGGACTCTTTCCACCCCCGTCCTGGGTGCTCCAATGGGCTCTTCCTGGGATGGGAGGAGCCCATTGAAGCACCGAGGCTGAGGCTGAAATGAGGCCTACTTTTAGCTGTGGCCTCGGCAGTTACTTCTCTAGTTTGCCCTCAGCCTGTATATTCGCCTTATAACATGCACCAACTTCCCCAACCTCGTTTTGGGGAAGAAAAAAATGCGTCTTATATGGTGAAAAATACGGTAGTAGCCATTGTGACTAGCAGCTGCTTTATCATCCTTAAGTTTTCCATCCAAGTTGGTGGTCATCACTACATCTTAAAGAAACAGATTCTATGCATCCTATCTGCCACCATTTGGCTTCATCAGATGTTGCAGGTTGGTTCTTCCATTTTGAAAGTGGGAACAAGAAGATTAAGTCAGGCTAATAGAGCAAGAGAAGCTTACTTCCATTTTCAGAAGATGACATGATGCTAAAGAAAGCACATTAACACTGGTTGTTATTTAAATATTTATAAGGGGTGGTGAATTTTCATCATGCTGGGAAAATTTTAACTATTTGAGATGGCTTAATTCTCTTGCTGTGAAGGACAAATTTCTTCATGGGCTGATTCAGACAGTTTTCTAGACCATAATTAGAAATAAGAGTGGGGAACTTTTGACTTTCCAGCATCTTGACTTGTTACCATAATCCGTGGTAAGGGATTATGGGGTGCTGTAGTCCAAAATACCTGAATGAGCAGAAATCCCCCACCTCTGTTTTAAAGGATTGGTAATGAGAAACAGTGAGCTTTGAGCTCATTATCCTCTCTTTTCCTTTACATGAGAGGGGGAAAGATTAGGAACTTTACTTTGTTAACTGCAAACTTTAGTTTCCTGTTGCCTCTGAATGTGGAAATGTATACAGCAGCAAACAATTGTTTGCCACTAATGAGAAAAAGGCTTCTAATATCTTCCTCTTTTGTGGGAGAAGGGATAAAGAGAAGGAGGTAGCAAAGACACCCGGGATTCTCTGTGGATCATTCCTGATCCTCAGCATCACAGGTGAGTAAGGTAAGGTACAGTTTGTCTCTCACTCCACCCCAGTTATCCAAACAGCGGGAAATCATGCCTCCGCAAGCCTACAGGGGATGCAGTTTGATATTTAGTGGTGATCTTCTTGGGCAGGTTGAGCAGTAGGGAATTTGGAGGGGAGGTGCCTGCCAAGAATTGTAGGACGACAAGAATGGCACCCAGACCTTCAGAATAATAATAATAATAATAATAATAATAATAATAATAATAATAATAATAATAATAATTTATTTGTACCCCGCCTTTAGCCGAAGCTATTAAGGCGGCTTATATTAAAAGTACAGTCCCACAAATTGTAACAACCATGTATCCCCCCTTAAAATTACAATTAAATCACAACAGCATAAAATGTAATATTTAAAAGCAACAATAAAACAATAACACAATAAAATAATAAAGCAATAAAGCACCTCCAGATTACAACAGGGGCAAATTAACCCCTCGAAAAACCATATTAGGAAGAAAAGGGCCACCTAATGGGGAAGGATCAGGTCTCAAACTAACTTTCTTCCAGATAAGCCTGCTGGAAGAGATCCGTCTTGATGGCTTTTTAAAAGCCATCTAAGCTGGATATCTGACGGATCTCTTCCGGCAAGGCATTCCAGAGTCTGGGAGCAGTGGTGGAAAATGTTCTCTGGGAGGTTGCTGTCAATCTGGTTCTTGTTGATTGAAGAAGCTTCCTCCCAGAGGACCTGAGGGAACAGGGCAGATTATATGGGAGAAGGCGATTCTATAGGTAAGTTGGGCCCAAGCCATGTAGGGCAACACCTTATACTGTGCTCGGAAACCAATGGGCAGCCAGTGGAGAGATTTTAGAATCGGTGTAATATGATCACTCCTGGATCTTCCGGTGATCAGCCTGGCTGCCATGTTTTGTACTAATTGCAGTTTCTGAGTTAGGTATAAGGGTATTCCCATGTAGATTGCATTACAGAAGTCGAGTCGTGAGGTTACCAGTGCATGTACTACGGTCTCTAGGTCCCTTATTTCCAGGAATGGATGCAGCTGGCATATCAGCCGAAGCTGATAACAGGCACTCCTGACTGTCGCATTCACCTGATCTGTCAAGAAGTTGCTTGTTCCTGCTTGAAATCATGAAATCACGGACATCCAAATTACAGCCATTGATTGTCTCATTTTAATGTCACGTTCAAGCAGTGTTTATTAATTAAGCCATTTGCTGCCATGCACAACATGATGAATTTTCAAAATGCTGATTGACAATTTAAACATAATTATTACTTGAGCATATCTCCATGTGTCGGTGCTAAATAACAGGTTCCGCATTTATTAAGCTGTAGCAGAATACAAGATGTACTATGGTGCTGGAGTACAGTGGTCGTGGAACTGGAGTACAGTGGTCGTGGAACTGTATTACATGTTTCTGTGCTATGCCTGCTTATATATACAAATATGCTTTAGAATATGAACACAATTACTTTTAAGCAAAACAGCTTAAAGATTTGCACACAAGGCCTTAAAGGTGTTTCAGACTGTCCCATCAAAGTAGAATTTTATTAAGGTATTCTTTTCCCATTTTGTTAAGATTTTGCTGTAAAAATGTCTTTGTTTATTTGTGGGTCTTTATAAAGTTCCTGATGTGTGTTTCTGAGCTCATACAGGTGACCAAATATCCTGTCAGTATGAGTTGTCTATCTCTGATCCTGCCAAGTGATAAACAGGATTTTTATCCCATGCTTCAGGAGCAGAGATATGATAGAATGTGTTGCAAGATACCCCTTTACGTTTTCTGCTATACTGCATTTCTGAAGCGGAACAAGGAGCAAGCAAGGAAACAAAGCGGTGCTGAACTTGCCACTTTTTAAGAAATGTGCCAAATATATTTTTATAAAGTCATAATCATATGATATGCCTCACTGGACTAGTAAGCAAATCTGTTGTTTGTTTGTTTTGTTTTGTTTAACTGCTGCTCAAAGTAATCTCCTTCTTTGAATCATATTTCCTGCATATGGTTAGGGGTTGTTGTTGTTATTGCTGTTGCATGTCATCAAGTCATTTCTTACCTATGGCAATCATAAGGTGAACCAATTGCAGGGTTTTCTTGGCAAGATTTGTTTAGAAGGGGTTTGCCTCTGAGGCTAAGAGAGTGTGATTTGCCCAAAGTCACCCAGTGGGTTTCCATGGCCATAGGAGGATTTGAACCCTGGTCTCCAGAGTCCTAGTCCAGTGTTCAAGCTGCTGTACCACACTGGCGCATAGTGGTCAGATGCTGTGTCTTTTATCATAATTGCTGTCCATGTGTCTCATAGTTTGCACTTCAGTTCCCACAATCTTTTAACAGTGCCGGGTAATGGAAGATGAAATCCAGAACTTGTGAAGGACAAAAGGTTTTCCCCGTCCAGCTTTAAAGCCTTACCACTATTCACATGCTGAATGATGGCTTGTATATTGATTCAGTGTCACAGAGCTGAGTTTATTGTTTGTTTGTTTCAGTTATGTGTTGCAACCATTGTCTTGTACTTTTAAAAAAACCTGTAACTGGCTTTGAAATTGCTGCTTCAGTGATTACATATATCAAATGTTTTGTGTTATGACTTGAGAGTTACAGCATTAAATTTACTTACTTATTTACCAAAAAAATAAAATGTCACAGCATAGCATGAGTGATACTACTAACCAAGAAAGTTCGCACAGTTTGCTGCAGTTGTCATTTCTCAGACCATTGTTGCTATCTGACCAAATATAATAATTTTATTATTTGTGAGGCAGTTTTAGCACCATTTCACTTTACACAGTTATAGTACTATGATTCCACTTTAACCTCTTTGGTTCCATCCTACAGAATTCTGGGATTTTCAGCTGAGGGAAGGGCAAGTACAGTTTTTATCCAGAGAGCTTCTTTAATGGCTCACCAAAGAACAAGACTCAGAATTCATTCGGATGTTGCCATAGCAGTTAAAGTAAAATCATTGTGTAGTGAGAAAGCGTTCTTAGGTAAAGTATTCACATGTTACAGAGGACTGGATAGAGAGGGGAAAAACAGGAAAGAAATATTCATCCAACTGGTTGTGGCTGTATTGAATTGGGTAGAACCATATTTCTCCCTAAGGGAAAGTGTTGCCAGATTGCAAACCCGATACTTAACAGTATGGTGATATACTTTTTGCCTTTAGCAATGGTTGAAGCAGCAGATAAAGCAGCTGTAGCTTCTCTTCATCGATTTATTTTTCTGGTTCTTATGTCTGGTTCCTGCCCAGATTATTGGGGGAATAGACAGAAGAAACTGGACCAAGGAGGTCATGAGTATGATCAGCTCTGTCTTTGGCTCTGTCAATTTTAAAGGCACATCATGCATCTCCAGCAACTACCAGGCAATCCTTGCAGCCCAAGATTTGTTATTTGCTTTTGGATGACCCAGGCTGATATCAAGCCTGGCATCACAGTCCAACTTGTTTGTCTCCTAAAAATAAACTCTTTCTGTTTTTCTGGTATAAATTGGAAGGGAAATCAGTATCCTTGAATCTCTGGAAACTTAGCTGACAGCTATTAATAAATTCACTGTGGCTTTTTTACAAGATCTGAAAGTGTTATATAGCATCAGAGGAAAACCTTGGTTTCAAAGCAGTGACAAGTAATTATTTCTCATAACCCAAGAAGAGAAGAAATTGACTGAAGACAGACATGCCAGAATCTTGTTTGGAGAAAAATTTTGTTTTTGTCTACTGAAAGATAAACATATGAATTACAATCTGCTTTTGTTTGGTCTTAAACCAGTTTGGGTATGGCTCAAGAAGGTAAACTAACATGCTTGGCCTGACAGTTTGGGAAGTATGAGTTTCCACACAAGCAAAACTAATATTCAGAAGACACTATAAGTGCTACCCTTTTTGTAATGGGCAAAGCAAATAATACTTTAAAGATGCAGCTAAATATTTTTCCCATTTTACTTGAGACATGAGCATGTTCTTTTATAGGGGTAGTCATGGGGTTTTAACCCCCTTCCCCAAGCTATATAGTCCTGAATGGAAGTGGGCCCAGCATCCTTGTAATTTACATTGCACAACAGAGATCTGTTTGAATTCTGAATCACAATTTTGTGATATAAATCACAGCCTCACTGAAACAGGCTGAGATCAACATCATGACAGTGTAGTGAGGAAAATTAAAGCCTACTTCTGCCCCCTTGCTGTCTTCCAAATCAGCCCTACTAAAGAGTAAAACAAGGAAAACAACGTGTATGCTAATTAAGCCTTCAAAGTCTCCTTTAGCCCCCAATGACCTGCCACAGTGCAGAAATAAAACAGCTTTATACCACTTTAACTGTCATGGATCTATCCTGTGGAATCCTGGAATTTGTAGTTTGGTGAGGTATTCTGCCTGGTCTGTCAGAGAGCTTTGGTGCCTCAGAAAACTACAAATCCCAAGATTCCGTAGAATAGTCATGGCAGTTTCAAACTGCTTTATTTTTGCAGTATGGATACACTTTCTGAAGCTGAAAATTATAGTTTCAGTGTTCTTGGTGTTTTGTTTTGTTTTGTTTTGTTTTTAGACATGATTCACCCACATTCTGAACTGAATTCTGGTTCTGTTCTTTGCTTCTTTATCTTCTCCACTGGCATCCCCACACCACCACTTATATAGTCCTAAATAAATGAAATGAGAGATTTATCTTTAGATTATTCTTATGCAGAGCATCATGCTGGGGAAGAAGCAGGAACAGATCGCCTTCATTTTTCTTACTGTTTTTGAACTCACTTTGTGTGAAGGCACAATTACTCAATTGTCAATACCCACACATGCCTGAATCTGTACAAACAAAATATATTCATCCATCCATCTCCCTCTCACTATGAGTTTTTAAAGCAATAATTATGATAGGATTAACTCAACCCCTTGAGTGAGGAAGAAAAAGTCCTTAAGCGTCCTTTCCCCCAAACCATTAATAGTGTCACTTCATCAGTCACTAGATAATAAAACTCAACTTTAAAGGTGATTCTGTCTCTGACAGATGTGCATCACATAATGTTTTCTCTTTTAAAAGTGACAGTCATTCCTTCTTCCACTATATTGAAAGCAGAAGGTGACTTGTTCCAGATTGTTAGGATTTAAATGGCTCTTAGAAAACTAAAGAGAAGCTGTAGGTGGGTTGGTATGATTCACGTTAAAGACCCTGTGCAGTTGATACGAAACAGAATGATGGAAACCTGGGACATACTCTCTTTTGTTGTTGACTGCCCTTGAGTCGATCTCGACTCATGGCGATCCTATGGATGAGAAATCTCCAAGACCCTCTGTTCTCCACTGCTCTGCTTAATTCCTGCAACCCCTTAATACTTGTGACCTCCGTAATAGAGTCCCTTCATCTAGCATGTAGCCTTCCTCTCTTCCTACTTCCCTCCACCTTCCCCAGCATTATTGTTTTTTTTTCCAATGAGTCCTCCCTTCTCATGATGTATCTGAAGTACAACAGCCTCTGTTTGGTCATCTTGGCTTCCAGGGAGGTTTCCTGCTTGATCTGCTCTAGGACCCATTTCTTTGTCTTTTTGGCTGTTCATGGGATCCTCAGCACTCTTGTCCAGCACCACATCTCAAATGAATTGATTTTCTTCCTCTTATCTTTCTTAACTTTCCAGCTCTCACATCTATACATGGTAATAAGGAATACAATGGCTTCTATGATTCTAACTTTTGTTCTGAGTTGTATATCTTTTCATTTTAGAATCTTTTCTAGTTCTTTCATAGCCGCCCTCCCCATTCTTAATCTTCTTCTGATTTTGTGACTGCGGTCCCCATTTTTATCAATGTTTGATCCCAGGTATGGGAATTGTTTTACTATTTCTATTTCTTCATTGTCTAGGTTAAACTTGTGAAAGTCCTCGGTGGTCATTTTTTTTTCTTTTATGTTCAACATGAAGCCTACCTTAGCACTTTCTTCTTTGATCTTCCTTAGTAGGTGTTCCAGGTCTGTGAGGTTTTCTGATAGTACTATGGTGTCATCTGCATATCTTAGATTGTTGATATTCCTTCCTCCTATTTTCACTCCTTCTTCTGTATCCAAGCCTGCTTTTCTTATAATATGTTCTGCATACAAGTTGAACAGATAGGATGAATGGATACAGCCTTGTCTGACCCCTTTACCAATTGGGAACCATTCTGTTTCTCCATGTTTTGCTCTGACAGTAGCCTCTTGTCCTGAGTATGGATTCCTCATCAGGACTATCAGATGTGTTGGCACTCCCATGTCTTTAAAGGTGTTCTCTAGCCTTTCATGATCTATGCAGTCAAAGGTTTTGCTATAGTCTATAAAGCACATGCTGATTGATGTGGTCCTTTGTGCCTTGCCTTCTAGGAAAAGTTTTCCAGCTGAGAGTGGAAGCCAACCAGCTGTGTCCTCTTCCAAGATGCTTCATTTTATTCCCATCTTTCAATCCTGATTTTTCATTTTTCTTTTCAAACTGATAATACTCAGTATTCTGTGGCTTTTATTCATGCTCAGTCCTTGGAGTGCAGTTTTGTAAATTGTAATTTTTCCCAGCAGGATGAAACCGCCATCAAGTAAGTTTTGCCCCATCTTTGATCTATAGGCTAGCCATTGGCACTTGCTACCGGAGTTCACTGTTAGAAGAATTGATCTACCACCCATGGGTTATCCAGAGAGATAATGGGACAATTCTTATTATAGGAAGCTGCACCCTGTGAAAAACTACTGGTTGTAGTTTTGGCAACACTGTCCAAAGGTTACAGATTGCTCAGTCAAAATGTTTACCTTTCCTGCATCATTTATGTATGCAGTTTTCACTCTCAGTGCTTTGAAAGTGTGATGTTGGGAAAAAGAGAACTGCTCTTTGGTTGTGTGATGTGGGTAATTTTTGGGATTTGCACTATTGTTGGTTTTCAGGTGTATGAGGGTTGGCCTTCCAAGTAACAGAAGCTCCAAACATATTACTATGGTGGTAAGCCTGGGGGGGAGGATTTTCCACTATCATCTATGAATCAGGTCTTTGATGACTGTCCATCATCATCATCATCTCAACACATAGATGTGTTGACGCTGTATACACATTGCAAAATTAAAACAATTTGACACCATTTTAACCATCATGGATCTATCCTACAGAATCCCAGTATTTGTGTTTTGGTGAGGCACCAGAACTCTCTGACAGACCATACTCAGTAACTCATCAAACTACAAATCCCAGGATTCTGTAGGATAGTGTCACAGCAGTCAAAGGAGTGTCAAAGTACTTTAATCCTGTAGTGTGGATACACCTGAGGAGAAAGGTTTGTAACCTGTTTTTCTGGGATGCATGTTTTCTGTGTGTGCAGATCACAGAATGACATATGAACAAGCATTCATCTAAGACACATGCTGAAGTGACACAGTGCAGAAACAGGTCAGCTACATTTGAGCCTATGACTGAGAATCACCAAGGCATGCAGGGGACTGATCAAAGTTGTTTTTTTAATATATATATATATATATATATATATATATATGACAGTTACTCTTTCTTGTGCTTACTCCCTACTATAATGTGAGGAATCTTTCAAAGTATTGTATTTTTTAACTAAGCAAGTCTTGCACTTTTCTTCTAATGGCTGAAATGCAGCTTGAATCAATGTGGGATTGAAGTCTGTGTTCTAACCTGTTCTTATCTGATTTCCATTAATGCAAAAAAGCAACTGGAATTCTTGCCTAGACATGTTTGTCTGTTGCCATTGATCTTTCTTAAGTACCAGAAAAATTCTATCCTTCTCTCCTTTTTATCTCTATTGTTTAAGTACTGATTGTGCTTTGCCATTAAATTGCTGGTTTTATTTTGAAATGCTGGTTTATTGGATCTCATCTGAAATGAGTTTTGCAGGTAGCCTCAAGGATTTTTAATTTGAAATGTAAGGTACAAAATGTTATTAAATAGATTAGCTGTTCCTCTCTTGTCCCTGAAAGAAACCCTAGGTATATACAAGTGACTGATAAAATCATATTGCATATCTGATCAATTGACCTGGAACAGGAAAAAGTGGAATGAAAACTAAAAAGTTGACATCACTTCTTCTGAATCACATCACATCACATCTTCTCCCGATTCATATTGACATTTCATTTATCTCTGCAGTTAAAAACAACAGGAGAAGGAGAATCTAAACATATAAACATATTGCCTACAGAACCAAAGGTTTTCACCCCCTAAAAGATTGTTATCTTAAATCAAACCACATTGCACTTCCTCCAGTGTGGTCCAAGATGACAATATCTACCGCACTAAAGCTGTTAAAATTCAAAGCAGATAGCAGCAGCTGTTTGTAGACTACTAAATCTGTCCATGGAGCATCCATTCTTAAAGGATGAAATCCTAAGCACACAAGCATGCAGGTGCACCTCAAAACACTCATTTACAAAGAGGGCTTATTTTATTGCAGGTATGGTGGCTGCAGATGGTGGTATCATTCTATCTTTTGTCTGTTTTTAGGTAGTGAGGATAACTGGACTTCAGCATCCTTGTGGGGGTGAACTAGCTGGGGGCTCAGATTGTTCTAGGAAGGGAAGTGTTCTGGTACAGTAGAAAAACCTCACACAGAAGCCAGAGAATCCTCTTACATGTTTAGAGGGAAAAGGCTGAAAGCATCTTTCAAGTATTGACATTATGGGATTGTCATCATACAATTACATAGAATAGGCAAAGTCCCCCACCCCAATAAAAACTATACATGCATGATTCCACTTTGTAGCATAAAGAACTGGAGAAGATTTAAATGGGCTTAGAAGAATATATCCCTCAAAAGATGCTTTAAGCTCACTGCAGTACATTAAGCTGCAAGCCTATACTCACTCACTCAGAATTAAGTTCCATTGAATTAAGTGGGACTTATTCCATAGTGGGTACATCTATCTATCTATCTATCTATCTATCTATAAATAAAATAGGGGCCTAAAAACCTTAAAGTCACCAGATTCTGTCTGATCTTGGAAGCTAAGCAAGGTCAACCCTGGTTGGTACTTGAGTGGGAGACCACCAGTGAATATCAGGTACTGTTCCTTCAGAGGGAGGAACTGGCAAAACCACCCCTGAGTATTCCTTGCCTAAGAAAACCCTATGTAATTAATGGGGTCTCTATAAGTCAGCAGATGACTTGAAGGCATGCATACATGTGCACACACACACACACATACAAATAGAGTTGCACTAGTCATCTTGGTAAGTGCAAATGGAAAAGAGGAGTGCATTATCTAAGTCTACATAGTAAGCTACTGAGTCAAATGGAGATTTTTGTTTCTATTTTTTTTAATAGGGGAATGATCACTTGAAGCAAAATAGATGTCTCTGATACTCATTTAGGCATTTTTATTTCCATGCCTCTCATGGAAACAAAATTTCTCTCCAAATCAGGGAAGACTCTTTATCCATTCCAAAAGTAAGTCTGATAATTGTGCTAAAAATTAATAGGATAGATTTTACTATCAGAATCAACAGAATTTCCATAAAATTCATTCTTTTTCTACTCTGATCACCCACACCTGTGGTATTTTTTTTAAAGGAATTTCATGTGGCTTCTGCAATTAAATCTCAAGAGAGTGTATATTTTCTGTAGAATATAAGTGATTTTTTTTTCTTTTGTAAAATTATAATGTAGGAATTCTGCAGTGGATGAAACTGATAGACAACTTTGATGCAGAATATGAATATGTCACCAACGAGGGACCTATATTTACTTTCAAGACAAATCGTCATGCTCCAAACTATCGATTAATTAACATTGACTTTGGTGATCCAGAGGAATCCAAGTGGAAAGTGCTGGTTCCTGAACATGGGAAGGATGTTCTAGGTAAGAATATGAAAAAGTAGCAATGTGAGAGAGGAGACAATTCTTCCAAATTATTGTGATCCTGACTGAAAAAGACTTTTAAGTTATTCAGCCTGCAGGAACAGTGCCTGAATATAAGAAACATTCAAAAGCAAAATAACCTACTATATATTCACAGTTAAGTTGTGATAACTGTTATGTGAAAGACAGATGAGTAATGTACTGTTTAGGAAGAGGTATTTGTGTATCTATACATATTCCAGAAGAACCATAGCAATTGTAACATTTAGTTGACTGCAGTGCCAGGAAGAACTTGTCGCTTCTAAAAAAAATGTTGTTTTGATGTTAAAAGATCAACCTGCCATTGTGTCAAATTGCTTTAGTCACTTCCAAGTTTTGGTTAAGAAAGGAGAATATAGCAAAAGGGAATTAATAATTTATTTCTCTGAAAGCTTTGCAGTCAGGTGAATTTTTCATTTTACCAGATATAAAGATGACATGCCAATGAAATGACTTGTGTAAAAATGAGATATGTAAGAATTCAAAGGTTAAATGGTTAACCTCACATAAAGTGATTCATTTGTAATTACAATCTGCATAGAACACCATCATATAAAGATCTCATTTTTTTTATCATTGCAGGCATTTTTATACATTTTTTTCTCTTTAAAAATTATCTAAGGAAGGGTTTTGTTTTGCCTATTAACCATGATCTATTATGTGTTGCTATATAAAAATCGTTATTGTATTGAATATATATTGAATATATATTAAATAAATGTTCACTTCTAATTGTTTTGATACTTTGGAAATTCTGTTACTTTGTTACACTCCTCATTACCCCCAAATGTAATTAGTTACAGATAACTCCATTGCATGTGAATCATTACATTCTAAGAATGCAGGCCAGAATTTATGCCATGGACTAGTTTTTAACTCTGCATTGCAGAAATAATGCATCTTGACACCACTTCAACTGCCATGGGATCAGCAGTTTCGCAAGGCACCAGCACTCTTTGGCAGAAAATGATAAAGACCTGGTAAAACTACAAATCTCAGGATTCCACAACATGGGGCCATAACACTCAGAGAAATGAAGATATATAATATAAATGTTTGGGTTTACAATGCTGTGGAATCCTGAAATTTGTAGTTTTACCAGGTCTTTATCATTTTCTGCCAAAGAGTGCTGGTTTCCATGGCTGATGAAGGACTTGGTCTCCAGAGTTGTAGTCCAGCCACAACACCATGCTGGTTCTCATGTCTGCTTATATAAAACTAAATATATTGCTCAATATCTAACCACCTCTGAGCATTCCTTGTCTAAGAAAACCTTATGAAATTCATGGGGTCACATAAGTCGACAGACAACTTGAAGGCACGTATACACACATCTTTAGTATCCCAGTGTATTTTCTCCTGATTTAGGAATTAAAATAATCTATATGACATATAAAAATCGTACATTTTTTTAAAAATGTGCTTTTTAAGGAAATGTTTTGAAAACGGCTTTCTTCATTCTAATCACAGAATGGGTGGCTTGTGTGAGATCAAACTTCCTAGTGTTGTGCTATCTCCATGATGTGAAAAACGTTCTGCAGCTTCATGACTTATCAACTGGGACCCATCTCAAAACTTTTCCATTGGATGTGGGCAGTATTGTAGGATATAGCGGCCAAAAGAAAGACACTGAAATATTTTATCAGTTTACTTCCTTCTTATCACCAGGTAAGATGTTTTGTATATTCTGGATCCTTTACACAAAACAGTTTCTGTAAAGAAATGTGATGAACACAGATATTGGTTTAGGGGAAAATAATATATTGGCTTGAATCATGATGGACATTATGCTAGCATAACTCTTGATTATTTGAGAGGGTGGTTGTATTCTCTACATACGTATTATTATGCTGGTGGTTGTATTCTCTACATACATGCGTAAGACGATATCTAGTACCTCCTTACACAATTCTGCATTTATCAGCAGTGCAACAGGCTGGCTTAATTAATGTGGGAGCCCACTTCCTCCCTCCTTCCGTAGATCTCAGGGATCTTGACCATATTTTTTGCATATATTTTTTGGCAAACTTTATATGCTTGTCAGTTCATGGCAACAAGTTAGCAGCATCTGTCTGTAACCCACACACATGTAGGTGTATGTTCTGTGTGGATAGGTATGGCATCTGTACCCATTAATGTGAAAATAATAATAATCTTTCATATGCATTATCAGATTTAAAAGCTATGTAATGTCCTTGTAGCAGATACTTGTACATTTAGTAAGATTGAATGGCATTGTGAAAAGAGCTGTATTTTACTGTAATTTAGTTTGCTTTAACCTCCTGAAATTAATTACATTTTAACTAATTAATTAATTGCATATTAAAAAGTGTTTTTATCTGATTTTAAGAGCTACATCTAGTAAAACTGTTGTATAATGATTATGTTGTAAACCATCTCTTGAGCATTGCATTGTTTTAAGTCATTAATAATTTGTGCTTAATGTCTAGCAAAGAATATCTAACATTGTAAATATTCCCCTGGTTACTACCTTATTTAACTTTTATTTTTAAAAGCTTCCTTTAAAAATCATCCTGTATTGTGACTTTTTGCCATTTTCTTTTTTTTAAAAAACAAACAAACAAACCCTCTATAATTAGTTAACAACACTATCTGCCACTTTAGAGGTGAAAAAGGATACTTTATTTTTTTAAAAAAAATATCCTAACCTATTCTAATCTGCTGGATTATATTTTGTAATGAAAGAGGTATTTTGAGATAAAGAAGAGGTGCATTGTGTCATAGGGAAACAGGACAGTTCAGTGGGTGGGTGGGTAGGGAAATAGCAAGGGCTTTATATGTTCAATAATGTCCTATCATTCAGTTTTTCTGGGATTATACCATTTTATTGTATAGATGAAGTAATAAAAAAAAACTATCCCCCACCCCACCCCAGCTTAATGAACTCTTGAGTGCCTGAACATAGAAAATTAACCACTCAGAAAGAAATGTTCACAGCATTTTTCCTGACATTATATTTTCTGAATTCAGGTGGACTTGTTTCTGTGCAGGACTACACAGACAAGCCAGGATTCTACTCATATTTAGCTGAATACAAATAGTATTCATCTTTATACCTTGCTGCTGATGTGGCAAGGCTGGGGAATAAAATGGTAGGGCTTGGTGCTCATGAGTCATTGCCTAAGGGGCCACTCTTATTTCATGTTGAGAAATTCATGAAGAGAAATTCTGCTGAACATCATTTTGTCTGCAGAATGACATTTGCTTTCTGGCGAGCATGAAATAACACCCTCCTTTGTTCTTCTGCAGTAGTTGGACGACAAATTTGTTTCCTCTTGATAATCTCACATTGTGGTTCCCTTTCTTGTCTTTCTAAGGGAACTCAGGAAATGCTGTTGGGCAATGGGTGCTGACAGCAATAATGTGTCCTCCCCACACCACACTCTCTCTCTCTCTCACACACACACACATCTCCTTGTAATTGTTGCAGTAGTACATCTAAGTACTTACAGAAGGGTTATGAACGGTATAATTAGAATTGTTTGTCACATAATGCTTATTGTTTTGACACATAATGACTTGCTTACAAAGCAGTTTAACTTTATTGAATGCTGAGAAAGCTAGGCATATATTTTTTTTAAAAAAACAAATAATTATAATGCCTCCTTGGGATCTTACAGTTGACAAGAAAGGCATTTTTCTGATGAAAACTCTAAATGTGATAATGTCTCAATTTCTTTACTAGACTGAACTTTCTAGGTATAGTTTGATATCATGCTAGAAGAAGTGTGCCTTCAGGTTTTTGTTAGTTAGATGGCTCTCTTTCTTTCTTAAAACGTTTCTTCTCTGGAAAACTGTAGACAACTTCAATGAAATCCTCAAAGTCAACAAGGCATCATAAAATCCAAATACAGTGATGTAAGTAAGGTTGTATGGAAAGGCCAAGAACAAATTGCTGTGAAATTGAGAAAAGTAAGTGTGGACGATGAATTGACACCAGATGAAGGCTATTTTTTTCTTAATTATTGTTCTTTGGCACCCCCTAAAGTCATTTGTGTCATATATATATATAATCCCAAACATGGAAGAAGAAAAATGTATGGATGAGGAGAAGGAGAGATTAATCCTGCATAGCCACAGATTCTTCATTCAAAGATTCAACCATCCACTGCTTGGAAATATTCCAAAAAAGATTTTAAAATTCCAAAAGACAAACCTTGATTTTGCTATTTTATATAACTGGGGTGGGCATTTCATGACACCATTATATATAATGGGACTTCAGCATCCATGGATTTTGGTATTCACAGGGGGTCTTGGAACCAAATCCCAGTGGAAACAAAAGGCTCACTGTATAATGATATTTTAAGAAAAAATCATGCTTAAGCTGGTTTTTTTTAAGGATAGAAATGTAGCCTTCACAGAGTTATGCAATCTGATCTGATACTAGAGAATGAAAAATTCAAATATAATTGTGGACAAGTTCAATTCAAAACCAAGCCCTTCTAAATCCCTCTGATCATTAACATTTGCTTACATTTTCCTACAATAAAAAGTTTATTTTAAAATATTTAGCCATTTTTATGTTGCACTGAAACAGTAAACTGCCTAATTAATCGTGCAATCCTAACTCCAAAACTATACAAGCTGTTGAGGGTTAGATTTAGGCATACTCTTCTGCTGATAACAGAAATACCCTTCTGCTAGCAGAATCCTTTGAAATGATAAAGCTAAGTTAGGAGCTTGGAAGTATAACTGTAATTGATTAATTCTTAAGTGTAACGTCTAAGCTATATTTTGTTTTGATATGGATGCATCTGTATTATTTTTCATTTGTACTGCTAGCTCACCCAGGAGTAGAGAGCCAGCATGGACAAGTGGTTTGAGCATTGGACTATGACTCTGGAGAACAGGGTTCAAATCCCCGCTCAGCCATGGAAACCCACTGGGTGATTTTGGTTGCAGAGGAAAGCAAAAGCAAACCCCTTCTGAACAAAATTTGTCAAGAAAACCCTGTGATAGGTAGGCCCCATTACAGCAACTTTAGGGTTGCCATAAGTCAGAAACTACCGTACTTGAAGGCACACAGTGACAACATTGCTAGCTTACTTTACACAATGGAAAGAGGAGAAAAATGGACCTGGGTACAAGGTCATAATGTAAAGGACACCACCTCAACAAATTTATGTACAAGTCCATGCGTATGTATTGGAGTGCCTTCACTGAAATATTTCATTTACTTTCCCCCTGTTTGATGCTGTGGTTTAAAGAAATGGTTTTCACTCTTTCCATCTTTCTGGTAAACTTCATTACATATAAACAAGTACTAAGTGTATAGATTTTAGAAGCCTTGAAATCAGACAGAATTTACATCCAGAGGAAAAGTATGTCTTCAGCACATCTGAAATTACTAAAAAAGGAAGAGTTAAGAGTCTAAGAAGATGTTTGCCATGCATGATCCTAAGAAAGTATGTAAGGATTTAGTGAGGCATTTTGGGCAGTATTCTCAAGTAGTAAAAAATCTGGGTAATTTACTTTGAATGTGCTGTGCTGTTCAACAACATGACTGGTTTAGAAACAGAACAACTTACATGTTTCTTCCTCTGGTTGAATCTGACGTACTTTGATGCGCCGTTCTATGATGCATGTAGCAGAGTACATTTTACTAGTTGTATTAAGAAACACTAAAAAGGGAAAATCTACTTAACTTATTCTGATTAATGTGAGATGTCACTACGTAGGTCGCTAAAAGGGCAGGTATCATGGAATTGCACTGAATATGATTTTTCAACATCCAGATATAAAGTGTGCCTCATTCATAAAGACAAAATTCAGTAGGAGAGCTTTCCACCCCTTCTTTCCTTCCTTCCCTCCTACCAGCTTCAAGCACAGTGAGCTAACACAACATTGTTGGAGGCTGGCATGAGTAACTCCATTACTTGTGCAATGAATGATTATCCCTGGGAGAAGAGGTTGTCTTTGCTTCTCTTGCTCTGGAATGATACTTGAAATAGGAAAGGTCTGACCACAGCTTTTTTGGCAGAGGATAAAGATAGGAGGAGAATAGTTCTCTTTAATGGCTACAGCAGAAATAAAGGCAAATACTGAATGTAAAGGAAGTACTTTTCATGGGCATTCATTCATTTAGAAGGTGTCCAGTGCTAGGTTGTTGTTGTTGTTGTTTTAAATTCCGGGTATAAAATAAAGCATTTTATTGTATCTCAAAGGCCCTAGTGATGTGAAGCCTTGTATGATTAAAGGTGTTACTACTCAATGGTAAGAATATAAAGAGTTGTCCATAAAGCATATTTTAAACAGAAGCAAGAGTGCTGACATATTTAGGTAGATGCTACATTGTACCTCCAATTTAAAGGAGAAGAAATTAAAATAATTTAAATTCATTCTTGAGATATATTAAATCAAGCAGTTTTAGGAAGGCAGCATAGTGTAGTGGTTTGTGAATTGGACTAGGTCTTTGGGAGAACAGGGTTTGAATGCCCTCTTGGCCATGGAAATTCACTGAGTGGTCTTGGACAAGACATGCTCTCTCAGAGGAAGGTAATGGCAAACCCCTGTGAACAAATCTTGCCAAGAAAATCCCATGATAGGTTTGCCTTAAGATTGTCAGAAGCAGGAAATTACTTAGAGGCACACACCACCAACAACTAGGACGCTTAAAAGATTATCAGTGGCAACTAGATGGAACAGTTTTACTCATTTGCATTTTCTAAGGTGCTGCTACATACAGCCAAATAACAATGTTTTGAAACAAGATCAAGTAGAATATAGTTTTGGATGTATTGGTAGATCGCTGGAAGGTATTCAGTAGCTTTCCAAGGGTTTCTGACTGGCATAAAACAAGGCTCAGGCTCGCAGCTCTTTATCTGTAAAATAAAAATACTAGTGGGTTGCTTTTGCATGGATCTTCATTTAGCTTTGCTGCCTAATGTTAGAGTGACATGTTAGAATCCCTGGTCTAAACTCTTAGCCTTTTAAAAACTGTTTTGTTTGAATTCCTTAATATTTTTTTCTAGTTTAATTTTTTTAGGATTTTAATTTGGAATTCTTTAAATTGCTTTTATTGTTTTATCTGCTTGTCACTCTGAGATCTCATGATAAAAGGGCAGGATAAATATATTTTTATAAATAGAAATAAATTATCTATGGCAATTTGCAAGTAGATTGGAATATATCCCAGTGTATGTTTCATAATGTGCATGTGGTAATTGTTGGAAGATCTTTGCATTCTCCTTTCCCCTCCTTAGATAGATAGGGATTCCTGCTTGGAAACTCCTCCCTCTCTCTCTTTCATTCAATCTAACCATGTGACTTAGGCCACTCACTCTTTTTGGGACTAATAGTCTTTCTCTCAAGATTCTCAACTGAGCTGTTTCCATCTTCCTGCTCTCTTAAAGATGATGTGATTTTCCCCCCCTCTTTACCTGAACCATTACTAGTTAGATTAGGATTTAGCCTTTTATGTAAATATAGATTAAAGCCTTGTTTTTTAAACTACAAGCTACGTGTTTGTTGTTTTTGAGTCAGTCTCAGTATTTAGGGAACCATAGTTAGGCAAAGTCACTGCTGTTTTAAAGCCAGACTTTAACAGTCTTGGCTTTCACATTTTGATATTTAAATATTTTTGTTTCCTTAAAAAAGGCTGAAGCCATGGGAAACTTAAATTACCCCACAGTAATTGATACTCCTCTTGAGCCACTGTTTAATTCAGCATTCGGTAAAAACAAACAGAACAGATCCCACAACCTTTAAATCTGTCCACTCCTTTTGTAAAATAATAGTCTGTTGTGTGTACAGCTTGCAAGGTATACAAATGATAATAGCTACATATTTTGCAATTTGATGTAATTAACTGACACACTTAAATTATATGTTTAGGTATTATTTATCACTGTGATTTGACCAAAGAAGAACTAGAGCCAAGTGTTTTCCGAGAGGTCACAGTGAAAGGATTTGATCCTTCAGCATACCAGACAGTGCAGGTAAGTAAAAGAAAATTGTGAAATATAGATTCCAATGATCTCCAGTAAATGTTAAGATTTTATGTAATAAATCTCTTTGAACAGACCTCTCAGTCAAGTTTTGTATTATCACAGCTATAGTTTTAAGATGAAACCTGTTAGAAAATAGGACATTTGCATATTTCACAATTTCTGTGAAATAATTATCATGTCCTCTTAAGAAGCATTTTCATTTTGCATCCTGTCACACTGGTTTTTAGTTAGTAACTAGGGTTTGTTATCATTCATGGTCTGTAAGCTTCAGAGTTTATTCTTAAGTTTATTCTTGGGGAGCTGGTTTCAAAATAACAAACAAATGTGAGTGACTTTGGTTTGAAGTTGGAGCATTTAGAGGTGACCTCCCTGGACTGACAAGGTGGGGAAAAGGGTAAGTCAAAGGCAGAAATACATGGCAATGTGTGGGACACCTGGGATGCAGCTTCTGTGGCATTTGCTCCTTTTCCTTGTCTGCTTGGAAACTGCACAGAGCCTCTGTAGATAAGAGCCTCTGTATACAAGAGTATGGGCCTTTGCAGACTGCTAGAAATAGTGCAAATTGAGTCCACTTTAACTGCCCTGGCTCAGTGCTAGAGAATCATGGGAATTGTATTTTTTTCTGAGACATTGAGCCTTCTCTGTCAGAGAGCTCTGGTGCCAGAATAAACTATAGTTCCCATGATTCCCTAGCACTGAGTCAGGGCAGTTAAAGTGGACTCAATTTGCACTATTTCTGGCAGTCTGTAAAGGCCCTATGTCTTCAGTCATCTTAGCAGAGCTTCCCTACATCCCTTTGGGTTTCCCTTGCAACTGTTTGAAACCAAGTTAGAGCTGCTGAGGATCAGAGGAAACCTCAGTTGTCCCCCTTTATTGCTCTTATCTGTTCCAGAACTCTATTGTTTTCCTCCCCAATCTTTCATTTGCCATCTCAAGCTATCAGCATTCTAGTTTGGGAGCCAAAATGTATCTGCAGACTGGAGACACTTCCTAGAACTGGATGATTTTGCCCTCCTGCTTTCCCTTGTTCTTCATGTACTTGATGCTCCAGCTCTTTGAAATTTATAGTTGGAGGAGGCTGGCATTCAGCATTCACCTCACTGGCTGAATCTTGAACACAAACATTCAGGTTAAAAAGGCAGGTGCACAGCAGGCTTTTCTTGAAGATTTCACTTTTCATTAGCTATTAGCCTTGATGGCAGTACAGAACCATCATGTTCAGAGGTCTATACCAGTTGCTGAAGGACAGCAGTATATATAAGGGATGGGGACACAGGGTTTGGAAGCATTATTACAGAAATTGACACATTAGGATTATGTTTTTTAAAAGCAAAGTTCTGTGCTCATTTTTCAGAAGTAAAAAGTACCATTACTTCTTAACATACTGGGTTTTTAAACAATGTATTTTTTAAATGTGGTTGGGGAAACCATCTCATCAGCTGAATGATCTTGTTCACACAGAAGTGAGGATGGACCATAGAAAGCAATTGAAACATCCAATATAGCTTGGATTAGGCAATAGTATGTCTATCCCACCTGCCTGAAAATCCTCAGATTAAGGAGTGAGCTATAAGTGCGCAATAAGAAGGGAGCATATCAATTGAATTCAAGTGAGCATATTGATTGAGCACAAGTGCTGAATATTGCAGAAGGTAATGAAATACAATGAAGCAACTGTATCCCAAACAAGCTCTCCTTACTGGGGTGGGTGTGTGTTTGTGTTTACACCACTTCATTGTGGTTGATACAAGTGCACTATGGACTAATGTTGTTTCCTTCAGGGGTGAGGGAGTCCCATCTTGTGTTGTTATAAAAAGCATGGTTTTGTAATTTTAATAAGTACATTGTTCCTAAGTTCAGTGAGATGACAATGATTGAAGTCAAATACCCGTGTAATTAAAATGTTTCACTGGAAGGAGAAACCTAATGGGTATCTCAGGTTAAACTTTTGCAGAGCCTGAAATCACTTCTGTGGTTACATCAATTCATGTTAGAATTATGGAACACTGAACAAATTCAGCATTATTCATTGAGTGGGTTGCATCATGCAGCAATTTTGTATTGTTTTGTTTTTAAAGAAGTATTAGTAGTAAAAAAAGGTGTAGTTTCTATCATTCTGATATAGGATTAAAGTAATCACTCCTAAGAAATATTATATATTTAAATTTAGCATTCTTTTTAGAAAATTTGGCAAATAAAGGGTGACAAGCAATCTGTTTTCATTTATATGGTCTAAATCATTATTACATATAGCATGAGTTTTGATGTAGCCCAATTTACAGCACATTTGATCATCTCTCTAATCCTAGATAAACTTGTTTATAATCTCAGGGAGATCAACAGCACTATCAACAAAACAAAACAAACCTCCAAAACCCAAACAAAACAAATAGTATGTAGAAAGTCCAGGGTTGTTGCATTTGAGCAATGGATGTTACCTGTTCATATTTACAATAATTAACTGAGGTTTGAGGTTTGCAGGTTTGCTTATTTTAAAAATACTTGATTTTACCTCTTCTCTCTGGTGAAATATAATTTTTGTTGTTAACTGCCCTCGAGTTGATCTCGACTCATGGCGACCCCATGGATGAGACACCTCCAAGACCCTCTGTCTTCCCCTGCTCTGCTTAAATCCTGCAACCCTTTAATACCCATGACGTCCTTAATAGAGTCCAGCCATCTGGCATGTGGCCTTCCTCTCTTCCTACTTCCCTCCACTTTCCCAGCATTATTGTCTTTTCCAATAAGTCCTCCCTTCTCATGATGTGTTCAAAGTACAGCGTCAATTTGGTCATCTTGGCTTCCAGGGAGGTTCCTGGCTTGATCTGCTCTAGGACCCATTTGTTTGTCCCTTTGGCTGTCCATGGGATCCTCAGCACTCTTCTCCTGCTCCACATCCCAAATGAATTGATTTTCTTCCTATCATCTTTCCTAACTGTCCAGCTCTCACATCCAAACATGGTAATAAGGAATACAATGGCATGCACAATTCTAACTTTTGTTCTCAGTTGTATATTTTTGCATTTTAGAATCTTTTCTAGTGCTTTCATAGCCACTTTCCCCATTCTTAGTCTTCTTCTGATTTCCTGACTGCAGTCCCCATTTCTATTAATGTTTGATCACAGGTATGGGAATTCTTTTACTATTTCTATTTCTTCATTGTCTAGGTTGAACTTGTGAAGGTCCTCAGTGGTTATTATTTTTGTTTTCCTTATGTTCAACATTAAGCCTGCCTTAGCACTTTTTTCTTTGATCTTCCTTAGTAGGTGTACCAGGTCTGTGAGGTTTTCTGATAGTACAATGGTGTCATCTGGATATCTTAGATTGTTGATATTCCTTCCTCCTGTTTTTACTCCTTCTTCTTCTGTTTCCAAGCCTGATTTTCTTATATGTTCTGCAAACAAGTTGAACAGATAGAGTGAAAGGCTACAGCCTTGTATAACCCCTTTGCCAATTGGGAACCATTGTGTTTTACTGTGTTCTTGTCCTGAGTACAGATTCCTCATCAGGACTATCAGATGTGTTGACACTCCCATATCTTTAAGGGCATTCCATAGCCTTTCATGATCTATACAGTCAAAGGCTTTGCTATAGTCTATAAAGCATATGCTGATTTTCTTTTGGAATTCCTTGGTGCACTCCATTAGCCAGTGTATGTTTGCAGTGGGTTTTTTTGGGGGGTGGCGATTGCATATTTTAATATTTTAAATTTGTAAGCTGCCCCGATTGCTTTGGCAGAGGGGTGGGATAGAAATTATTATTATTATTATTATTATTATTATTATTATTATTATTATTTGGTCCTTAGTGCCTCTTCCTTTGCTGAATCCTGCTTGAACCTCTGGGATTTCTCTCTCCGTGTATGTTTGTAGTCTATGTTGCAGAATTTTGAGTATAATGTTGCTTGCATGGGAAATCAGTGCTATGGTCCTATAGTTGCTGCAGTCTCTTCTGTCTCTCTTTTGTGGATGGGAATGTATATTAACCGCTTCCAATCTGTTGTTCATTTTTTTGTTTTCCATATCTGTTGACATATGTTGGTTAGCACTAGAGTTGACTCTGTCAATGTGGATTGCAGCAGTTCAATTGGAATATCATATGCTCCTGGTGATTTGTTTTTCGCTATTTTAGAATTTGGGGTTCATCTTCATATGGCTTTTCATTCCATGTGTCCTTCATTTTGTCATTTCTTTTGTATAATTATTCTGTGCCATTTATCTATACTCATAAAAATGCCAGAGGGAAAAATACCACTATTAAATCTGTCTTTAAAAGCATCTTCTGAAGCACTTCCTTTGTTTCACAAGACCAATCATGAATTTTATTAAGACACATTGGAAGTAATTTCTATTAAAAAGAATTTTAATTGGTACGTTTAATGACACAGTAGTAAGGATAGCAAGATCCAGGAAAGGTGTGGGATGACACTGTGAAGAAACTTCCTCTTCAGTTCTGCCAATTAAATCAGTTCTGATTCATCACCAACCCAGTAAAACTTTGTGAAACAAAACCTTGTGAAACAAAGGAAGTGCTAAAATGCAAAGATAGACAACTCAGCACAAAAGTTAGAATCCTACAAACCATTGTATTCCCTATTACCACGTATGGATGTGAGAGTTGGACAGTTAAGAAAGATGATAGGAAGAAAAACAATTCCTTTGAGATGTGGTGCTGGAGAAATGTGCTGAGGATCCCATGGACAGCCAAAAGGACAAACAAATGGATCCTAGAGCAGACCAAGCCAGGAACCTCCCTGGAAGCCAAGATGACCAAATTGACGCTGTACTTTGGACACATCATGAGAAGGGAGGACTCTTTGGAAAAGACAATAATGCTGGGAAAGATGGCTGGAAGTAGGAAGAGAGGAAGGCCACATGCCAGAGCCGGGGCCCGGGTTGCTATCCCTCTGACAATTGGGGGGCCGAAGCACCAAAAATAAATAAATAAATAAAATATTTTTTAAAAAATTAAAAAATATGCATGCACATTCTCTCAGCCCCAGAAAAGCCATGGCAAAACCCCTATGGAGATTTTGCCAAGAAAACCCCAAGAACAAGTAATAACAACAATAATCAATATCATCATGGCGGCGGTGGCAGGACCGGCCTGGGGCTGGTCCAAAGGCCTCGAGGGGCCGCATCTGCCCCCCCCCCCGAGGCCTTAGGTTGCCTACCCCTGCCCTAGAGTTATGAACTAATATTTACTGGCCCTGTCATCCAGCTAAAGTGTACCATCCTTAGTACATTTCAAAAAATTTCCAGTGGCTTCATCTAATAATAATAATAATAATAATAATAATAAAATTTATTTATATACCGCCCGTGGCGGACCAATCTAGGCGGTTTACAAGTAAAAAATTGCATACAGCTTAAAATAACATCACTCCCTCCCCCCCTTAAAAATTAAACTACATATCAGTTAAAACTCACTCTCTTCTTTGGCTTTTCAGGTGGCCTTAACTTTCTTGTCAGTATAAAACAGTTGTCTCCCATTATTAAAAAATAAATAGATGCTGTCTTTATCTTTGTTGTTTAAAAAACTAGACCAGAGTTTTTATTGCCTCCCTCATTCAGTTGCCTTGGTTTTGTCAAAAATTAATAATGCTAACCAGAGGATGGTGGTTTTGTGATGTTTGCTACCATGTACCAGCCTTGAGCTGCCATGTAGAATTCTGCCAAATATTCACCAGATGTGATTTTTGAGATGTTTTAAATGTATTTATTTAAATTATATCCCGCTTTTCTCCCATCATGGGATTCAGGGAGTATACCAAGGAGTAAGAACTGGTAATTCAATAAGAGACACGCACCCCTGAAAAATTCCCACTTTAATTGTACCAATATTTCCTTATGTTCAGTCTTGTTCAGAATTAATGTTTCCCAAAACAGCAGATGCTTCTTTTTTGTTTTATCCCGTTGGACGCAAGATTATCTACCCTTGATTATTATTATGAATGAAGGCATTAATTGGAGATTATTGCATTGTACAGTGGGCCCTTGGTATCTGCTGGAGTTTGTTTCTACAACCCCCTGTAGATACCATAATCTGTAGATGCTCAAGTCCCATTAAATACAGTGGCATAGCAAAATACTGTCCCTTATATAAAATGGAAAAATAGTTATTGTTTTTTGGAATTCATATATTTTTGGAATATTTTCAAACCACAGATAGTCGAATCCATGTATAAAGAATCTGTGGATACGGAGGGCCAACTGTACTAACATGTAGTGAGTCCTATCCATTTTGCCTCCAGTTCTCTATGTCTCTGTATATTCAGGCTTCGCTTTTTCCATTTTAGGAATCTAGGAAACTGCCTTATACTATCAAGCTCAGTATTATCAACCCTGACTGGCAAAAGGGTTTCGTACAGGAATTTTCCCCACCTCCCCTGTACTTTTCCCTTGGGGATAACTATGAACCAAACCAGACCCTGCTTAGCTTCCAAAAACAAGCAAGACTGGGCATGTACAGGATGGTATGGTGCTTTCTTGTGAATGGCTGTGTGTTGTAATGGGAGGGGATGTGGAATGGCATTGACCCCATTCACACAAGCATGTGCCCTTCCCACCCCCATGAAGGTTACCCCATGAAAGAGTGTTGCCCTAAGACTGAAAAGGGTTCCCTAACTCTGGTATACTGTACATGTTCAAGGTGACCCCTGTCAGTGTTTCTGGACAAATAACAATGGAAAACCTAGACGGTTGCAGCAGTACTGGAAACCAAGAATGGGCCAGTCTCTTAGGAACCAATACTCTAGGGATTGCCAGATTGAAAACTAGAGACAGCTCCTGTTCTTTTAATGGTTGTGTAGAAGAGGGAATTTCAGCTTGCCATGCAAGGAGGTAACAAGCAACAACTGCTGACATTCCTTCTTCCACACAACCATTAAAAGTACAGAAGCTATTTGCATTTTCACTTTGACACCCCTACTGAACATAGTTTCCTTTTTAATTATCTTGAGCAGGAGTCGGCAACCTTTCCCCTTTAAGGGCCGAGGGACTTCAGCTCCCAGAAGCCTCAGCCATGTTGGCCAATAGTCCCATGTTGGCCAATAGCCCCTGGGATTCTGGGAGCTGAAGTCCCTCGGCCCTTAAAGAGGAAAGGTTGCCTACCCCTGATCTTGAGGCTTTGAGTTGCCAAATAGCATGGAGGACTGTGTGCAGATGAACTTTCGTCCTTGCTTTAGTATTGAGAGACATAGCTGTATTACTCTGGAATATCAGTATGCAAAAGGATTTTGTAGCACCCTTTGTGAAAGCTTTCATAGACCTTGTCTACTTCTTGCCTTCCCCATTGCTGTGTGGGTAACACATATCATGCAGCGTAGATAAGCTGCAGTCTTCTGCACTAAAGATTTTAAAGATTTAGGCTTCTGTCTGAAATCTTTTTACGTTGCTTCACAAGTGAGAAGATTTTTTTTCTTACAGATATGTAATCTTAACATACCTGCCAGCAGTATGTCAAAATGATTTGAGTAGTGGCCAGAGCTTGAAACACTAGTGTGGGAAACAGCTTTTGTAGGATAACTGACTTTTTAGTAACTTTTCTGATTATAGGGATGTGATCTCATTAAATAGCAAAGGAAGAATAGCTCAAGTGCTCTTTCATGCTGTGCCTTGTGTGATGATAAAGAGATGACAGGTTGAGGCCATACAAAACTATGCATGGGAGAAGACTGATTTGTATTACAAGCCAACAGGTTGTATCAGACATTAAAAGTAACTATTTTAGTTACTTCTGGGAAATGGGGAAAGCAAATTATAACTATTGTAACTACTAAATAATTACTGTATAAGACAACAAGTTGGGAAGGTTTGGGACTATAACTGTAATTAATTAAGTATAAGGATAACTTGTTATTTTAATTTTTCTAAGCTGTGGTGGTTTCTAAGTAAATACACAAGTTGGAAAAACTTACGGTACTTTTTTCCAAGGGATGAGTAATAATGTTGAGGTCAGAGGCTTGATTCCAAGCCTGAATTCAGATGCTCCATTTCAAAAAACAATGCAGAATTAAAAAACAATGCAGAATTAAAGTAAATCTGCACCCATCTATAGCCATTAATCTTAATATTGACAGATTGCTTACTGTATGGTAAATGGAAATAAGCACTAGGTACTTAAAGTTGTTTAATGGACATTTAAAGGAAAGCTTTTATAATCCTTACAGGGTTGCAGTATTCTGAATAAAGATTTATTTGGGGGGTTTCATTTATCTTTACTTGAAAGTCCATTTGCCTCAATCCCTCCTCTTTCCCCTATTCTTTCTGAAATGGAACATGGGCATGTTCCCTTTTTAATTGTAGTTTTCCAGATATTACAAATGTTCCTTTAAGAATGTAGACTAATCTCACCTCTGTGGATTAACAATTAACACTTTACCATTTCGTATAACACCAGTATTCCCAAGACAGAAAAACTTCTGACATTTTTTCTCAGATCTAGCTCCCAGTTTCTTTTGTTTGAGAATTTAAGAGTATTTTTATGAAAGCAGCAGAGTCTTGCTAAAATAATTGGAGATGCTTAGAGATGCACACTCACTTGCAATAATTAAGGATATGACCTTAGGACAGGGGTGGCCAATAAACAGATTGCATGATATCCTGGCTGCTTTTCTGAAGGAAGGCAGGAATATAACCCCTGCATTTTCTCAGTAAAACGAGGAACATGAGGGAACACCCAGGAAGCATGGTTCTATTCTAAACTAAGGCCTATCTATGAGCAACATAGTCTTTGTTTTCTTGAGAAAACTGAGTGAAATTGGGAGTAGCTTTTTCCTCACTTTCAGTTGTTAAATGCCACTGAATTTCAGCAGCAGATGGGTGCAGCCATTTTGGAATCCAGGGGTTTGAAATTAGGTCCCAGATCCACTGAAGTTACTGTTCTTGCCATAGAATATACCATGATGGTTACATAAATTGCTTGGTCAGGGGTGAGGTTAGTGTAATGACATTGTTGAGTGTGCTGCTATTAGCTCAATTCAGAATAGGACCTTGTCCCCATGAGCCTAATTCTTAATATTGCTGCTTAGCTGCATCTCAAGGGTAGGAGGTCCTGGAAGATTTAATTTTTAGTAGGGCCAACCCCAGACCTTTTGGTCCTGCGGCAAAATGGCATCCCATTCCCATGTACAGAAGGTGATTGAACCTAACACACCTTACAGTGGGCATATGTTCCTAGTAACCATGTAAGACCACAATTTGTGATGGTACACATAGGAGAGGGACTCTTAAGGGAAATTTATTGAACTGTTTGTTCAATGCAGTAGTAGGTTGTAGGATACAAACAGCTCTTTTCCAAGTGAAGCATTATTTTACTTGCAAACTGAATAATCTATAACTACTAGAGAGAGCCAGAACAAATGCTGGAAACTCTAGTTGTTCTGCCAAACAAAAACTATTACTCTCCAATCAGGATCTAATTTCATAGCTAAAAAAATATTTCCTCAATTGCTGTATCAAATATAAACAAACTCTCTGAGCAGATCATGTACCTTGATTAAAGGAGTATCATTGCTGTTATAATCTAATGCTTTTGAATGCTGTTGCTAAACTGGCATAGCATTTACACAGTTCAAAGCAGTAGGGAAAGCCGCAAAGGGAGGCAACAGGGTATGGAGAAGCCAGACATTTCCAGCTGTTCTCCTAGCATCATTTTACATTTAGGCCTACCGTACTTTTAAATTATATTGGCATACTGTTAAGTAAGCTAATCTTCAGTATTTGATTCCCAAGGCAAGGCGGACAGGGCATACTTTGACGATAGAAATGTCAGATAGAGAAAGCTTTGGAGATACGTTGTGTTAGAGAGGAGCTTCATTTGTATCAAAATGCTGATGTCATCCACATTTTCCTTATATGTAATTAGGTTAAAATGAACTATTATCTGAGGATAGCCAATTATTAGATATTTATATTAGTAAGCCACCATGGTGTTGTGGTTTGAGCACTGGACTATATGACTCTGGAGAATAGAGTCTGAATCCCACCTCAGCCATGTAAAACATCGGGTGATCTTGGGCAAGTCACACTCTTTCAGCCTCAGATAACAGTAATGGCAAACCTACTCTGAAGAAACCTGCCAAGAAAACCCTGTGATAGGTTCACCTTAGGGTCTCCATAATTCAGAAACAACTTGACAGCACACAATAACAATTAGTAAGTAGGACAAAATGGTACACTCTTATGCTATATGGTACACCTGGAAGACCATGCAAAGATTTCTTCTAATATAATTTGCTAAAATCTTTAGGCAAGAATTCGTAGAAAATTAGATTAAATAGCCCAAACCCAGAATCCATCCAGGATAGCCCATCCAAGATATTATACTTGGAAGTGAATCAGGAGATCTGTTCTGAACAAGGTTGAGCAGTTAATTTTTAAATCAGTTTCAGTCCCGAATAACAACTCTGGCAAGTTAGGTTACAGCATTTGATTTTCAAGTCATTGCCATGAAGTGCCACATGTACAAACTTGGGGGTGGGGACTTGGTTTCTGAAAATAATTTCAAGTGTTGTTGCCATCTGAAAGTATAGAATCAAGCAACTGGAATGAGAAAAGCCCTACAAGTACAGTGGGTTTTTGGTATCTTCTGGGGTTTGGTGTTAGGACCTCCTTGGATACCCAAATCAGTGGTTGCTCAAGGGGCATTCTATACAAAGGCATAGTAAATAGTTATAGTAAAATCAAGGTTCGCTTTTTGGATTTCTGTGTATCTGTATCTGTGTGTGAATATTTTCAATCCGTGGTTGGTTGAATCAGTGGTTACGGAGGGCCAACTATATATCTGTTTCGAAGATAACCTGTTATTACCACTTAATTTTTGATTGGATTCAGTTTCAGTTGACTTGCCTTTATCCAGTCCACCATACTGACTGGAAGCTAAGTGAGAAATAATGGTATTTTTCCCTCTAAGAGGGGCTAAGAAATGCCTCTGCCTGAAGATTCACAGCTTCTGCCACTTGAGCTTCACAGTAATGGGATGAATGTACAACTGGTCTGTTGTAGTTTAAAGAAGCTGCCTATATGCAGTGGCACAAATGTATTGCCATATCAGTTACAGTACCAGTTGCAGTTGCATCCCACTGGATGATTGTTTTTAATAAGTCTCTTTGTAGAGAGGGAAAAGATGCCAGAGTGAGCAGGTGGAGAAAGGGGATCAAGCTTGCAACACACCTTTTAATGTCATCCATTATTTATGTTGCAAAAAATCTGGGTCAGTTTTATATCTTCCTTTTGACTTTACCCTCCCTGCCCCTCAGCTATTGTTTTAATAATTGCCTACATCATGGGAGGGTTTTTGACATCAGGAGCTACTTAAATGAAAAGAACTTGACTTTTACTGTAATTTCTCAACTTTCCTAGTAATGTATTAAATGAGAAAGACAACACCTTTTTATTTTTAAAGTATAAGAAATGCTCGCTGATCTTCAGCAAACTTAGCTCAGAAGAGAATATAGCAAAAATAAGACAATTTCAAAAGTGTCTGATTAACCCACTTTGTACAAAACCTTTTGACACTTGGTATTTGTGTAGAGAGAGTTAAATTGTTTTCTTTAGTTGGTGAAGCAAGAATTAAAAGAAGTGACTGTGTGCCTTCACTGCAGGATTTCTGTCTGAAATTTTTTTTAAAGAATTATCTTTCTTTTCATTTCCACTCTTTCCTTTGGCCACCTGGTGAGTTTATTTCCAGCAGCCTCTTGCTACTAGACAGATTCACTAACATGGGATTTCCACCCCCTAAAAGGCTGGTTTCTCACACTTGTCCTCCACCAGCATGATGCTGCTTCTGTCTTGCCCCATGGGTGGCTGGTGAAATGAACTCTTCTGAAGGCTTCCTTGATTATTTATAACAATTCTGCAATTTTCCAAAACAGCCTTCTTTGTCTTGTCTGCATATGACACTCTTAGTTTTACAAAGCCATTATTTTGCATTGTAAGTTTGACAGTGAAAACTGGCATAGGTTGCTTCTTTTCCATCAATCTAAATCCAGGGAAGACCAAAGTTTCGGTCACTGACTGTATGTAACCTCCAGCCCTGCTTTTCAGGCTCTCAGGCTTTAAGTGGAACTGGACTTGAGGGGCAGCCACTACATCTGTACATGACAGAGGAAGATATGGAAAGGAGAAACAGTTAACACTTTAATTGACAGGACTAGAATAAAGTGCTAGTTGTCCCTAAAATGTCCGCTAACTCAAACAACCTGGATGGTCTTATCAACGCAACCCCCGAGTTGACCTGGTGAATGCCAGATCCGTAAATGGGAAGACAGCTGTCACTCAGGACTTGGTTTTGATTGAACATGCTGACCTGTCTTGTATCATCAGAGACCTGGTTGGATGGGGGTAGGCAAACTCCCTCAGCTTTACCCACCAGTTCAGTGGCAGCTGAGACCAGCGAGGCAGGGAGTAGAGCTGTAGTAGTCTGTCAAAATTTCATCCCATTCGAGTGTGTTTATCTGAAGCTGGGTGGCTGGGACAGATTAAGAATTCTGCTTGTGTACCACCCACCTCTCTGCTTAGCACTCTCAGTTCCTGAACTAGCTGGGATAGTGTCAGGGTTGGTGTTGGAATTCCCCCCCCCCCAATCCTGTAGAGCTGGAGGGTTTTAACATCCATACTCAGAGTGCCCTGTCAGGAACAGCTCGGGACTTCATGTCTGCCATGACAACTATGGGTCTGTCCCAAGTGGTATCTGGCTCTATTCATACTGTTGGGCACACCCTGGACCTTACTTTCAGTAGTGAATGGGAGGAATGTGATCTGGGTGTGGAAGAACTATCTATAGTTCCATTGTCATGGACAGATCACCACCTTGTAGGGCTTAGACGTGTTTGGATTCAGAACCCTTTTGGGGTGGGGGCCCCCATTAAAATGGTACACCTCAAGAGACTTATGGATCTGGATGTATTCCTCATGGCTCTTGAGGAGTTTCCTGCTGGCATGGCTGGAGACAATCCTATCAAAGTCTTGGCTGACATTTGCAGTGGAGAAATGGCCAGGGCGATGGACATCCCTCCTCACAGAATGGAGCTAAACCAGCCCCCTTAGTTTTCCAGGGAGCTGATGACAATGAAACAAATGAGAAGGCGACTAGAGAAGTGTTTGCAGAAAATCTGGAGTGCATTTGGAGCCAGCCAGCAGTGCTTTTCAAGGGGTCGGGTCTTTTACACACAGGCCCAAGAGAGAAAAATCCAGATCACTTGACAACCCCCTGCAAACAACTTGCATGGTACTTTGCAAATAAAATCACTTGGATCCACTCTGACTTGAATGCTATAATTGATGCAGACCCCGTGCATTTGGCCCCTTATTTCCAGTGACAATGGATACTTTCCCATTTGTACACCCTGAGGATGTGGACAGGAGTCTTGGAGAGGTGAGAGTCACCGCATGTGTTCTAGATCCTTGCCCTTCCTGGCTTAATAAAAAAAAGCCAGAGGGGGACTGACTGAGTAGGTACAGGGTGTGGGTAAAGCCTCCTTAAAACAAGGCAGAGTTCCAGCTTGCCTGAAGGATGCTGTTATAAAACAATTACTAAAAAGCCATGCCTGTATCCCACCATTTTGGATAATTATCAGCTAGTCTCTAACATTTCATTTTTAGGCAAATTTCTGGAGCACATGGTGTTCTCAGCCCCAGGGGTTTCTGGATGAAACAGGTTATTTAGACCTATTTCAATCTGGTTTCAGGCCTGGTTATGGGACAGAGATGGCTTTGATAACCTTAATGAATGACCTGTGTCAGAAGCTAGATGGGAATGTGTCCCTGTTGGTCCTGCTGGACCTCTCAAAGCTTTTGATATCATTGATTATGGTATACTTCTGAGTTGTCTTGCTGGGATGGGACTTGGGAGCACTGTTTTACAGTGGAGGGATGAACCCAGAAAGTGGTGCTGGGGGGCTTCTGTTCAACCCTTTTTCCATTGATCTATGGGGTCTTTCAGGGTTCAGTTCTGTCCCCTATGCTTTTTAACCTATACATGAAACCACTGGGAGAGGTTGTCCAGAGTTTTGGGAGCCAGTACCATCAGTATGTGTCTGTTACCCAACTCTATTACTTCTTTCCATCACAAGCCAAGGAAGTTGTTTTGATACTAAACTGGTTTCTGTAATCCATAATGAATTGGATAAGGGCAAACAAATTGAAACCGAATGCAGACAAGACAGAAGTTCTCCTATTCAGGAAAAAGGCAGATGAGGAAACAGGGATTCATCCTGTGATGGATGGGGTTATACTCCCTCTGAAGATGCAGTTTTACAGCTTGAGTATGCTCCTGGAGTCAGCTCTAAGCCTGGAAGCTCAGGTTTCAGCAGTGGCTAGCAGTGCATTTGCCCAGCTAAAGTTTGTGCACCAGCTGCGCCTCTTCCTTGAAATGTCAGATCTGGCCACAGTGACACATGCCTTAGTTACATCCTGGTTGAATTACTGTAATGCACTCTATGCATGGCTGCCTTTGAAGAGTGTTCGGAAACTGCAGCTGGGCCAAAGAGCCACAGCTCTTAGGATTGCTAACTTGGGCTGGCTACAGGGATCACACAACTCCCTTGTTGCAACAGCTCAACCAACTGCCGGTCCATTTCTGGGCACAATTCCAAGTGTTGGTTATGATCTTTAAAGCCCTATAGGGCTCCAGTCCAGGTTATTTGAAGAACCGTCTTTTCCCTTATGAACCAGCTCATACTTTAAGATCTAGGAGGAGGCCCTTCTCTTTATCCCACATCCCTCGCAGGCACATCTTGTGAGAACAGAGGAGAGAGCCTTCTCAGTGACTGCCCACAGACTCTCCCTTCCCCGAGAAGGCACCCTTGCTTCTTTCTTTTCAAACAAGTAAAGATTTCTTTTCTGACAGACATATGATAAGTGATTATACAAAGCCTGTCATACACAATGCACTGGATATTGCTGTTTGTTGTGTTGGTGTGTGTGTGTTAATAAGGTATGTTTTAGTCTGATTTTAATTTTTTGATTATTTTTACTTTTGTATCTTGTGGGTTTTTAACTGTGTCTTTTTAAATTAAGCCGTTTCAAGTCCCAATCTGGGGAAAAGATGGGCTAGAAATAAATATCATCATAAATGGTAGCAGAGATTTGGAGGAACACTTCTGTGGATGACACTATGGTTCTTGAAAGAAATATTATGGCCACAGTCCTGTTGGTATCCTATGTCAACATAATTACACCAGTGTAGTCAGAAACACAGAAGCTGCAGGAAGGCCACAGGTAAAGAGAAGACAGAAAAATATGGGTGGTGTCCAAGGGCCTTATTTCCATTTGGGTCCTCGGAGCCCATGTGTTACAGGAATGCCACCTTGGAAAATTACCATAAGATGTGAAGTTTTTCCAGCCAGCCTTCCCAGAACATCATTGTTCCAAATACCCACCTAGAAAGCGGTAAAGGATAAATAGGCTTTTCAGAGCTGCCAGCCTTGTCCACTTGTCAACAATGACTTTCTCTGCTTTCCCTCATCACCAATGTGTGACCTTGGAAAAATGTAGCCACTAACGTAATGGACCTAGCTAGTGTACGAGATCATTAGACTAGTGTAGTGTGCCAATAAATTTCAGGCCTATATGATTTTGCAGTAATAGAAAGACATCATGAAGGCATTAGTACTAGGGTATTTCAAGGAGTCTTCTGTGATAGTGTAATTTTGGTGCTATTTTAACAGTTTTAAAAAATAGCCACTGCTTCCTCAGTCAGCTCAATTGAACTTCTCACTTCCATTCCACAGTTTTTAAACTCGCAAAATAGACTGGGCAATCTTGCATGAATGGATTGTTCACATATTACACTGCTCAGATGAGTAAGCCAGTTGTGTAATAAGCATTATTTGCAAAGAGGCAATCACTGGTATGATCAGAATCAACTGTCTCAGATATGCGTTTCTAGGAAACGTTAGGGCTGAAAGAGCTATGAATATATATTTTTTGCTGTTTGCCAGCATAATAAAAGGAAGACTTTGGCAGTCCAAGTGAGTAAGTGTCCAAAGGGATGAACAGCTAAGGGAGATTAGCTAAGAAACTTCTGTGCATTAATTCTATATGACCCATTCTTGTCTTTGCTTTTTAAAATAAAGCTTAAAATGCAGTGATGATAAAGAAGAAACATGTAACAATACAAGACCACTGTTATGAAGAAATTCTTAGTAGGCATTAGCAAGTTGTTATAGAACTCCCACTTTGTAAGCATAGTCAAGAGTTTTTGATGCAAAGGCAGTGAATTTATCTCTGTTTTTCCCCCAAGACAATTTGCACAGGAGATAAATTTATCCATTTTTGAAGGATCCTTTCTTTTCAGTGAGTTAGGATATGTTTGCCTGCTCCTAGATATCCCTTAATTTTGTTTTTAAAAATTCACATCCACTGGTACTCAGACAGCATATTTTTCATAAATTGTTCCCTTAATCATTTGACATCAGTGCCTACACAGAATTGGAGGATCCATTATCAGGTACTGTTAGAATTGTATTGGATAACATAATGTAATCAGTACAAGTGTCTCTCTCCAAGCTCTAAAAAAAAGGAGACATTAGCACAAGCATTTTCTGATGAACACTGTTGAGGTCTAAAAATAGGCCTTGTGTTTTCTTTTTCTTCTTCTTGGAACCTTGTTTCTGGTCTCCCTTAATCTTCTAAATTCAATTCCTGTTGTTGGCCATTTGACAAGCAACTGAACTTCCTTCACAGCAATTTTTTTAAAAAAATAAATCTACTGCATCAATGGATTTACTTTTTTTTTCTTTATTGAGAATTAAAATTGATGTCTTAGGAAATATGAAGCGAGACAATTTCAAATTTTGAGCTTCAACGTGTTTTTCTTTAGCATATTTCTTACAGCATTAGTGACGATTGGCCACCAATCTTAAGTGAAAAAGAAGGCAAAGAAAAGTTTTAAAACACTTTTAGAAACATGAAAACCATTTGGAGCTAGTGCTAAAACAAAGATAGAGTTGTAACCCATAGGTTAAATAATTAAAGGAAAAATCTTCCATTGATATAAACTGATTTAATCATGGACATCAAGCTGACAGAAAGAAAATAGTCTCATTTGAGATGTGGTGCTGGAGAAGAGTGCTGAGGATCCCATGGACAGCCAAGACGACAAACAAATGGACCCTAGAGCAGATCAAGTTAGAAATCTCCCTGGAAGCCATGATGACTAAATTGAGGCTGTCATTATTTTGGCCACATCATCAGAAAGCATGAATCATTATAAAAGACAATAATACCAGGAAAGATAGTGGGCAGCAAAAAGAGAGGAAGACCACATACCAGATGCTTAGATTCAATCAGAGAGGTCATGGCCATGGGCCTGCAGGACCTGAGCAGAGCAGTGGAGGACAAGGGGGTCTTGCAGATGTCTCATCCACAGGTTGCCATGAGTCAAGATCGACTCAAGGGCAGTTAACAACAGTTGAGAATAAGGCAGTTGGAGTGTTTAATTGTATTTCAACATTTTTAATTGTATTTCAGCATGCCTTGGATCCCATGTCAGGGGAAAAGTGGCATATAATTAAAATGAATAAAATAAAAAATATCAGATAGCTTGAGGCACTATGCTTTAGAAGGCAACATGCTTGTAATGATCTCTACCATGGCAGCTGTGTGATTCCTCCTCCTGTTCTGGTATGTAATGATATTTCCATCACCTTGTTAGTGTGGTCCAGTAGTTCCAGTTACACATTAGTATGGAGACTTTTATTCTGTGCAAGTCTCTCAGAGGAAGATTGGTAAATCTGAAGTGCTTTGGGGACAGGGCTGAAAGAGTTCTCCACCACCTGTTGCACACAGTGCAACCATAAATAGTAGGTTGGTTTTGTAATATGTTCAAAAGCATCATTACAGATCCACCACCCACTGCATTCTTCTTCCCACCCAGCTTTGAAACATCTTTTTTCTATATAGCTGTGACTGAGAAAGAGATAATTTGGTACATCATAGTGGCATGTAATGCTACAAATGTTACAAATGATGGGCACGATAAATGTACTCACTGAATATCACATGGGAGAGATAGAAAGGATGGTGGGCTTTTTAAAGCTATCAGCTAGCTACAAAAATAGCTGTTGCCTACTGTTTAGTGTGTTCCATTCCAGTGAAGATGGAAAGAAGATGGCTATTTTCTTAAAGAAGCAATATTAAACACAGATATTCAGTAAGATTACATTCTGACAAGTACCCAGTGCTGCCTGGGAGTATAACTAATACTCTAAAATGTGTCAATTTTGGTTCTTCCTTCTTTCCTGTCCACCTCCTATCTCTTTTTAAAATTTCAGGCACCAGTACCTCAAAGATCCCTGACTTGTTTTTCTACATTGGGAATCTTTACATTACTACTCTAGAGATCTTTCCTTTGTTTTCTAGCTCTTAAAATTGTATTTATCAAGGAGTTATAGCAGGACCTCTCCTTTTTGTTTCTTCTGTTTTTGGAATTTGGCTTTGAATTCAGACAACCAAAAATTGTCAGAATTTGAGATGTCTACCATCACTTTCTGATGAGTTGGGTAGGGCTGGCCCCCACCAAGCCCACTTGCTGAGAACAGCCTTGCAAGTTGGCCAACAACAGAAATCACCATTTCTAATGTTGAGGTGTCTGGCATGATATTGTGATGTGTTACAGTTGCCACAAGCATAAAGACATTCTAATCTATTATTGTTGTTTTGCTGGAAACCTTGATTTGTTGTATATTTTGGGGAAGAAACAGTCCAGGGTGCTAATTTTTAAATTAGCAACAGTTAAGAAACTAGTTGCCTAGTTTAAGCAAATGCCTCTTTCCATGTGTAAACTATCACATGGTGACATCACAGGGAGTCTCTCCCATAGGTACTACTTCTCTGTAAAAAATAGCAATGGGAGCTCTGGTGCTGTGGAACTCCCTTGATTGCTCTCAATTGTCTTAAATTTCAGAGGACATCTAGAACACTGGTCTCCAAACCTTTTCAGGCTACTGCCCCATTCCTTTTATATGACAGCCCTACCACACACCCCAGTCGCTATTTCTTGATATTAGGTCTACTGTTCTACTACAGATTCAAAACAACCAATCTCAGTTATTGCTCCCTTTATATCCAATCACCCTGGGAGCAGCATCCAAAAAGCCTTTTGAACTGGCTGCTCAGTTGCCGCTCCCAAGGTGACCAGGTGCAAAGAGAGAAGCTTTTCCCTGGTGAGGAAGGACTCTCTGTCCTTCTTCACTGAGGTGGAGAGGGGCACAGTTGGCTTCCCACTTTTCTCCCTAGCAAGGAATCTCTCAATCTGAGAGATGCAGAGGACTCTTGAAGAATCAACCCTGGATACTCCTCCTCCTTCCCCATAAATGTGCCTTCCCACACAGTTTCAGATTGTCCCCTGACCAAACATGTTTTTTTCTGCTACCTTTTCTCTTGGCCTGTTCAAGAAAGAAAACAGGAGCAGTAGTTCAGCTCCAACCTGTCAGCCCCAACCCAGCAAAACTCACAAAGATCCCAAATATGAAAGATCTTTTTGCCTCCGTTTCTGCCCCCAACACATGCTCTAACTCCTTGATCTAGTCAGTCTGTCAATCTATCTCAAAATAGTGCTGCAGGAGTGAGCTCGCATGGGCAGGCAAAAAGTGGGAGATACTACCCCATGAAATGATCAACAAGGCTGAAAAGATTCATGTAACACTTATCCCCACCATGGTCTTAAAGTCACTGGTTCTCCTTGTTTTTCTTGTGTGCCAATATTTTGACTGAAGCCCCTCTGTGCCTCCCCCTTTTCCCTCACCACCCCCTTTCTATCCCTTTTTCCTTAATTGCCCCCCCCCGGATCTTTTCATACCCCCCCCCAAGGGGCAGTACAGCCCACTTTGAGAATCACTGATCTAGAAAGTTTTTTAAAGCATAGTTTCCATTTCTTGAGGAATTCACATTTTACCAACTTTTATGGTTTGTTTATTCATTCAAGTTGATTTTGTAGCCTTTTGACTAATGTCCAAAGACAAAACCTAACACACAGAGACACAGGTTGTATCTCTCTTATCCAAAGTGCTTGGGGCCAGAAGTGTTCTGGATTTTGGAATATTTGCATATACATAATGAGATATCTTGGAGACAGGATCTAAGTCTAAACATTAAATTTATGTATGTCTCATATATACCTTATACACATAATAATAATAATAATAATAATAATAATAATAATAATAATAATAATGCGGCTTACATCATAAAATCACAACATAACAATTAAGAGCAATTTCCTCCCCCTCCCCCCCTTAAAAAGTTATTAAACCAATTACAAGTTAAAATAGATTATAAAAGAGGTAAATTCTTCCATACAAACACCACCAACGATACATACAAGAGAAAGTGCTGGCGATGTATAAACACTGGCTCATATGAGAACCTGGTCACAGAAAGGGAAGAGTCTCGGAGGGAGATTCTGGAGCCGGAGCTGGTAAAATTAATTAATCCGGGAAGGCCCGCCGGAAGAGATCCGTCTTGACAGCTTTCTTGAAGCTGTCAAGTGATGACAATTGGCGGATCTCCTCCGACAGGCCATTCCACAGTTTGGGGGCAACTACCGAAAATGCCCTCTGGGAGGTCGTCACCAGCCTCGCTTTTTGAGGCTGCAACAAATTCCTCCCAGAGGACCGGAGGGTGCGGGGGAGGGGGGGATTATACGGGAGGAGGCGGTCCTTGAGATAGTCTGAAGGTAATTCTACCCTGAAGGTAATTCTATACACAATATTTTAAATAATGTTGTTATTGGCTGACTGTGAATAATATTTTTGGAAATGCATTCCACACTAGTAATACTTTACATTTTCCTCCTATGTGGTAGGCTTTCTACTCCAGCAAAGATGGTACAAAGATACCCATGTTTATTGTCCACAAAAAAGGAATCAAATTGGATGGATCTCATCCAGCCTTCCTTTATGGTTATGGTGGCTTCAACATATCAATCACACCAAGCTACAGGTAAGATCAGAGATATATGGGAAATGTAGTAAAATGCTGAATGTCTTGTAATAAAAAGTTGCTCACTTCATCATCCATTTTCAGCAAATGAATATTAAACCCACAATACATTTGAGTTGCAGTTCATGCTATTTTTTCTTGACACAATTTCCAGGTTGCCATGCCTTAAAAACAGATGGCCGTAAAGGGGTCTGATGCCACCCCTTTGAGCACTAGGTTGGGGCCGTGGCAACTGCACAGCACTTCCTCAACCCAGCTTTTTTGTGCCAGAAAAAGTGGCTTTTCCGCCACCACAGTGGCTTTTCCATGCTCCTGCAGCGTGGGCGGGTGGGCAGCATGACGCCATTTGGGGGTTGATGTCGGGGTGTGTGTCATCTAAACAGCACATCCCCACACCACCCCCAAGCCACCGTATGCTGCTGGACTCTTCAGCCCTTAGTTTAGGGGGGAAAAAAAGGTAAATAAAGAAGGACATTATACAGGTCAATAAAAGTATGCAGAAGGCAGAGAAAGTAGAAATTTGATTCCTCTTACATATTGCATGTACTACTAACTATCCAAGGTCACCCAGTGAAGCAGAATGATGGGAAATTTGGGATAAACCAAGGGAAGTACTTTACAGAAAGCATAATTAAGTGGTATTCAGGATGTGATGGCTGCCAGCTTAAGTATCTTTGCCTTTCAAAGGAAAATAGACAGTGGCTATACATATATACAGGCTACATACATCAGTTGGCAGGAAAAACAGCAAGAAAGAGTTATTACTGTCTGGTCCTGCTTAGTGGCTTAACCTTTATAGGCACTTAAAGGAGTGGCATTCCTTCAAATGTCAGTTTTTCAGACCATTTAGAGGTTCAAGTACACCATCAGCACCTTAAACTTGGACCATAAGTGTACTGGCAGCCATATGGCTGTTCTGTGGTGTTCCAGCATGATCATCTTTATTCTTCTTATAATGGAGTTTTTGGATCAGTATGAAGTCATAGCCAATCCACAAGCCTAAGGGCCATTGTGTCAGGACCAGTGAATTCAGTTTCCAATGGATAGAAAGACCTTATTGTGATAGAGAAAAAAAGACGTTTATTTCAGACATTAGAGCCATTAGAGCAGAAGTTCCCAGTAGAGCATTTTTGACAAATCTGAGGGTCTCTTCCCTCTAGCATAGTATTAGAATTCAAACTATCCAGTACCCCCTTTCTACCTGCTAATGCCCAACTTTTGATCCTGATCAAAGCAATATTTCATGTCCCCTTTTTCCCCCTCCCGTATTTATCATTCAATCACCCTTAAGAGAAGAAAGGAAGTACCCCTCCTTTTCAAACCAATTCCTCTTACAGGGTCATAAAACTATAAATCTTCACCCTGTGCCCATTTGCCCCTCCGTTTGTTCCCATTCCCAGAGTGTCCACTTGATTAATATACAATACCCTTTGATATTCCCCATATCCATCTTCCCAATAATCCATCAGATAATCCCAGCATTATATCGTTGTATCATCATATCATCATATCATCATGACAGAGCCATGCACATGGGTCTGACACACTGACATCATTCTTCTTCTGGATACTCCAAATTGTTTCCACCCACTCCCCTTGCCTGTGTCAAGTGTGGTTTCCTGATAACTCATAAGGGTGCATCTACATTGTAGAAATAATGCAATTTGACACCACTTTACAGTTGACCCTTCTGATTTGCAGGGGAGCCGTTCTGGACCCACCCACCAGCGAATCGGGAAAACTGCAAATACTGGAGACCTGTTGATTTTAAATTGTCCCTCCCCACTTGCTGTCTGCAAAGGAGCAAGACCACAGACTCCAAGTCTGCAAACAGGGAGGGATGAGTGTATATGCTGTAGCTCCATAGTATGAAATCCTGGGATATGTAGTTTTACAAGTTCTTTAGCCTTTTCTGCCATAGTGCTGGTGCCTTATAAAACTACAAATCCCAGGATTCTGTAGAATGGAGTCATGGCAGTTAAAGTGGTGTCAAACTGCATTATTGTACAGTGTAGATGTGTCCTACTAATACTACTTCCTCTCCTATATACCCATGAAATACTTTACAGGTGTAGAGGTACCCTATGATCACACCCACTATCTCCATTTATACAGAGTATCTTTGGTCCTAGCAGCAGTTTTGGGAAAGATCATAGGTGTGACTACAACTTTGCCTTAAAATCATCATGCTTCTCTAATAAAAAATTTAAAGGAAAAAAACAGCACTCTAACAATAAACCCTGCATAGTTGTTTGGGTTTTCCATACTTCTGAGCCCAGGACCATTGAATCTGTCTCTGTCTCTGCAACCTGGATAACTTACTAAGGGCCTTTACAGACTTCCAGAAATAATGCAGATTGAGGTCACTTTGACTGCCCTGGCTCAGTGCTAGGGATTCATGGGAATTGTATTTTTTCCTGAGACATTGAGCCTTCTCTGTCAGAGAGCTCTGGTGCCACAATAAACTACAGTTTCCATGATTCCCTAGCACTGAGCCAGGACAGTTAAAGTGGCCTCAAGCTGCATTATTTCTGTCAGTGTGTAACGGTCCTAACTTATACAAAAATGAAGATTTTGGAGGATGGTTTCTGCCCTAACAGAGTGCATGTGGATTCTAAGTACCAAACTGGATACTCAGATTATGAAAATTTTCTTGCTAAAAACAGTAACAACTCAAACCCCTTTCCTTGGAAGATTCCAGAAATGGCTGACCAGAAATAAACTTCATCTAATCAGCATCCCACAGGGACTTTCTGTCTACTTGGTGTCTGTTTCCATTTTTGTTGGCATGTCTCTTAACTAGCAGGCAGTCATTCATCCAGTCACTTTCAGATTCAACCTGACAATGAAGCGCAAATGAATAGTTCAACGGTCTGGAAAGAGAGGACACACAATGTCATTTCTAAGTGAGGACAAAGTGGACTTTGAAACACTTGCACAGTTTTCAAGCACCAGACTTTCTTACTGAACTATGTTTAAGTAAGAACATAACTATTGTCAGAAAATATTGCATGTTAGCCAGATAGATAATGATACACATAGACATAATGGTTGTACCTTTCCTAGCTAAGGATGCATGTAATAAAATTAAGGAAAAACTAGAGGGAAATACAGACTACTTCTCATTAACTAATATTCTTCCTGTATCTGAACATCCTACTCTGTTAATTTCAAATATCATTTGACAACAGGTGAAATTCTTCCCATCTTTTGTGATTGCTAATACTAGCTTGAAGGATTCTGTTTAATAGCAATGTTTAGAAAAGATCAATGACTTACACATCTTGATAGTTGTAGATCTCTTGCTTTATTGTGTTAGTTTCCATCTGTATTAAAAGCTTATTGAATAGTGAGATACCAAAAGTAAATGGGTAAATAGCAAGCAAGGGCATGCATTGTTAGCACGCTATTCAAGATGATAAAATCTCTTCCTACACTAGCAGTGATTACTGGTGGAATGGAAAATCTACAAAAAGAAATACCTGCTGGTCACATCACTGGATCAAAAATATCCTCATGCCCTGGCCAACATAAACTACAGAGTTTTGGAAGAGATGCCCCCCCCCACCAGTTCACTCTTCCCCTTCTTTTAGGATTGTTCTTACAATACTAAAACCAATCAAAATGCTAGCTAGTGACAGAGGCATCTAATATAAAGAAACACTGATAATGGGGAGAGGGAAGCCAGGAAAAGCCAGGAAATTTTTAAAAACCATTTCTCTCAATGGGGTGGTAAAAAAAAAATCAGGGAAAAATCTGGATCACCAAAAGATGCAAAATTAAGGAAAAAGATGGCCTGGCATTTATATTTGGCTGATGAATTGAGGCTGCATGTCAGATCCATAAGTGTATGGACCTGTCATGATAAAGGATATGAGAGAATGAGGATAAAGGATATGGTGAAATAGTGATATAGATAAATAAAGGAGATTCGAAAAGGGGGCTGCAATCTGAATAAAATGCAAACCGGGAGACAGATGGGCAATAGCAGGGGAGGTTGTAGTTTTAAGACTCTGTTTACTTCCTAGGACAAAACTTTGATGACTAACAAGGTGAAACCTTCCTTCCTAGGTTAGATAGGTTGATATGGGTGATGGGGAAAAGCGGAAAGTTTTGATGTGCTTCAAAGCATGCTAAGAGCGGGCTGGGGAAGGAGGGGATGGGAAAATCTTAAAGGGTGAATCGTTCTGGGGGAAATCAGATTTGACACTAACAAGTCTGTGGTGCATCTCTAAAGAATCCAGAATAAAGTTGTAGTACTTTTATTACTACCATGCTGTCCTGGTTCTTGAAGTTTGGATTTGCTAAACATGACACTGCCGGAAAATCTAACTAGCCCATAAGGAGATTTCAAAAATAAAGGCCTATGGTTGAATGAACTAAATAATTATTTATTTCATATCCTTTCCCCCATGCTTAACCCAAAGTGACTTAGAACATAAATTAAAATAAAGTTAAAATAAATTTAAATATTAAAAAATAGGGTTTTTTAAAAAGAATATTAACAAATATATCAAAAACAGCATTGGATTATCAAAAGATTTATTTATACCACAGCATTTTGTGTGGTATAAACCTATAAACTATCCTTTCTACTGAAGCTTAGAATAGCAAGAGATTCCACATTTTCCTTTTATATTTTAAGGGAAATTTATTCCTACTGCAGTTATATTTTAGTCAGCAGGGAACAGTGAAATCCAAACACTGGCTATTTACCTGTTCCTTTCTTTTTCTTTTTCTTTCAGTGTATCAAGACTGATTTTTATAAGACACCTGGGTGGCATCCTAGCTGTGGCTAACATCAGGGGAGGTGGTGAATATGGAGAGACCTGGCACAAAGGTAAGGGTTTCTTTGTACAAGAGCAAAAAGAGAGTTGTTCAATGACAGACTGAATTTCCCTGTCCCAGATCAGATATTTTTGGGCATCCCTGTTAAATGGCAACATCCTCATATACTTACTTGAAAATGTTATATATTTCTTGACTAACAAATATAGTTATGTTCTCTTTGGTCATCTTTTCTGAAAGCCATTTTGAGAAGGGTAGTTTTTTTAAGAACATGCAATTATTCCTCTTTTCCATTTTTCAGCTTATTTAGCTTGGTTCAGTATTACTCTAATTGTTTCTGTGGTCTAGAGTGTTTCCTAGTAATTGGGAGAAAAGACCTGATAATTTTAGAAAGATGAATCATGTGTGCCAGCGTGTCTGCTTTCCAAGACAAAATGTCCTTCCATAAGTGAAAATTAGCAGAAGAGATTTAATGAGTTTTACCTTTATATGAAGGGACTTTGTTTTCCTGTTTCCTGACATCGCGCTGCAGACTGTGTGTTGGCGTTAGCTGGAAGTCTGTTAATTTCCTAGACAGCTATTTCTGACATACTGTCTTGGGTTATTTATTTATTTATTTATTTATTCATTGGTTTGGATTACAACTTGCAGAATCCCAGTCAGCATGACCATTGGGATGAGTGATGTAGCCTCAAAATGTAAAAATTTCAAGCTCTGGAAAAAAGCTTCAGATGTATTTCCCATCTTTTTCTGCTTTAGTTAATGTAAAAAAAATATAATGCCTATAAGTAATGCACCCTCCTTGATCATTTTAATTGCTTTTTTTTTTAGTGTTTGACAGTGTGATAGCAGACCACATACTGTACAACTGTGTAGATGGTAGCCACATTCTTAATCAAACAGAGCAAAACTTTAATTTACCAGAGCTTTACCATGGCTTTTTAAAAAAATATAAATTTAAAGTATTAAAGACATAAACAAGATTGCTTTTCTGTGACCAGCTGAGCTTCTGCCTTCAGTTTGTTATATTCAGGCCAAAGGCCAAAACATTTTTTTTAATGATACAGATGACATATGACACTGTAGTTTGGGTCCCAAGTCATCCTGGGTGAACATGATCACATAAAGTGGCTTTCCCTTTTCTCACATCCCAACATACTTTGGAATACCCTTCTGACTCTGCAAAGCAGCTGGTGGAGGTATTAGGAACTGCACTGGAGAACTGTAGTCCACAACTTTGTGTCCAAGCACAGAATTTCTATACATGAGCCATATAAACAGAACTGTACAAGAAAATAACCATTAAGAATGCAGTATGTGTTTTATCATTAGAAGAAGGAGCCTAAATGGGCTTCAGACATATACCCAAGCCCTTTCTCTGCAGTGGCCAAGAAGAAGGGATCCGATGATTTAGTTCTTGATTTTTAACTATAGTTTAGCATTTCTTTCAAGCACTTAACTTTATTGGTCTTACCTATGGTTTATTGAAACAAACCACTTTCATGAATCATATGATGTTAGTTTGTTTCAGTTAAGCATAGTTAAGACTAACTCTAGTTAGTCTTTCTAAACTGAAAAGATAAAAAATGGAAAGCTTCTCTTTTGTAGCTGCACTGAAGAAGGAGAGATAAAAAAAAGGGAGTGTTATAGGCCTGGGATGTTCCTATTGTTCTGTAAAAACACAATGAAACTTCAGGACCATAGCTGTAAAAACCATCTGTTGTGGAGAACTCATGACTCATTTTTTAAAGAATAGTTACATAATATAAGTCTAATGCCAGGTAGCAGGGTTGTTCCATGCAAAGCAATTTACTTGCTCACTTTTTTGTAAGTGCAGAATTTGAAGACCCACGTATGTTGCACTGTGCCCACTGTACATCAGAGGCAAAGCTGATATACCTCTAAGTATTCCATTTAAGAGAACCTCAGAAATGTAAAACAGTTGTAATAAATAACAAGCATAGCAAACAATCAAGTGGAAAAGGCTTATGCATTTCCTCTGAAGTGTTAAATTTGACCATTTACCATAATTACTAACTCAAAAGTTTTAACATAACTGTTGAACATAATAATTTGTTATCAGCCACACACTGAACATACTTCCACTACTTCAGCTCAGTTCTAGGAAATGTGAACCAGTTTTTAAAAGGAAGGAGTATTTTCGACATTTCAGTGCATGTTGGGCTACCCTTATTGGCAGGCATCTTATCTGCAATTTTGACTGTCTGTGGCTCACCACAGCCCATATAATTCACTTGCAATGACGTGAACGCACACACACTGAAGCATGCATGTTCACATAACTCCCACTGAATAATATGGGGCACAATTGTCTGAGTTTTTTGGCATCCACAGTGCACCCCAAAACCAAACCCCCACCCATACAGAGGGCCCACTGTAATCGTAACCTGTGGACATATTTATGGGATAATATATGAGCATAGTTCTGCTTCTTTTTTTTTAAGTACTCTAAAATTCATTGTTTAAGATGTATTCATCTCAGAAAAAGGCATATTTATAAGGTTTTATGTTTCAGGAACCTTTCACGGAACATCTGTTGGTTTATGGAAAATGCGAATTATTAACTCAGATTAAATTTGGATGTATTTAGCTTCAGATGTGAGTCTGCTATGCATCTGGCTGGTTTATTTTTATGGTTTATGCATCTGGCTGCTTATATTTTAAGTGACAGCCTGTGAAAAGTATAGTAAGGAGAGTGAACATCTTTGCTAGATTTAGAGCCATGTATGTATCAACAGAGGAGGAAAATGGAGAGAGGGGAGAAAGAGAGAAGCAAATCTTGCCCCACCACACCGGCTCTTTTAATCACAGATATTTCTGTGTTTCCCGAGAATCAAGTGTCCTGTGGCACCATAAACGCTAACAAATGTATTATAGTATAAGCATTTCCTGGATGCATGAAGAGGATGCTTGAAGGAATCATATTATCCATGATTGCATGCAGACAAATAGACAGATACATATGACTATCTATCTATCTATCTATCTACTTTTCTGTCTGTCTGTATCAGGAGAGAGAGTACGCATCTTCATTCTGCCAAGCCTTTGTACTGTATGTACATTTGAAATTTTGTATACCACTTCATGAAGCAGATGAAGTGGGCTGTAATCTCAGGCTCGCAGCTTGGGTGTTCTCCGGACTCAAATCTAAGCCTGGATGCCCAGGTTTCAGCAGTGGCCAGGAGTGCATTTGCACATCTAAAACTAGTGTGCCAACTTTGCCTGTTCCTTGAGGCGTCAGATCTGGCTATGGTGACACATGCCTTGATTACATCCCATTTGGACTACTGTAACACACTCTACATGAGGCTGCCTTTGAAAACTGTTTGGAAACTTCAGCAAGTGCACAATGCTGTGACCACAATGCTAACTAACCGGGGCCAGTTATAGGGAGTATATAACTCCTTTGTTAAAACAGCTTCACTAGCTACCGGTTCATTTCTGGGCACAATGCAAAGTATTGGTCCTGACCTATAAAGCTGACTTAGATCCAAACTATTTGAAAGATTATATCTCCCCATATGAACCTGTCAGAATCATAAGATCTTCAGGGGAAGGCTTTCTCTCTGTCCTACCACCATCACATGCTCCGCTTGGTGAGGACACAAGAGAGAGTCTTCTTGGTGGCTGCTCTCACCTTCTGGAAATCCCTTCCATGGAAGGTGAGGCTAGCTTCCTCCTTGCTATTCTTTCAGCGGAAGGCAAAGACATTTTTATTCAAGCAGGCTTTTAATGAGTAATTGCTTACAGACAGGCTTTTTGATGGGATGGAAGGATGCTTTCTTTTAAAACCTTTGTACGCTTTTTAATGACTTTATATTTATTAACATGTTATTTACTGTGTTGATTTTAATTGTGTTTTAAAATTGTATTGTTTTTAGCTTTTTCTTTTTCCTTGGGTTCTAATCCAAGAGAAAGGCAACATAAAAGTTTATATACTATACAAAGTTTTTAGACTTTTAAGGTGTCACAAGATTGTTGCCTTTGTTGTAACAGAGTTACATTGTTACAACAGAGTAACAATGGCCCATCTCTCTCTCTTTCTCTTTCTTTCTCCCTTCAGAGAAATGCACTTTAAGTTTTGAGTTGACCTCTATTTAATAAATGCTAAATCTCAAAATGGAAACAGATTTCTAGTGAATATTTAGATATCACTAGTTTAATAAAACACATTATTGGGTATGTATAATAGTTTTGAGGGGGATGTATTTTAAAAAGTGTTCATTTACTATTTTGCAGCAATAGGTTTATAAAGTCTTATTGTCCCAAATGTAAAGACTCACCTTTTCATTAGAAATCTAGATAAACCTTAGTCAGAAAAGCAAAAGCCCATGTGACTGCAATATGAAGCTTTTTAGATGGGATAAGGTATTAAAAACATTACCTGGTGATTACCTGGCGTTATCTCCTCCCCACCAAACCCCCAGGCTCCAGCATAGGTATGTATTATTCAAAGCTTCTGAAAGCATTAAGGTTATTGGCAGAACCATCTTCCAAATCCTCTGTTGAAGAAGATCGTCATTGTCTCCTGTATTCCCGACTGCATAAATTATTAAAATATTCATGGAATGGCACAATCATCCCTTTCAGTGCTTTTGTGTGTACTTGCACTCCAGTACGTTTAACTGGCTTTTTTTTTATGTGTTTCTGCTTTTAGGAGGTATCTTGTCCAACAAGCAAAACTGTTTTGATGATTTCCAGTGTGCAGCTGAGCATCTTATCAAAGAAGGATACACTTCTCCAAAGAAGCTGACTATTAATGGGGGTTCAAATGGAGGCCTCTTAGTTGGTAAGAAGAGCGGCCTATGTGCTTCCTGTTGTTGGTTTTTTTTAAAAAAAATTACAAATTACAAATCATGTGGATGGATTTAATATAAATTAATTTGTGAACTTTGGTAAAGGGTTCTTTAAAAAGCTTGGCTGGAATTCTTTGTGTGCTGTTTATTTTGCTGTTTAGTTACATAACTACCTTAGTTGCATAGCTAAGTAGCATCTTCCATCTCATGGAAGTACAACAAAGTCCTGCTTCTGATCGCCTCAGCCTCACTCACTGGTGGGAAGGGATGGAAACATCATCCACTAGCACCATGATCACCACAGAATGGATTTACTTTTCTCTATGCAGCTGATGCCCAATAAAATATGTTTGAGGGGCTGTTGTGCATCAGCTGTGACTGTGTAAGGACCATGAATCCAAATTTGCTATGGATGTGTGACTCCAGCCATGGATACCAAAATCTGTGGATGTTCAAGTCCCATTAAATACAGTGGCACAGTAAAATGGTGTCCTTTATATAAAATGGCATGTACACAGTAAAATGGTGTCCTTTATATATAAAATTGCTTTTATATATATATATATATATAACTGTTTTCAAGCTGTGGATGCTTGAATCCATGGATAAAGTATCCATGTATATGGAGGGCCAGCTGTATGTGTGGGGGCTTTCCTAGAGCAGCCATTATGTGACTGCTCCTAACAGTTGTAAAACCACTGTTTACTTCACCTAAGTGCTGTGGGATATTTAGATACATCTGGAGTTGCTGATGAGATTGCAGGCCTCTGTCCGTCATGGCAGAGTACAGACTTCTGCTGGGCATTTATGAATCAAGTCCTTTATCAGCTAGCACATCAGTCAGCTATGAGAGAGCAGTTTCTTCTGTCCTAAAATAAACCTCTCTAGGATTATTTTGTAAAATGCATTACATTTTTCGAAAACAGCAGAGGAATTTGGGAACAAAGAAGAGAATTGTATTGAAAAAGAAAGAAAGCTCTCTGTCAGCCATTTTGACATTATTGTAATGTGTTGGCATTGATAACTTCATCTGATCCACTCATTCAGAATGAGCTTTCATTCCCATGAAAGTGGAGCTAACAGCAGATTCTCAAACTGGTGGGAGTCTGGCTATGTCCCAGCTTTGGAATTGAAATGATCAGCATTCATACCAGCATATAAATAATTTCAACCTTCCCACTTTCTCCAGTGCTTCTGGACAGTCATTTTTTAAAAGCATAGCATTAATGTTCATGCATTATGTTTGTTGTGCTAAAAGGTTTGTATTTGAGTAATGCTGACTAGTAGCATTAGCTAGAATTTGCAAAAGATTCTTGAAGGTGTGAGCCTTTTTTATGCAGTGTGTTTTAATGTTAGTGTGTTGACATCTAAACACAGTTGGCCTTGATTTATAAATTCTGCTTTCCTTGAGCATTATAAGAGGTGATAGAAGAGTGGGCATTAAGGATAACATACTCCATTGGAACTAGAATCAATCATACCTAGAGCAAACCCAACACAATCAATGGGATTTAAGTTAATAATAACTTAAGATCCATTAGTTTCACTGGTTCTGAGCATAGCTAATCTGGATTCAAACCATAATTTCCATACCAGTGGCACCAGTCTGGGACATCTGAAACAAAGTTAATACCTCAAGATGAGGGGCCTTCCCAAGCATCACCTAAGATGTTCAGGGAAATTGGTCTCTCCTAAGCATATGCCCATTTCTTTGAGTCTTCTGTCAAATGTTGTCAGATGGGCCATTTGCCCTCCAGTATCTCGGTGCTATGTACTGTGACTTGCTTTCTTGGGTACCTACCTACTGTAAATATCTCCAGAGGTATGCTGTGTCTATCGCTGGGTCAGAGATAATGTGCTTACATTTTATATCTGTCTAGCTTGGAGTTTGAAAAAGTTAATTTTTTGGGGGGGGGGGTGTACCCAGAATCCTTCAGCTTGATAGGTCAGTGGCTTATTCATATGTAAAATAGATTGGAAATCAACTTGCCCACTTGCTTGTTTCAGTGGCCTTTACTAGCATTTCATATATTCACTACTAAAAATCATGCTTTATCTGCGGGAAATAGTTGGCTGCTTCTGGGATTAGGTGTTCTTTGGTACACTTAATTTCCAGTAGCTTAGCAAGTCAGCATAAGAAATGCAGTTCAGTGAGCCCGCTTGTTTTACATGCAAAGAAGCTCCAGGCTCAGAAACTAAGGCAGCCAGGTAAAAAGAGAGGATACAGTATGGTAAAGTCAAGTCCCCTTCCCTGAACAGCCTTGGTGCGTCTGAACTATAATATATGGGGTTTGTATTTTAAAAAGTAACCTTAAATTAACCTTATTTAACCTTAAATAAATCTTGTTTTGCCAAATGGATGTGTTATGAGGAATATTCTGCAATGGTGGGTTGTAGGGAGGACACTGTACACTTGTCCCTCCCTGTTCGCGGACTTGGAGTCCACGGTCCTGGTCCTCCATGGACTGCAAGCGGGGAGGGACAAAATGGTATGTGCGACCAGGGCGTATGCCACCACTGAAATCAATGGGGCTTGGATAATTGCGATTTTCCTGATTCGCGGGGAGGGGTCCAGAACAGATCCCCCACGAATCGGGAGGGACAACTGTACTTCTCTAACAGACTCCGCTCTGATCACCAGACATACCCTCTCCAATTATCTTGCATCTCTGCCATTTGGAGGAAAGGCAACCAGGGAGGATTTCTAGGGTTATGCGTAGATAGACTGATCCACACAGGACTGGCCCTGTCATTAGCCCTGTCATCCCCACAGGTTCAGCCCTATCATTAGGCAGAGGCAGACAGTGGACTCAGGCAGAAGATGAAGCAGCAGCCACGCTTCAGCTATTCTGCATAATACCACCCCTATAAGCCATTCTCCTAGATGACAAAGCTATGTTTGCCATATGGTCTGTCCCAAACCCCAACATGTCATAACACTCCCAGTTGTGGTGGAAGACTCTGTCTCATTACCAATGTTGAAGTAAGATTTAGCTACCAGTCTAGTCATCTCCAGTACACAAAATGGAGAACAGAATGCGATTTTGTCCATTGCCTCAAGCAGCCAAATGTCTTGGGCAATCCCTAGTGATCCATGTTCTAAAATTTATACCTCAGCTTTAATCTTGTTCACAGTTACACCCACAAGCACTTTCATATGTCTCCCTATTGAAGCTATACCCTAATATATTCAGGAAATGTTTCATTTGATAGTAAAGCAACAAACTGATCTCTGTTCCTATGCAGGTACATGTTTTTCAGATCCTGCAACTTCTTGTTGCTATTTTTAAAATTGTGCTAATTTGTAGTTGTAATAGCTACTGCAGACATTAATATTACTACAACCTGGGTTTGTCTCCCCTCCTATTTTTCAAGCTGCTTGTGCCAATCAGCGTCCAGATCTATTTGGGTGTGTTATTGCTCAAGTGGGAGTGATGGACATGCTAAAGTTCCACAAGTTCACCATCGGCCATGCCTGGACAACGGACTTTGGCTGCTCTGATTATAAAGAACAGTTTGAATGGCTGTACAAGTAAGTGACAGGTGCTTTCTTGTTTGTGTACATCACACTCAAATGTGTAGAATATATATGGGAGCTGTGTATTTTTCTGTCTTGCCTGAATTGAAGATTATCAAACTTGTTTTAAAATGATAGTAAAGATCCAGTGGACATCTATCTGTTGATTTCAGCTGTTACTCACATGTAAGCACTGCAAACTGCAGTTTGAAGATACATATACAAATACATCTGCAACTGAGGCATGCACATCCCGGCTGGTTCTTGCAAAACACAGAGGCATAAGGAACATTGTAATTCTGCTGAGATTTGTACCATTTGATATTTTCCTAGGGGAACAACATTCAGAATAATAATACTGAAGCAATTGTAAAATAGTAATACTGAAGCAATCCAATGCCATGTGAATTTCCCATTTCTTGATCTTTGCCAGCGCTGTCCTGCTTATCTCAACCACATAGACTGCTACACCTCTAGGCACATAACTTAACCTTTAAGGTCAAAGTTACAGGCTACGAAAGCCAATGCAATTCTATGCTGCATCAACAGGAGTATAGTGTCTAGAACAGGGGTCTCCAGACTTTTTGATCCGAGGGCCAGTTTGCCGGCCCCCAGATCTTCCGGCGGGCCAGAGGCGCCACGCACATGCGCACGACTCCAGACACCATTTTGGCACACAAAATGGCGCACGACTAGTGCACTTGTGCGCACAATGCATTTTGTGTGCCAAAATGGCATGTGGAGCAACGCGCAGGCGGCACAGGCGGCGGCAGGACCCGTGGGCCGGTAAGAAGGCTTCAACAGGCCGGGGCCGGCCCACAGGCCGTAGTTTGGGGACCCCTGGTCTAGATCATGGGAAGTAATAGTACCACTCCATTCTGATTTGGTCAGACCTCACCTGGAATATTGTGTCCAGTTCTGGGCACCACATTTCAAGAAGGATGCTATCAAGCTGCAGTGTGCCCAAAAATATTGAAAGGTCTGGAAACTATGCCCCATGAAGAGCGGCTTTGGGAGCTAAGTATGTTTAGCCTGGAGAAGAGAAGGTTGTGAGGGTGATATGATAGCCCTGTTTAAATATTTGAAGGAATGTCATATTGAGGATGGAGCAAGCTTGTTTTCTGCTGCTCCAGAGACTAAGACCTGGAGTAATGGATTCAAGCTACAGGAAAAGAGATTCCACCCAAACATTAGGAGGAACTTCCTGACAGTAAGAGAAATTAAGTTCTACAGTGGAACACACTGCCTTGGAGAGTGGTGGAGTCTCCTTTTTTGAAGGTATTTAAACAGAGGCTGAATGCCCATCTGTCAGGAGCTTTGATTGTGTATTCCTGCATGGCAAGGGAGTTGGACTGCCTGGCCCTTGTGGTGTCTTCAACTCTATGATTCTATGACCACTCAAGCTGGGCTTTAGAGTTCTTATAAATCCAGCAGATGTTGAACAGCAGTATTATGTCTGTTTTCCAAAGATCAAACCACTGTTTGTATGTCCCTCTTGCAGGTATTCTCCTCTTCATAATATCAAAATACCTGAAGGAGATGGAGTCCAGTATCCTGCCACCTTACTACTTACAGCTGACCATGATGACCGTGTGGTGCCTCTTCATTCCCTGAAGTTCATTGCCACTCTGCAGTATGTTGTAGGCCGAAGCCCCAAACAAACTAATCCACTCCTAATTCACGTTGACACCAAGGCTGGCCACGGTGCTGGAAAACCAACAGCCAAAGTTATAGAGGAAGCATCTGACATGTATGCCTTTATAGCAAGATGCTTAAATCTGGAATGGATAGAATAGCTCATTATCATCTCAGTTAGAAATCAAGGGCTTTAACAACATTCTAAAACAGTAGGAACACTTGGTGTAGTACTTACATTTAAGAAGTGCCACTTCCAGCTTCCCGTGAACTTTTCTGCTTCTATTCAGTGTTTACTTTGCTCCTCAATTTAGGTTCAGTCATCTGTTTTAAGTAGCATGTTCCAATAAATAGGCAGAATGGAGATGATACTGTTGTGTGATTTCTTAGACTCAAAGTTGGTGGTGGTGGTGGTGGTGGTGTTTATTCTGTACAATACAGTTTTAATGTAATTTTATCCTTGTAAACATATCTGGCTCACTTGTAATTAAATGTAAGTACTGTTCCAGTATAAACTGTCGACTTGTATTTTCTTTACAACCACAAGAAATGTTGGGACTATTGCCAATAAAACACCTGTATTATAAGTGCTGTGTAATTTCAGGTTGCGTTGTCACTTCTTTTAAGGATCTGGATTTTGTGTAGCACTCCTTGAGGTCACTGCACAGTGTAGCAGTATTATATGTACAGAGAGAGAGAGACTTCTGAGCATCCATTATAAAACAGTGCAGCTTACAAACCATTGGAAAAGGTACTGCACTTTGGAATTAAAATATGTACTAGTATTTGAATTAATGGGCATCAAGCAGTAAATGACCAAGGGGAAGATCCTACTGAAAGAACTTCCCTTTTTCTTGGATCCTTGGAGCATTTTTTTCCAGACATGCCACTGTTTTCTATAAGGTCACCAGTGCCCAAGGAAATCACACTTTCCTTTTAATAAAATGATTTTTGTGTATACCTCATAAATTGTATGATTTTTCCCCCAATAGTAATTATTCCCCCCCCCCCCCCATCTACTGTAAAACACATTGTAGCATCATCTTTATTTCTAAATATCATCTGGCTGAGGCTGGGCTCTGCCCCTCCCACACACACATACACATTTGTTGAAAAAGCCAAGGAAGCAAATAGAAGAAAAAAGAGTAAAAAGGAAGGAGGATTAACATGCGCCATTTTTCTTGGTTTCTCTTATATCTTTCAGAATAAAATTCAAAGACATAGCCATGATAATATAGATAAGTATGCAACAGGTTCCCATAATACCTTTGAGACTAACTGAGAGAAAGAATTTGGTACCATAAGCTTTTATAGACTTGGGGGTTGTCCATATGAGTGATTTCACAAACTACTTGTTTAAATGATGCACATGACCAACATAGGAGAAATCTGGGCAGAAACTGTGCTCTGAGGCTAAACACTGGAGCAAAATAAACCCTGGTTTCTCCAATTCAAGCCAGAAAGTGCACCCTGTTGCACTGGTGTGTGGACTGTTTGCCAGCATGGAGATGGCGGAACAGGCCAGTGTCATTGCTGCCAACAATTTTTTGGTTGCTTGCCTGTGAAGTTATTGCACATGCGTACAAGTGGTAAGCTGCACCATTGACCCATTGCTTGCTGCATGAAGCAAAATGACAACGAACAGTATTGTCATCAAAAATACAATGGATTTTAATTATAACGTTAACAAACTGGCCAGTCTAATAGGGGCCACAGGGGAAGGGGGAGAAGGGGCATGCACACAGGGCCACCATGATTGTGTTGTGGCAATTGTCACTGGGTGCAATGATACGTTATATGGGCAGTTGATTGTGATCAAGTGGGTGGTCTCACTGCCAGTTGCGCGGAGCATCAGATGGACAGGTAGGTGGGCAGAATGAGGAAGACGATTGGTGGCTGCTAGCGGCGCATCCATGCACCTGTGCACATGTATTTGAAGTAGAAGAGAAAACAATAATGCCATAGTACAGCTTGTACCCACAAATGTCCCATTTTGGCTAGTCCATCCTTGCAGAAGAAGGGGAATGGTGCAGATTGCCCATGGGTGTTCAGCCTTTTTTGGGAACTGGTGGTGCAGTCAGTGGGTTCCCCCTGCGATTCGGGAAATAACAGGTAAGCCATCTTTTCCCCTCCATCTGCTTAGACCCTTAGTCTACTTCATCCAATGCATGGAATGGAGTGCCTTGGAACAGACCTTTATAGTTACGATCAAGTTGTATATATGAATAGCAGTAGAAATGCAAAACTTGTGGATATGATGATAAGGAAAAAAAGTTGGTTTAACAATGGTTGTTGAGGGACAAAGAAAGGACGAAAGATATTGCCTAAAGTCAAGAGGAATAGATAACCATAAGAATGGTGGAGTGAGTTATTGGAATGTCATATGATGATGGCTGGGAATCAGAAAGGAGATGGTATAAACTGAGCAAGAAAGCTTTCATGAGTCTGGGGTGTTAACTAGCATTATAATATGTGTGGTGTGCTAGGAAACCCACTGTCAATGGACTGAAGTTTGTGGATATATTCCAATTCTGCTGCTTCTAATCTACCTTTGTATTTATGTTGTTGTTGAAGGACTGCTGTCTTGAGGTCTGAGATGAAATGTTCAGGAAGATTGCAGTGTTCTGCAACTAGTTTTTGTATATTCCCATTCCTAATGTCTGATTTATGTCCATTTGGTCTCTGGTGAAAAATCTTGCCTGTTTGCCCTATATAGAGTGCAGCCAATCTGGCTTTTTTGCCTGCTCCTTTTCTCCATCTGCCCACCCCTTCTCCCCACCCTTTGCTCCTATAGTATACTGTAGTAGCAGCTCCCATGTTCTTTCTTTCCTCTCAGAATACTACGTCAGTTTTTCAAGTATTTCCATTATCACTTATCAGGCGGCCTTCACAAAGTAATTTGCATAATATCATTTAAAAAAACAGTGAAGACTGTAAAAATTATGCAATAAAATCAGAGGAGGCTATGTGTGTGGGAGAAATTATTACTCTTTGTCACAGAGCAAGATGGTTTCTCAAAAGCCTCTGGTGGCTGTTGTGGTGGTTGGGGTAATGCAGATGCAACCTGCTTGAAAGTGTAAAAAGACCACTGACTATGGTTCAGGGCTCAGAAAAGTTATTTTGGAAGACTAACGTTTCCAGAATCCCCAGCTTCTGGGAATCAGAGCTGTAGTCCTCAAAAGTAACATTCCTGAGCCCTGCCCAATAGCACCAAACTCCATGACCTTTCATCCCTCCCCACATTATAATCCTATTCTGAAGCTAGTTAAGGAAATTATGGGATCTCTATAAGTATAGGTATAGTTGACCCTTCGTATCCTCAGATTATCCACAGATTATTCACGGATTCAACCATCCATGGCTTGAAAATATTATATATTTTCCATGGATCCATGGATGCTCAAGTTCCATTAAATACAATGGCACAGTAAAATGGTGCCCCTTATACAAAATGACAAAATTAAGGTTTTGGAATCCAAAATTTCTACTTAGAATCATAGAATCATAGAGTTGGAAGAGGCCATGATTCTATGATTCTTTGCCACAGATTCTATGATTCTTTGCCACAGTAACTTCATTACTTCATACTTGACATGTCTTGTTATTCAGCCCGTGTTCAATAAACGTCGTATTATAAAATGTTTATTTAATCTAACATCATATATTATATCCTACACTTCTATTATTTATTATATATTAGCCATCGTTATAATTCCTATACTATAACCATTTATCATAGTTCTCTAATCTATTTCTAATCTAGTCCAACTCTATAACAAATTTGATCTCCTAATTGCCAATAATCTATCAGTAATTTCCAATCATTTTTGAAGGTGTTGTATCCTCTTCCCTTTATCAGATCCGTCAATTTATCCATTTCCATAAGATCATATATTTTCCTATATACTTCATTTTCTATGATGTTGCCACACTGGCTGTGAGGGGTGTACACTGACCACATTGCTACAGATTCTGGGGTTATCCTAGTCTATGGTTTTTTGAGTCTTGTGTTTCTCCCAACCTAATTTGGGCAAATAAGAGTAGAATATAACAGATCTTGCACTGATGTACCAATGACACACTTTCACCCCATTGTATTGGAGTACAGTATTGATCTTCACATTATTCACCACTTTCCACCTCAGCCATAGAAACAAGGCTTCCTTGTTTTGTAAGGAATTATGAATGCATTGACTGCAACAGCACATATAATGATGCTACAAAACATTTGGCAATGGAACTGAAAGCTGCTTCATTTAAATCTGACAACAGTACAATAGTGGTATAAAATGGTTTATACATTATATTATCCTTTCCCCCAGAAAATCACAGATTCTTATCTGTAAGGAAAATCAATTATAATATCTTGTCACAACAAAATGGAATGAATAATGTGGCCGTATGTCTGCAACCACTCAAGAATCCTGTCTTTGTGAAGTCGTAGGCTTTCATGGCCAGCATCCATAGTTTTTTGTGGGTTTTTCGGGCTGTCAAGAACAGCCCGAACTGATGTCAAGAATATGGCCACACAGCCCAAAAAATCCACAAAAAACTAATCCTGTCTTTATTTATATCCAGACCATTCTGGTCAATCACTTGCCTTCTAAGCACCCAACTACTCCCAATCTGTGCTATAAAAGATCAAAACTATGTTGCCACAAAGGCCAAAGGCAACTGCTTTAACACCATTTTAAACACAGTGATACCACATATCTTCATCACTGCATCATAAGTCTTCTTTATATATCCTCCAACTGTTCCAGTATGGAAGGAACAGTCCTGTCTGACCTTTTCAGCTGTTTTTAAAATGTCCCAGTTTCTCTCTCCTCCTCCTCCTCCTTTCCCCCTTCATCTTCAGCTGACTTCAATCACTGCAAACTGAATTCAATGTGCAAAAGGAATTTGTACTCATTTAATACAGCATCGGGGAGAGGAGAGGAGGAGAATCATGTCCTTTCCAGTAGCCTCAGATGAAAGTAAACTCCTGCAGCTTCTCCTTGCTTATGTGTTCCTCCTCAATAGCTTTTGCCATCCTGACCACACTGATGTTGCTTCGCTTGCTAAGTACACGTTTTCATCTGAAATGTTGGAGGGTATGTCTTTGACACTACCTTTTTCTTTTTCTTTTCCCTTTTTCTTTTCCTTTTCCTTTTTCTTGTTCTTTTTCTTTTTCTTTTAAAGAGAGAGCAGTTGAGATCCTCTTCTGAGGGGAGGATGAGAGGTTGGAGAACTCATTTTGGACTCCATTGATCATTTCTATAGACTTAGATGGTCATTATACATGTATACTTCTGCTAAGGTACCATTTGATGGATGGTCATTTCTACCACATACCGGCCAGTCAGCTGTGAAGACCATTAGTCATTTTTCTTGTTACTTTACCAAACCAAGGAAATGTTTTTGCTCTCTGTTCTTTTCCCCTCCTTTTTTCTGGCATGGGGGTCAGATGTCAGCAATGAAGTGAAAAGCACTACTTTCTACTTCATTAACCTTTTATACTTCCTGGTGTGAGGCATAAGCTTGTCCTATTGATGTCAAAAACAAAATGCAATGCTGCAGTGTAGGCTGTGTTCTCCCTCCCTCCAGTTCTCCTTAGGGTTACTGAAAGAAAGGAAGAGGAGAGATGTTTTGAACTGTGACAGAGGCTGCATCCTCACTGCAGGAATAATGCAGTTTGGCACCACTTTAACTGCCATAGCTCAATGCTGTGGAATTTTGGGATTTGTAGTTTTGTGAGACATTTAGCCTTCTCTATCAGAGAGCTCTGGAGCCATGACAAAGTACAAATCCCAGGATTTCATCGGATGGAGCCATGACAGGTAAAGGAGTGTCAAACTGCATTATTTCTGCAGTGCAGATGCAGCCAGAGAGCTGAGAATGTCTCCTCTTTGGTATCTAAATTTTATTTTCTCTAGAATTGCTGTAAATGGGACAGTTCTATACAGAAGCAAATGTACCTAATGGTTCACAAAATTAACCCTGGTCTTTAATCCCCCAAATAGTGATACCTTTATTGGATTTTGGATGTCATTGGATTTGCTATATGGCCAACACAGCTACCCCTGGATGTTTACTGGTCTTTAATGCTGTCTTTGAGGGACTGGGATAAAGTGTCATAGATTTTGAGGGAAACTATTTCAGAGAAATTGTTGTTTATCTTCCAGTAGCTTTAAATGTCTTTATCATGTAGAAGCAGTAGCATTTGAGTGATTTCATGTCAGAAGAGGAGGGATAAATGCAACCAAAACACTGAAGTAATGCAGGGCAGGGACTGGAAAGGATATGGGTCTTTAATGTCATTCTGATTAGTATATTTAATGTCTGAATGCATTCAATGTGATTTTTTTAAATAGCCTCTATGGAGGCTGATCAGATTTGAAACAATGGTCTGAGAGCCACTATATCCCACTATTGCAATCTTCCCTCTGAATAGTTCTCCCTTGAAGCTGTTGTTTCTTCCAGCAGAGAAGTTGCTGTTAGCACAAATGGTAACTTCTCTCCCAGGAGCTTTATGGATGGATGGTTTTCACCAAAGCTATAGTAGAGGAGAAAAGGCTTAATTCCCTCTCCCTTTTTGCATTTGCAGTCCTCATCTCACATGGTTGCTATTTCGACAACCCAAGACAAATGCGTGTATACATTTTACATATTGCTGGGTTTCTGTAAAATATTGCTAAGGCCAATGGAGCCTGGGTATCTGAAGACAGCAGACTAGTACTGCAGTTTGACATCAGTATGGAGAGGACATTGGGAAACCAGAAAATTGGCACTATCCAACTCTTTGGGTAACCTCATTACATATTGGAGGCCCTGTCACACTACATAGTGCTATATTCCACTTTAATCACCATGGCAAGATGGTGTACAGAAATTTGCAGTTTTTAGGAATGGGATTTAGAATTCTTTCCCAACAAGCTCATCTAGTGTCTCCCCAACTTACAAATACCTGAATTCCACAGGATGCAGTCATGGCAGTTAAAGTAAAATAATAGTGCTGTAACTGTGCAGTATGAAAGGGGCCCTGGTCAGAATCAATGCAGTGCATCCATTTGCTGTTTCCAGTACTGTGAGCCACAATGTTGCAAGGAATTTCATATAATTCATACATTTTTCATACAGTTCTGCCACAATATGGTCTCTTGACGATCCCATTTGTATAGTTGATAGCATCTGCCCTTCTGGGATTTATTAAATCATATAAATGGCATGTACTGCAAAGGGCAGATGCCATCAGCTATGCAGATGGGGCAGTCAGCATAGTGTAGTGGTTTGAGTGTTGGATTAGGACTCCAGGAGACCAAGATTCAAATCCTTACTTGGCTATGGAAATCCACTAGATGATGTTGGGCAAATCACACTCTCTTGACTCAGAAGAATCATAGAATTAAAGAGTTGGAAGAGATCTCAAGGGCCATCCAGTCCAACCCACTACTATGCAGGAAGTCACAATCAAAGCACCCCCAACAGATGGCTATCCAGTCTCTGTTTAAAAACCTCCAAAGAAGAAGACTCTACCATACTCCGAGGGAGTGTGTTCTACTGTTGAAGGAGGAAACAGCAAACCCTTCTGAACAAATCTTGCCAAGAAAACCATGATATTGTCACTTTAGGGTCGCCATAATGTGGAAACAACTTAAAGACAACAACAACGTTATAAGAACACTTTGCACATCTGAAATTGCTAAAGCTATGGGAAATAATGAAACCTCTTTTTGGTAGGCACAACTTTTCAGAAACTTTTCAGAGACTTTCTAAAATATTTTGAAAATCCTGAGCATTTGTGTAACAAAAAGTGTTATCTTAATGCATTCATGATACCAGTAATATTAATGAATTCCATCACCTAAGCTTTTTGTACTCTGGTTGAGGCACTGAATTTTCTGCACTTGGAGAAGCTGGAATGCAATGTGTGGAGCAATAAATGAACAAAAGGAAAATGGAGATCTCACTTTAATACAGATGATCATTTATCTTTTAAAAAAACATTAATAAACTGCTATATTCTAGCATAATGATTTATCACTGAATATCCTTGGATTGATTCAGCTAGTTGTGGATGCACAATACCTGAAAACTATAAAAGTTCACTAAAATTGGTTTAAAATTTTCCATTTCATGTGGATTTGTTAAGGCAAATGACAGATCCCACCAGTGTCTAAAAAAAGGAGAGATGTAAAATGTCATAGGGAATTGTGAGTCCATAAATTTTAGACTAGACTTTAAAGGAGCTACCCAAGGTGCTCAACCCCACCCCTAAATCACATCAACATAGAATCATAGAATCACAGAGGATAGTTTCTTTAAAGTTCACACCAGAATGCCCAACTGATACCAAAGCCACCAGCTGCCACTGGTAGAAATCATGTTTGGCACTGAAATCCCACTTGGGAAATGTGTGTTATCAGTTCAAAGGCATAGCTATGTTATTTTGAAAAATTACTGTACAAAGGGATCTTTTAGCACCTTTGAGACGAGAGAAAGAAGCTGGTAGCATGAGCTTTCGTAGACTTTTGTAGCATCTGAGAAAGTAGGCTGAAGTCTACGAGAGCTCATGCTAGCAGCTTCTTTTTTTCAGTTTGTCTCAAAGGTACTACAATGTCCTTTTGCACATTGTGTATTGTCAGCACAGATAATGTTCACACAAACACTAGACCAGGGGTAGGCAACCTTTCCCCTTTAAGGGCCGAGGGACTTCAGCTCCCAGAAGCCTCAGCCATGTTGACCAACAGTCCCATGTTGGCCAATAGCTCCTGGGATTCTGGGAGTTGCCTCGGCCCTTAAAGGGGAAAGGTTGCCTACCCCTGCCCTAGATAGTCATTTAGCTGCACACATGTAGGGCTACAATGGAGGGGAGCACATATGAGCTCCATCAAATGAAAAGCATGACCCATGTAGTAGCTGAATACAACTGCTGACCTCCAGTGATCAGAAACCCTGTTAAAGTAGAAACCAGGGATTTGATTACAGGAGCTTGGTAACTCTGTTCCAGAGCCCTTTTTAATCAATACAAATAGATATATGTGTATAGGCATCAGATATGGGGCCATTGAGGGTCAGAGCTTATGTGCATGCTCATGATCTCCTCCCCAGTGGCATCACTAGGATTGGTGTCATCCATTGTGGCAACTATGGCGTGTCTCCCCCCAATTGACTTGCTGTTATACAGAATCTTTAGTAATGCTTTTTGTACTAATGTTTCTCATACTCCTGTATCTCACTGAACATAATGGCAATAGTTGTGACATAAACTAGCAAAATTAAAATTATACCTTCAAATTACAATATTACATGCATAGCCTAAATGTACAGTCGCCCTTCCATTTTTGTGGACTTGGAGTCCATGTCCCTTGCCCATTTATGGGCAGCGAATGGAGGGGGACAAAATTGGGGGGGGCACCCGCAGGCGCGCACCGCCTTTTAAACCAATAGGACTTGAATATTGGAGATTTTCCAGTTTCACTGGGGGGTCCAGAATGGATCCCCCCCAAAACAGAGGGGTGACTTATTTACTTGTACATGGTTTCATGTGGTTAAAGTGGATATTTGGTAAGATATGGTGTGTTTTATGAACATTTTAAAATATTTTTAAAAAAAAAATAATTAAAATTTTAACTTTAAATTTTTTAAAAAATAAAAATAAAAAATTAATTAAAAGTCTCTCTTTTCTGCTCCTACTGAGCCTTTCCTCATTCACACCATCTCTCCAGTGTTTTAAAGGGGCACTGGTGAACACCACACCTTGTTTCTGCACAAAGGCAGATGTGTTGAGGAGCAGTGGTGTCACTACAACCCTTAAGGTGTCACCTGGTGCGGACTGCAGCCCCTAGTGATGCTCCTGCTCCTCCCAACTTTAGTCCTAAAGAAGGACAAGATGTAAACATCTTTATAGGCCTGCTTTGCTTCTGTCCTCAACCCAGATTCTGCAACAATCAAAAAGCATAGTCTAATCCCTAGACCAATGTGGAAAACCTGTGATTGTTGGGGTTTGGGATTGATATTATTGTGTTGTATTTTTATGTTGGAAGCCACCCCAATTGCTATGTAGAGGGGTGGGGTATTAATCATCATCATCATCATCATCATCATCCATATGACATTGGATAGTAACTCCCAGCAATTTTCATCCTTGGCTATGCTGGCTAGGGCTGCCAAGATTTGCAATCCAACAACATCTGGAGATTGCCCACCCCATGGTAGGTGCATATATCCATTCTTTTAGGCAACCAGTAAAACCTTTTCAAGGTAGGCTTCAATCCCCCTTCCCTGATTTGAAATGTATGGTAACTATGGAGACCAGGAGTCTCCCACCTGCTTCTCTTCAAAGGATAATCCTGCACACTATCCAGACATTCAGAGCCATTTCATTTAAGCAAATGTTTGATAGCTGACAAGTTGTGTTACGATACGCATGCCTGAGCGATGCCAGAGAGTATGATTGTCTTTTCAAGCTGGTTGCTCTGATGAGCTGTTCTCTCTCCCTGCTAATACTACAACATAAGGTTCAGCCAAAGAAATACGCTCTAAGGAAAAGCTGCCAACTCTTGTGTCAAGTCTAATCACATTCCCATTCATGTACAAGCCTTTTGTGTATTCATGATTTCTTCTGAGAGGAGACCAGGATTCTCCGACACAGGCATTTAAAAACAAGCTAGTCCACATGAGCAACATAAGCTCCAGTGCTGCCTCAAGGCCATTCCAATCTTTAGGGAGAGGGAGACAAATGCCCCAGCCATTGGGAAGTGTCACAAAATGGCAAACAATGGTTAGTTACTTATTTTTTTACTACTATACACATACACATTGCCTACAATACAGTGCAGAAAAAGCCCATGAGCTATGAGTGGGGAGAGACAGTGACCTTTGTTTCTCTACCTCAGGTCTTGAACCACCCCGCAGCTCCCAGGCAAAGACTATTTATTTGTTCCTCAGTGCTGGTATTATATAATTTAACTAAAGATGACTCATAGGAATCCTTGGCAGAGTTCTTCTGCATCATTTCCTCATTGTTATGTGCCTTCAAGTTGCTTCCAACTTATGGCGAACCTATCATGGGGTTTTCTTGACAAGATTTGTTCAAAGGAGGTTTGCCATTGCCATCCTCTGAGGCTGAGAGCATGTGACTTGCCCAAGGTCACCCAGTGGATTTCATGGCCAAGCTGGGAATCGAACCCTGGTCCCCAGAGTCATAGTCCAACACTCAAACCACTATGCCATGCTGTCTCAACCAAATTACTTTGTATTAAAGATGTTAGGAATTCACTTTGAGACCTGCAGCAGGACCTTGTGCTGTACCACTGAATTTTTGGTGTCCTTTGCCCTAGAGGGAGAAACTGTGGCCCTCCAGATAAACTACTCATTTTATCTGCCCTTTGAGTAGACCAGTAGGGATTCTGGGAGTTTGGAATTGTTGCTTTTATTATTATTATTACAACCCCCACAAACTCCAGTCAGCATAGGATTGTTGTGTTCATTACACACATGGTGGTATCCATTACCTTAGATTGGGGATGGGAGTCTGTGGCCCTCCAGATAAACTATTTCTCCCATCAGCCTTCAGCACTGGCCATGTTAGCAAAGACAAACAGAAACTAGAGTCCAGCAACATTGGGAGAACTATTGGTTCCTCAGTCTTGCCTTAGATGCCTGTCCATAAATTATTACTTCCTGTTTTCTACTCTGTTTTTCAAGCAACAAGATTAGTAGATCATCAGTGTTAAACTGCAGAACAGCTTTAAATGTCAGTTTATAGGTGAAGTCCATTGTCATCTTACTCTACTTGTGGAGCATCTAGCTCAACAAAACTGGTAACAGAACACTGGAAATGATGGCTTTTTGGTCAGTGCATTCTCATCTGTATTTTCAATGACTAATTGAAAACTAATAGTGCAATCCTAAACTTCTACCTACCACTCACCCACACCTTCAATCCAGTCTCTCCAATGTGTGGAAGCTGTTAGGATAGGGCTGAAGTGCCTGCCCTTTGGCAGGGAGAGGTGGGAATGAGTGGGCAGGATGTCTACCTCATGAACCTAGTTCCACCCACTAAAAGTTCCACAGACATACATCTCCCACCAGTAATAGGCCTGTGACTGAATCCAATAACTCTGTCTTCTCCCGGAGGACCCCTGAGTCAAGTCCCTAGGTTACACTGGCCTTCAGCTGTCAGTTGCTCACTCACCAAGCCCAGGATTTTCAAAGGATAGGAATTCCAAGAACTGAAGGTTACTCATTGGACTAAAGAAAAAACCCTAGAGAGCCTTTCCTCCATGCACATACCTCATCCTTGCTGATGCAGCTTTGGAAATTTGGACAATCCAGCACCATGCTGCCCATCTCACTTCCACCTAGGATTTCTCTGCCCATTGGTCTTTGGAAGGGTTATGAGCAAGCAGAGGTTTTTTTTTTTCCTTATTGTTGCTCCAGGAACGATTATCTGTACATAAGAGACCTAACAATATTGATATGTTCCCGATAGTACCCAAATAGCACTCCTGCTTGCTTGTCAAGTCATGCACGTTCCCTGTGTTCTTCATGTATCACTTTTCTCCACTAAGCTTACCTAATTGTTTTCATTGACTATCCGAAAAACAAGTGACAAGTGCATTGTTCTCTGCTATTTTGAGCTCAAGAAATTGCCTCTCATTTCTCTTCACAGCATTATCTGTTCTAATTTATCTTCTATTCGTCTTTGAATAATTTTGGCCTTTATCAACTGAAATACTATAATATCCAGTTCTTTGAGATATAAGCTTCCTGAGTTCAGTGCAATTATAATTTACCCCCCTGTTCCACACATTAGGAGTTTATTCAGGCTTGAGGGAAATTTAAAGAAGCCCAGGCCACCTATCAATCTAGCTACAGTTTGAGCTGTGCTGCATGTTTTATATATAATGATTGATCGTGGTTTCATAGAAACAAATACTGTCCCAATTTGGCAAAGATTATTCAGAGTAATCCTCTCTTGTCCCACTTTTTAAACTGCTTTTAAAATGCCTCTGTTTCTTTCCTCTCACTTTCCCCCTTTGTTCTCAGTTTAGTTCAGTTGCTGAATAGTGAGTTCAAAATGCAAAACAGTTTGCACTCAATTAAATCAGAAGACGGAAAAGGAGGGTAGTGAGGTAGAATTGTTTCTTTCCCTGTAGACTCAGGAGAAAGCAAACTACTGTAGCGAATCCCTAGCAGGTGTATCCTTCATCATACATATCCTGGTTTTCATCTATGAAATGTTGGATTGTATGCAAACATCTCCCTCACCCAACATTTCATTTATCTCTATTTAATCTGATAGCAGTCTATCACATTGGTTGTTTTATGTGAGGAAAAAGAAGTGACACCCAAAAATGCCCATTTTGTATAATGTTTTTTAGTGTTCAAGAGATTTTCTACAAGATCATTAGATACACAGTAGACTTGCTCAATCACTTGCACAAAATCTACAGAATCCTTCTATAGAACAAGTTTATGCAAACTAGTTCATGGGATGTATGCTGGCCCAAGACCATTTTTGAGGAACTTATGGTTCCTCAAGTTTTTGCAAAACTGTAGGGTACAATTTCACCATGTTATTGGCTCCCCTGGGTTATTTTAGACCTAACAGAGGACTTTTTGAACAACAAGAAGAAAATAAGGACTTTAGCCATCATTTCATGAGAAGGACTTTGTTATTGTTAAAGGTCTGGATAAAGATCAAGGATTAATATTATAGAGGAATCCCTATGTGAGTTTCAGTTCAGGAGGCATTTATGTATCAATCCAAGAATTAAAATGAACAATGGATAAAATATAAGGACCTAATCAAACAGATAGATAAGAATTATACCATGAAATCAATAGATCAATTGAGAGAAGAAGAAATAAATATTGGTTGGTTTCCATATAATCAAATAACAGAACGATTTAAAATAGACAGAAAGTCACCAGAATTTACAACAGATAAAAACGAGATAGATTTGATTTTCTTTGATAAAGGAAGAGGACATATAGCAAAATTTTATAAGACTCTAAAAAAGAGAGATTTGGAAAATTTAAGTATTAAACATACTATGATAAAATTGACGCAAAATATCAGGAAGCCTATAGACTTGGAAAGTTGGGGAAAAACATGGAAAACCACTAATAATTTCACACTATGTCAAGATTACAAGGAAAACTTCATTAAAATGATTCATCAGTGGTATATATCTCCTAAACTGAACGCAATATATAAAATAGGCAAAATCAATTGTTGGAAATGCCACAAACCAGAAGTTACTTTTTCAATTTATGTGGAAGTGCCTGGAAGCTGAAAAGTATTGGAGGAAAATACACAGATTAATGACAGAAATATTACAAATTAATATACCATTTGATCCTTTAATTTTTCTACTTAACATGACACGTAAGATAAATATTAAGATGGGAAAAAGCTGTCTCGTATTATTGTCAGGATCCAGAGGGAAATGTCTTAGATGAAGCAATATGGGTCAAAGGCAAAAGGTTACTATATGTCATGTGCCAGCCAGCAAGTAGTTGGAAGGGTGCTGTGTCACAAGATGATGATGACACACAGGCAGGACATGGCATCACCAAGCTTCAATACTGCAAAGTCATGCCACATGGGGAACAGGAAACTGTGCTGCACACCAGTAAGGGATTGGACTAGAAGCTCCAGCAGTGAATGTGTATATAAGGGAGGAGCTCCAATACCCTGTGTGGTGGTGTTGATGTATATAGTGAACAGAACATTTTGTCAGTTGGTGTGAGATATTGTAAATATCGGAATGAAGATTAAAAGCCTCCTTGAGAGTACTCAGTGTGTTGTCGTATCTGCAGCTTCTGTGTGTGGGAGAAAGAGGGCCGATGCAAATGGCCCATTTGGGGTGTCAGAGAGCCGCCCTGGGGAGCAGCGGATCGGGGCTGTGGCAACCCCACGCTGCAGCCTCGATCCTTCCTTTTGCCACCTCCAAAAGAGAAGCAAAATGCCATTCCTTTTAGTGGTGGCAAAAGACCATCCTAAGAGCTGGTGCGGCGGCTCTTCTGCACCCTTTCAGTGCAGCATGTCTGTATGCTGCACCGGAAGGGCGTCCTGATGCTGCACGCCATGCTTACAGCTGTGTGGCCTCAGAACAGCATCGGGATGGGATTGGGGCAGTGGTGTGCGGCTGCCTGGCCCCGACTCTACACCCAGGCTGGCCCTTTGGGCCGGTCTGCAATGGCCTAGAGTTCTCCAGCCTGCACTGAAAGTTACAGCAGAGACTCCTGTGGCATGTGTTCTTGGTGTGCAAGCTTCAGCATCAAGACTTCTGGTCGAAAATGCACCAACAATTATACTATATATGGTTACCTCTGTGAGGATCTTATTTGCTAAGTATTGGAAAAAATAAACAAACTTCATTGGAGGAGGAGTGGATAATTAAGCTGAGGGAAGCCATGGATTTAGACATCTTAACAGCTATTATGAGAGAATCATCTAGGAAAAATATAGAAAATGATTGGAGCTGTTTTAAATTGTATGGAAATAAAAGAGACTGGAATCTTGTTTAAATAGAAAAATACAATACTCCGGAGGAATACATTTGGATAATATTTAAAGCATTTTTAAATAGTTCTTTCTTTTTTTCCTTTCCTGTTCTATTTCTTACTCCCTTTTATATTTATTTATTTTCTCCTTGCAATAATGTAAACTAGGGAAAATATGAAATATGAAAGAAACACTTAAGAATTGCTAGTATGAAATATAAATATTCATAATGTATAGAGACTAAAATAAGGAATACGGTTGACCTCCCAATTCGTGGGGGGATCCATTCTGGACCCCCCTGTGAAATGATGGCTCACGAATATTCAAGCCCTATTGAAAATAATGGTGCATGCACTTATGGCGCATGCACGAGGCCGGGCGCAGGCATGCACCACCATTTTAACTATAGGCACTTGTCCCTCCCATGAAGAATCATAGAATCATAGAATTATAGAGTTGGAAGAGACCACAAGGACCATCCAGTCCAACTCCCTGCCATGCAGGAACTCAAAATCAAACCATCCCCGACAGATGGCCATCCAGCCTCTGTTTAAAGACCTCCAAAGAAGGAGACTCCACCACACTGCTCTCACTGTCAGGAAGTTCCTCCTAATGTTGAGGTGGAATCTCTTTTCCTGTAGCTTGCATCCATTGTTCCGAGTCCTATTCTCTGGAGCAGCAAAAAACAAGCTAGCGCCCTCCTCAAATATTTGACATCCCTTCAAATATTTAAACAGGGCTATCATATCCCCTCTTAGCCTTCTTTTCTCCAGGCTAAACATAGCCAGTTCCCTAAGTCGTTCCTCGTAGGGCATGGTTTCCAGACCCTTCACCATTTTAGTCGACCTCCCCTGGAGACGCTCCAGTTTTTCAACATCATTTTTGAATTGTGGTGCCCAGAACTGGACACAGTATTCCAGGATTTAAGTCTTGGATCTCTTCACAGGTGTGAATATCCCTGACATATAATGCTATTCCTCCTCCTTTCCTGTTTGGCCTGTTTCTCTTAAAAAGGTTATACTCCTCTATTCCTACATTCCAATCATGAGAGTCATCCTACCAGGTTTCAGTGATGCCTATTATATCGTATTTGCTTTGTTGTGCTAGGAGGTCAAGTTCATCTTGTTTATTTCCCATGCTCTGTGCATTAGTGTAGAGACATCTAAGAACATGTGTTTTCCCCACTTGCTGCCTGTGTGAGGTTTTTCTCCTCCCACTGTTGGACCCTTGCATCATTTGCTTTGTTCCCTCTATATTACTTTGACTATTATTTCCAGCCCATGATGTACTCCTGCCTTTCAAGATAGCTTCCAAGATACTGTCTCCCTCCCCAACATGACTCAGTTTAAAGCCCTCCAGATCAAATGTTTGAGACTACTGGCAAAAATGCTTCTGCCAACTGGTGTGAGATGCAGCCAATCTCTTGTTAGAAGTCCACCCTCATGGAACTGCAGCCTGTGATCTAAGAATCCAGATCGTTCTTGGAGGCACCATTTATGGAGCCAGTTATTCACATCTGCTATCTTCCTCTCCCTTCCTGGATCATGCCCTCCAACTGGGAGAAGAGATGAGATAACAACTTGTGCGTCCAGCTCTTTCAGCTTCCTACCCAAAGCCTCATAATCCTTTCTGATATTCTGAAGATTATGCCTTGCAGTATCATTGGTTCCCACATGGACCAAGAGGAAGGGGTAATGGTCAGTAGGCTTGACAAGTCTTATCAGCCTCACTGTCACATCACAGATTTTTGCCCCAAGGAGACAACACACCTCCTGGGACATCTTGTCAGGCCCACAAACTACTGCTTCTGTACCCTTGAACAAGGAGTCCCCAACCACCACCACATGCCTCCTCCAAAGCTTAACAGTGGCTGTTCCCTGCGGTGGTACTCTTAGGGTTCCCTGCACTGTCCCTGAAGACTGTCCCTGCTGCTCTTCCTCTTCATCCTTGATAAGGGAGAGAGTTTCAAATTGATTCTGTAGCTGCAAGCTCCCAGAATGATCCCTGATTTCCCTATTTCTGTATGTGACCTTCCTCCAGGTGTCCACTTCCTGTGTGCATGAAATGACCTCCTCCTCAACAACTTCCTCTGTGTGGTCCCCGTCCAAGACCGTTCATTTCGCTCTGTCCAGGAAAACTCTTGCTTCCTAATGTGCTGAAGTGTAGCTACCTGGGCCCCCAGCTGCTTGACTTTCTCTTCCAGGAGCAAGTGAAGTTCCTCACATCTCTTGGCAAGAAGACAAACATCCCACAAGTGTTGCAGGTGACTGCAGCAACTCCCTCAGTGTCCATGTTGAGAAATCTTAAGTAAGCACTGAAACAGGACTGTGGGCTTCTCCCTGAAAAAGTCCCCTGGTAAAGACCCACGTAAAGGGTCCCTGTTCTTTTGGTCTTTTCACCAGGCTCTGTCAGTGAGCTCAATCAACTGGGTTTCTAACTCTACAGAGTTAGAGTGGAGGAAGAGAGACAGAGACAGAGTTATTCTGGAGGCAAGTCTCTGTCTCTCTTCCTCCACTCAATATGGCTGCTCAGAAACTGCTTTCCTTCTCCCTTCCTGGCAGAAACTGACCTGGAAAGCCTCCTTCTCCTTCCTGGCAGAAACAGCGAGCGAGACCGATGACTCAAAGTCCGTGAACAGGGAGGGAGAACTGTATATAGATTGTTTGAGAAAATCCAAGATCCTTTATAGATAAGGTGATTCTAATTGATCTGGAAGATATAGGATAGAAGAAAGTTAAAATTCCTATTTAATCATTTTTATGTTTATGAAATTATATGTTTGTATTTATGTGTATATGTATGTATGTGTTGTATTATTAAAATTTAATTTAAAAACAAAACAAGAAGTCAGCCAGGGAGTAAAAACACAGGACATATCTACAGAGGCCAAATAAAATGGTCTCACCTAGTTTTCATAGTGAACTGTTCAAATGATGTATGAAATTATTTGGGATGAATTCAAGTCTTTTCATCACCTCTGGACTTTAATCTGTCCATAGTGACATAGATATGAGGCCAGGAGGGAGGAGTTCAAAAATATATACATTTGCATGCATAGTGGGAGGACTAGGGAAAAACCAGAGCACCTACAGTGGTATAGCTGTGCATATTGCAATTTATCCAAGCAGGGTGGATTCAGATGGGAGCACTGTATGGCCAGTGTTCCTGAACTTGTCTCAGTGTGAGTGGTTATCAGGAGGAAAAGCATGTGATTGCTGCAGATCATGGTAACTCAGAGGTTTTCCTGTCAGTGTAGACATGCTCCTTCCAATGTCCTCAAGAGAGTTATGCCTTCCAACGTCCCATAGAAGGCCAATACAGCCCCCCCCCCACCACCAAGGGTTTTGCAGTTGCCCACCTCTGGTTATGATAGCTGGAAGTCTTTCATTTTGCTATAAAATGTGGTGAAATTTGCCCCTCCATGACCCTAAATGTACCCTCAATACACCCACCATGGGCTTTAAAGCAATAGATCACATAGGCTTGTCTTGGTGGTTTGTTTGTTTTTCCCTTTCTTTCTTTTCTTTGTGTCTCTGAGAGAGTGTGACTCAACACTGAAGTGGCACTCTCTCATCCCAAGCATACCTACTCCCAGAGAGCTTTTCCTTAGAGTCTGCTCTTATTCTAGATTGTTGATCTATGATTTGAAGTTTTCACTTCTCTGAGAGAGTGATGGCAGTCACACTCTCTTACCCCAAACTAGATCCTGCTTTTTCTCTTTCTAAATACCTGTTTCAGAGACAAGAAAAGTTCCCTTTCAAATGCTAATTGTATCTTCTGAAAGAAAGTACATGCTGCCAACTTCTTTCAGTTAGTTTCAAAAGTGCTATTGTCTCAGTTCAAACTGCTTTTGAACTGCATTTTCCCTATCAGTCAGTTGGCAACAAATAATAATTTTGGAGCTTTGTCTACTTTCAAGAGTCATTCATTTTGTTGTTGTTGTTGTTGTTGTTGTTGTTTAAATACAGTTTTATTTTTACACGAAAGGGCTTGCCGTTGTGTGAGTTAACTTTTGGGATACCTAGTTGCTATAAAAGGTTTTGTTCATTGTCCTACATTTTGTTAACAAGGGGGGAAGCTATAAAATTCCCCCTTCAGGGCTTTAACTTGGAATTTTATTTCATTTCTAGTTTATTTTTATTGTTATTTTTGCTTTATTTTTGGTATTAAAAAAAGATCCTCCATTCTTTGCAATAATGGACTAGGCTTTCTTCTCTGTTTTTGCATCCATGCTCTCAATACATAAAGCAAAGAGAAATGTTGTTGTTGTTGTTATAGTTTTTTCCCCAATTTTCATTCTTTCAATTAGTGCCCTAGCTTCAGCACTGATTTTGTTTATTTTACTTTTCATGTTGTTTTATTTTAAGAGGGCTTAGGTGACACTGACTTTGAGTATATCCCTTTGTCAAATGGCCACAACATTTTTCACTTTTGCTATTATTTTTGTTTTGCTTTTACAGTGATATGGAGATACTATACTATATATAGTATAGTATAGAAGAATCATATGAAGATGAACCCCAAATTCTAAAAACTGAGGTGGAAGCTGTAATAATGGAAATGGCAAGAACAGATGATATTTCAATAGAACTGTTGTAATCCACACTCTAACCAACGTATGTTAATAGATATGGAAAACAAAATGATGGCCAACAGATTGGAAATGATCAATATATATCCCCATCCACATAAAAGGGTGACACAAAGGACTGCAACAACTATAGTACCATAGCACTAATCTCCCATGCAAGCAAAACCATGCTCAAAATTCTGCAAAATAGGCTTCAACCATACATGGAGAGAGAAATCCCAGAGGTCCAAGAGGGGTTCAGGAAAGGAAGAGGCACCAGGGATCACATTGCAAATATATGATGGCTACAACACTAAACAGCTTTAAAAAGGCTGTTAAGACGGATCTCTTCTGGCAGGCCTTTCCACAATAGACTTCCCGGCTTCTGGAACCTCCTTATTTGGCTTTATTCTGCCCTCTTTAAATTTGTTGCCGCCGCCATCCTCGCTACTCTGCTGATTTTGCTTTGTTATCCCCGCTGTATGTCATTCTTTGTTGGGTAATTTGGTTTTATTTAATTTCATGTTTTTATATAATATGTTTTAATCAGTGTTGGTTTAATACTCTCTTAAGGGGTGGGTGGGTATTGGTTTTAGGATTGTATACTATGTATTTTTAAATGTTGTTAGCCACCCTAATTGTGCTCAGAGGGGCGGGGTATAAATCATTATTATTATTATTATTATGGAGTGCACCAGGGAGTTCCAAAAGAAAATGAGCATGTGCTTTATAGACTACAGCAAAGACTTTGACTGCATAGATCATGAAAGGCTATGGAGCACCCTTAAAGACATGGGAATGCCAACATCTGATATCCTAATGAGGAATCTGTACTCAGGACAAGAGGCTACTGTCAGGACAGAACACAGAGAAACAGAATGGTTCCCAATTGGCAAAGGATTCAAACAAGGCTGCATCCTATCACCCTACCTATTCAGCTTATATCAGGAGTGCCTGCTATCAACTTCGGCTGAGACACCAACTGCGCCCTTATCTGGATATGAGGGATCTGGAAACTGTGGTACATGCCCTGGTAACCTCACGACTAGATTACTGCTATGCACTCTACATGGGGCTACCCTTGTGCCTAACCTGGAAACTACAACTGGTGCAAAACATGGCAGCCAGGCTAATTACCGGAACATCAAGGAGGGAGCACATAACACCAGTGCTGAAATCCCTCCACTGGCTGCCGATTAGTTTCCGGGCACAGTACAAGGTGTTGGTTTTGACCTTTAAAGCCCTACATGGCTTGGGTCCATCTTATCTTAGGGACCGCCTCTTCCCGTATGATTCCCCCCCGTGCCCTTTGGTCCTCTGGGAGGAATCTGTTACAGCCAATAAAAACTAGGCTGTCTCAGACCTCCCAGAGGGCTTTCTCTGCAACCACTCCCAGACTTTGGATGGCCTGCCGGAGGAGATCCGTCATATTACTACTCTTGCTGCTTTTAAGAAAGCAGTGAAGACGGATCTCTTCCAGCAGGCCTTCCTGGAATAATTCTCCGGCTTGAGGGGACAGCTCCATCTCCCCTTTCCCTTGCCGCCCATTATTGGGTCATTGTTTTATTATTGTATCATTATTTGGTTTGTTTTTACCTCGGAGCATGTTGTTTTAATATATAATTAGTTTAATACTGTTTTAAAGGGTGGGAGGGTTGAATGTGGATTAGAATGTTTTAACTTGTGCATTTTAAATGTTGTAACCCACCTCGATTGCTCCGCAGAGGGGCGGGCTATAAATAAAATTTATTATTATTATTATTATTATTATTATTATTATTATTTGCAGAACATATTGTAAGGAAAGCAGGCTTGGACATGGAAGAGGGAGGACTGAAAATAGGAGGAAGATATATCAACAATCTGAGATATGCAGATGACACCATAATACCAGCAGAGAACCTCACAGACCTAGAACAACTACTAAGGAAGATCAAAGAAGAAAGTGCAAAGGCAGGCTTACTTTTGAACATAAAGAAAACAAAAATAATGACCACAGAGAATTTACACACATTCAAACTAGACAATGAGGAAATAGAAATAGTAAAAGAATTCCCATAACTGGGATCAAACATTGATAGAAATGGGGACTGCAGTCAGGAAATCAGAAGAAGACTAAGAATGGGGAGGGTGGCTATGAAAGAACCAGAAAAGATTCTAAAATGCAAAGATATACAACTCAACACAAAAGTCAGAATCATACAAGCCATCGTATTCCCTATCACCGTGTATGAATGTGAGAGCTGGACAGTCAAGAAAGAAGATAGTGGGGAAACCAAAGCATTTGAGATGTGGTGCTGGAGAAGAGTGCTGAGGATCCCATGGACAGCCAAAAGGACAAACAAGTGGGTCCTAGAACAGATCAAGCTAGAAATATCCCTAGAAGCCAAGATGACAACTGCCATACTTTGGACACATCATGAGAAGTCATGAATTATTGGAAAAGACAATAATGTTAGGAAAGGTGGAGGGAAGTAGAAAGAGAGGAAGACCCCATGCTAGATGGATAGACTTTATTAAAGAGACCACAAATATGAGTTTGCAGGAGCTGGGCAGAGCAGTAGAGGACAGGGGGTCTTGGAGATGTCTTATCCATGGGTTGAAATCAACGCGAAGGAAGTTAACAACAACAAAGAGATACTCAGTGCTGAAAGACAGTCCTAAATTTTTTTTCTGTTGTTTTCTGCCTCCATGCTTTCAATGTGGGAGGAAAAAAGATTTGTTATTGTTATTATTTTTCATTGGTCAATTAATTTTAGTGCTCCAGTCTGTTTTGTTTTCATTTTTCTTTCTTTTCATTTTTTTTTTAATGCTGAAGTGAGATTTTACCTTCTGATCACCAGTTGTAATGGGGGGGGGGTTGTCTGTTGATCATCAAGCCTACTGGCTACAGTGTTTTTCTAATTTTTGTTCTCTCAGCTTTATTCTGAATATAATTTTTCTAATGAAATATTTCTTTTCTGGAGCTTCTAATACAGCAAGTTTTTTTTTTAAAAAAAATTCTAAATTGGATAGCAATATTGTTTTCATATATACGGTAACTAGTAAAAAAAAAGAAAGGTTTTCTTTCCTGCCTTTTGATTTTATGAAAGTTTTTTTCCCTTTTATTAGTTAGCTTAGGGTTTTTATGTGACAGGTTTTTTTTAACTAAGTTTAAACAGTCAGATAGGATTTTTTTTATAGCAAGGGGGGTGTCTTCCACATCTTGCCTCCACCTGCTACAGACCTGATCCAATGAGGCCAGTCCCTGGATGGTTCCTACATTGAGAGAGGTGACACAGCCAATGTCTTCCAGATATATTCCAAGTTCCTGCCAATCCAGATTCAGATGTCCTCCATGCATCAGTGCCTGCTAGCTGTCCTCCAAAGGCATCCTCCATAGTCCTGCCTTCTCAGATAATGTCCAGGTCTAGATGTCTTCCTTGTTCTTGTTTATCCTGATGTCCTACAGGTGTTCCTGCTATCCCAGATGACTTGGCCTTTCCATGATCTGGCTCACAGCTGTTCCCAAAATATGGCTTCCTTGCTGATCCACAGATTGCCTACATTCAGAAAGCAATGTGTTGCTAAGTTGTTCCTGCATAAGAAACTACCTGACACTGGACTCCCTGTTGCAGTAGTGTTCTGCTCCATACTGCCATCCTATTGGCACTGCTTGCACTACCCAGATGTTGCTGTGTGCACAGATCATTTCACCTGGTCCAAAGGACTTACACTGTGTGCCAAGAAACTGTTCCCGCATCTTCATGAACTCGGTGCATATCAATACATAATGCTAATTAGCATAATGCTTGCATTCTTTTATAGACATTATGCTTCTTGCCCACATCTTTTATGTTTTGTTGTTGATATGCTTCCTATTTGTGAACCATAGCGTGTTTATTGAGTTCTATTAATGCCCACATCCTCCAGTATATGTCTTTTGCTCAGCATAATGCTTGCATTCTATACTTTGCCCAAATATTGCGTATGTCTCATTGCATCCCTGGTATTTTGTCTGTATGTTCACACTTTTCCATGCATTATAATTGGTTTAATGTTTTGAGTCTATTAAGTTATACATTTCAAGTCTGCTATGATTTATGCCTACATTAGGATTGTTATGTTCCTATTGCATGTTTCATATGGTTGTCTGGTAGACATTGGCACCTGTACTGATGCCCATATCCTAAAAGACATTCATTGCCAACATGTTGCAGAATCCTCATTGAGGGGAAGCAAAAACTGACTATATGTAGTTACACCTACCTATTGTTTTCATCACTATGTGCTCACAATTGTACTATATTGTTATATGGTTATAATGCTTTTTGAATGTTGATGATTTTAAACCTATAGAGTGAGTGTGTGTGTGAATGTTTCCAATCCTTATGCTATATTGATCCCTGGATATATTTTCCCAGAGTCCTGGTTTAGTCTCCTACATTCAAAAATGTTGGCAAAGATAATTCAGAAACCATCCCCACCTCATGCTCACTTGTTGTGGAAATTTCTGAAGAGGGGGACTGTTACGATAGCTGGAAGTCTTCCAGTTTGCTATAAAATGTGGTGAAGTTTGCACCCTCAGTGTACCCTCAATACACTGCCAGAGCTTTAAAGTGATAGATCATGTAGATCAGTTGCGATAAGGGAAAATTCACACTCACATCCCAGGAAGGCTAGGCAATTGATCACAGGATTTTTGGCACTCAAGTGCCCATTTACAACCCCAATTCTCACTTCAAAGACCTCCATCTCAAGTGACCATTCCCATGCAGATTTGGACCCTTTGATGTAGGACACCTGGTCTTTTTCCCAGGCTGGTTTTGCCTTCCTTTGTTCCCCGGGCTAGTATGGATTTCAGGTTGACTCCATGTCACTCTGGATTCTGCTAGTTCCGACTCACCGCTACCACACTCCAAACACTCTGGGGCAGCCAGGTCTCACATTCCCACCATCAGATTTCATCTTCAGGAGCGACCACATCAATGGTTATTATTACCATTAGTAAAGCCTCTTAATCTATTCCAAAGCTCACCTCTTTATTTCCTAGCTCTCGTGTGTGTGTATGCATATGCGTGTGCATGTGTGCATTTGGTGTGTCTCCCCCTTAATAAAATACAATTGATTGAAGAATCCTACCTCTGCAGTCCTTTATTTTCCCACCTCCATAAACATTGGGAAGTATCCCAGGGCTGCCTGTAACTCAGCCCATTTATTGAGTTAAATTAATATTCCCCTCAGATCCCATAGTTACATGCTGGATTAAAGAGGACTCAGTAGTGTCACATAAATTGCTTTGAATTTATAAGGTGACACATAAAATACCAGTGTAAATAATACATAATTTCCATTTAAGAGAAATGGGCTAACATTTTTTCAGCACTCTGACCTTTTCTGTAGATACTGGGTTAGAACTGCAGGACAGTCTAATCATGCAGCATTTGCAGCAATGTATGACTTTGAGCTTTATCCTCCTGGCCTATTTAGTTCTTCTAGTTCCTTCAGCTGGAACAAATAGTAGTATCTTCCATTGTTCTCTCTTGACATTAAAATCACTTTGGCCACAGAGATCTTTAATCCACTGTGTAATTACCTTTGTTATTGCATTTTCTGGTGAAACAAACAACATCATTTTTATTAGTTCAACTTTATTTTTCCATCACACAAATGGGAACATACTGGATAAGATTTGGCTCTAGCACTGGTTCAGCCACTAGAGCTGCTAATTTTCATTTTTTAAAAATTGCTTCAGAAGTGTGAAAGCTTCCTAGGCCAATTGTGGATTCCTCCATTATCTCTTTTTCTTTCTTTCTTTCTGTCTCTCAATCTAGTCCTCATTGTCATCTTCTTTGCAACTATAAAATTAAAACAGAACAAAATGACCTTTTTTTTTTCCATTCCCCCACCAAATTCAAACCTGTGGCTAAACTGACAGTCAAAGAAAGTTTAGTTGGTGGAACTCCAATCTAATGCTTCTGCATTATTACCGGATCAGAAGCAGTGATAGTTGCAATGTTATGCTTGACATTAAAATAAACAAATACTAGCAGCAGCTGTTGGCAATGGGTAGCAGATTGCTTAAGGACACAGTCACACATTAGGAGGCTTCCAAATGGAAACTCCTCTGAGTGACAGGCATGCTGACTCAGCGGGCCACATGCTGTCACGGCTCTTGGGAAACAGCGCTGCTTGCTGTCAGTCTGAAGATCTTGACAGAAATAGACTGGATGACACAGCAAGCAAGACAGAAAAACAGCAACTGTAGCATCACACTCTGGGACTAGTTGGTGCATTTTCTGGAAGAGATGCTCTTCACTGCCAGTTTGAAAACTTGATTGCGTTTAGCCAGAATTCATGGGAAATAGGACAGAAGACAATGAAATGGTCTGTTGTCACAAGGTAACAGAAAAATGACTACTAATGTTTCTAGGAAGAAGCAATGAATTGGAAACACCTTTCCTGCAAGACCTATAGTCCACATGAGTTGATAGGTGTAGTGAGTGGGCCAGTAGAACACAAGAGAGCTTGCCTGCTGCCAATGCTCCCATACATAAAGCTCATGAGGCAGAAGAGCCTACAATGGAACAGGATTACTGTCAGCCCTCTGAATCCACAGATTCTGCACTCACAGATTCAACCATCCATGGCTTGAAAATTCAAAAAGCGAACCTTGATTTTGTTATTTTATATAAGGGGCACCATTTTACTATGCCAGTGTATATAATCGAACTTTAGCATCCATTGATTTTGGTATCCACAGTGGGTCCTGGAACCAAACCCCAGCAGATACCAAGGGCCCACTGTAATATACCTCTTGTTGAAGGAAACATTTGGGGCACAGACAGTGTTGCACAGTGCTGCTGGAAGAGAGCATTTGGATGTGGAATTTGTAACAGAAAGCAGCAGAAAATAGCTGGTTGCATATCTGACCCTGGTCACTCTGTGTGTAGGCAATGCTATGTCTAGAGTTCAGGGGTTGATCTTTCAAGCTCCACTAACTTTATCACTAAGTGCTGTTTTGCTATGGCTTTAGAGTCTTAAAAGAAAAACAAATAGAATTGACATGACAAGCAACATGTAATGGTTTTTTTTAAAGTTTTTCTTGGATTGGAACAAAATACTTCAGGATACTATGGAAAGGAAGAAGTTGAAACATCTTGGGGTCCCAAATGAAAAAATGAAGCAAGTACAGAAGCAAATACTGACTTTTGTTGCAATACATTTGTCCTGTCTGGATAAACCCCAAGTTAATAAACCCATCCACAGGGAAAGTGTGGAGAGAAGCAAGAATCTTTGCAAGCCTTGGCTAGTGAGAAAATAATTTGATGGAGGTTACATCATTATAATGATCAAGAGAGGGCTATTGCCTCATTCAAGTTGAATTTCCAGTGGCATCTGTTTGGTGACTGTGGGAAACAGAATACTAGAGGAAGTAGACCCTTATTCTGATTCAATAGCAAGTTAGAATCTTGTTGATTACCCCCAACTAGAGCAGACACATTAAATCAGTTTTGATTGAATGAAGGGGTGAATAAACATGTAGGTAAATCATATTGGGCTAACAATAGGATGTAGGTTGCAATCTTCTTTATGTTTTGAAATCATCTTGACAATCAAATCAGAAAAAAATAGCAGTATAACAATTAATGTACTCACTTTATCCCTGGAGTTGGTAAATATAGCCCTCCAAATGTTTTTAACCTAAAATGCCAACCATCCTGATTCAGTGTAGCCAATTGTAAGGAGGTATGGGAGCTGTTGTCTGAACTACATCTGAGGGCCATGGCTGCATTGCTGTCCTGCATTATGCTTTCATGTCTTATTGTGTGGTACATATCAAGGGGTCATTTGGTTCTCCACTGTTTCTTAACCAGTCACTCTCCAATATTGTTACATATCGTTAAGAAAAAGTGAATTGCAGCAGCAAAGCAATGCACACCATAATATAATCAGCCCATTCCATCCATGGATTTAACCATCCATGGCTTGAAAATATTTTAAAAAATAATCCCAAAAGCAAACCTTGATTTTGCCATTTTATATAAGGTACACCACTTTACTATCCCATTATATATAATGGCAAGTCAGCATTTATAGATTTTGGTATCCACAGGGGATCCTGGAATCAAACCCTGGTGGATACCAAGGGACTAATGTATATATGAAGGTACCTCATTCTGGGATTTGTCCATCTAACTCAGTATTGTTTGGCCTGGCTGGCAAAGTGTTTGCAAGATGGCAGGCATGGGTTTATCCCAGCCCTGCTGAGATTTCTTCAGCTAAAGATGCCAGGATATTGAATCAGACCCTCTATGTGCATCGGATTTAATCTACCAGTGAGGAGGAGGTGGAGGTGGAGGTGGTGGAAGAGGAGGACATTTATTGCATTAGTCCTTGGACCATGATAAATTAAAATGAAATAACAGTTCATTGGCAAGGGAATTGTGAGATGACAGTTTTAGAGGAGACAAAGGCCCCATTCACACTAGCGTTTTGTGCTGGGGAGATCCGGGGAGATTCAATAATGCATTCATTAATACAATACCGAATCTGACCTGAAGTTCCCACTATGTTTACCCTGATCAAATCACTCCAGAGCAATTTAACTCTTGAAGTTCACATTGACATAAGTACCAATTCAAAATATCCTCCGAATCAATTGCATCTGATCATGTGCAGGTCTTTATTTATTTATTTTGTCAATCAAACGATGTGCATCTACATCATTCCACTTCTATTGTCAACGTTAGTGATGTCAATTTGTATCCGCTGTTGCCATTTCTGATGTGTACTCCACTGATGTCACTGGTGGCTAGCCCCTCAAATTAAGGCCAGCTACAAGGGTTGTCATATATGGCACTTGGTCAAAAAGAAGGAGAGAGCATAAGAATACACACAATATGGCATTCAGCCAGGGGAGGGAGGAATTAACACTTGGGCAGCGAATTGCCCTGCATGGAAGCCACACAAATACAACAGTTCACAAAGTCTGTTTTAAAAAATTTAAAAATATAAAACCATGTTCCCAAAAGACCCCCCTTCCTGGTAATGGCATTGTTGGGGAATACAAAAAAAGCAGAAAATGCAGAGTGATATGGTAGCCAGAGGGAGGGAGGAATTAGCACTCAGAGGATGTGTCCTCCATTTCCGCCTTCTGCCTAGGAGCAATGCCCAAAATGTCCTCCATTTTGAGCAGGACTAAGAAGCATGCATTCGATATTTAAGTGAGTTTTATTGGGGCATGTCCTCCATTTCTCTTGCACATCCTCCATTTTGTGGTGCCTCGTCCCCTTCCCCCTGGTGGGGATGACATCTGTCTGTTCACCCTGGGCTAAGCCTAGGGAATCCTCTTTTCCCAGAACCTGTCCTCCATTTCATCCTCCTGTCCAGGAGAAATGTCCTTTTGGTGCCTGAGTGAGAAGCATGCATTTTATCTTTCTATGAGTGCTTTTAGCTTTTATTTGGGCATCCCTCCATTTTGTGGTGCCTTAGACCTCCTTGGCGGTGATGAAATCTGGGATGAAGATGAGGATGAGGATGAGGAGCCCATTCTGGCCAGGGAGGCCCTCGGGCTCTGCAACCCTGAGCTGTCACCTCTGCCCACTTGGGAGGATTTTTAGGGGTGGTGTGCCTGGGATTGTGAGCTGACATGGTGTGAGTCTGTCCATGTGTCTGTGTGTCAGGGACAGAGAAAGGCTCCCATGTCAAATACACAGGCAATGGGGTGGGTGGATATGAATGTGTGGGTGTGTATTTTGGGGGACCCATGGTGGAAATGTGGGGAGTGGTGTGTGACAGACACAGAAGGAAGTGAAAGCAGAGCTGAACAATAGAGAGAAAAGGTGAAGCAGAAGGACTGGGCATGGCAGGAGTCCCTGCTGCTGGTGGTTGCACTCCCTGGCTGTCTCTCTCTCTCTTCTCCTTTGGGAAGAAGAAGAAGAGGAAGAGAAGACCCTCGACCTACAGAGCTGGCACGGGTAGGAGCATCAGATCTCCTCTGAGCCCCTGGCAGGGATGAGGGGGCACCAAGGCTGGCTGGTGAAGGCTCCTCCATCCCTCCCTCCTTTCCCCCTTCCCTCTTTTCCCCTCTCTCCTCTTTCCCCCCTTCCCTCCCTCCCTCTCTCCCTCTACCACCCACTTCTCCTTGCATTGACATTGTTGGGGAACACAAAAACAGCAGAAAACAGAAACAGCAGAGTGATATGATAGCCAGAGGGAGGGAGGAACTAACACTTGGAGAATGAATCACCCCACATGGAAGCCACACAAAGGCAACAGATCACACAGTCTGTCAAAAAATAAAAATAAAAAAAGACATGTTCCCAGAAGATTGCCCTTCCCCAACTTTGGCGAGGTCGAAATATCTGGCAATGGCATCATTGGGGGAAAAGAGCAGAAAACGAAAACAGCTGAGCAGTTGTTGAAAGGGCAGACCAGCAGGAAGTTTGAAAACACTCAGAGCCAGCAATTAAGCATGAGCACAAAAATGGCGCTTGCCATTCTGTAGGTGGGACAGGCATGTGCCGCCCCTCTGCCCACCCTCTGCTCATTGATCCCTCCCTTCAGGAAGCCCCAAATCTGATCGGTTCCAATTAGCGGCACCCTGATAAAACCCGTTTTTTTGGAAAACAAACAGGGAAAAACTCAATATCAGAAAACCAATGCTAAGGGGGGATTTAACATGGCCTCACCCCAATTTGGGTTGGAAAAACCTAATTCAAGTGTGAATGACCCACATTTAAACCAGTTTGTAAACCGGTTTATAGCATAGTGTGAACAGCCCCAAAGATTTTCCCAGTTACATTCAGTTCCAATTCAGTGGTTCTTCTCTATTATTCATAGTTCAATATGTTATAACAGTGGTATTACCAAGCTGCATGTTTATGAAATCATAAAACCGGAACAAAAACTATGTTACAACTCTTCTAATCCCTCTTGTTTCAGTTCAGTAACAATGATTCATGTATAGAAAATTCCACATCCTCACCTCAGTGTTCCATGCCCCAAAATGAATGTACTTCTATTACTCTTAATCCAACATCCACAGCCATATGCATGGTTTCCTTTGATGGAGTGAGGTTGAAACTGGATGTTAAGGTGAGTGCATATTTCCTGCAACAGATATATTTTATTCCCACAATTGGATTACATAAGAGATATTTGCCTCAGCAATTAAATTTTCAAATTCTAATGACCAATCACAATACAAAACACACTAAATACAAGCAAAAGCAAAGCAGCTTCATTTATATACCGCTTCATATCACGCTATGGGATGTCTAAGTGGTTTACAACTGTAAGCTCATTGCCCCCCAACAGTGGGTACTCATTTTAGCGACCTCGAAAGGATGCAGGCCTGAGTCTAGCCTGAGTCCTGGCTAGTATTGAATTCACAACCTCGTGGCCTATGAGTGAGTGGCTGCAGTACAGGCATTTAACCACTGCACCACCAGGGCTTACAAATTATGGAGATGAAAGTGAAACATGTTGTGGCATAGAGGCAGAAGGCAAACATTCCAATTTAATGATTTGAGGGAGCATCTCTTCTAAATATGTGCTTAATATTGTATATGATTTCATTTAGGAGTGGGCATAAATTAGGGGGTGGGTATGCATTGTATGGTCCTGCTCACCCAGTGTGAGCTGCACCAGTATCATTAACTACAACTGGAAGTGATTTTTGTGGCCACCCCTAGTTACCTTTTTCTTTGGTATTTAGCCGTTTGGAGGGTAGATACTGTCCCAAAGCACCACACCCTTTAGACTACATTTGGCCCCAAAGAGCTGTGTTTCCAGCTTAATATTGTTAAAATTAAGATTTTGGAGTTTGGGGATGGGACCAGGAGCCCCAGGGCCATAAGAGACTCTGTCCTAAGTACCATATACAGCTTGTGGTTCACATGATTCCTACCTCTGATCTGCATTACAGCAGATAATAAGGCCAAATATTAACAGTACTCCTAATTTTCTATTTGGTAACTACATGCAGACTCATCCTTTTATGCAAAGCTCTAAATCTCTGGACTAAAATTGCTATCTTAGATGAAGTTGAAAATTCTCCAGTGATTGCTTTTAACTTCTTCATATTTGCATATAGGTGAAAGACAGAATATTGTTTCAAAACATTTTGAGTGTGATTCAACAATATCTTCACTTTCCAAAGGGGACTTACTTCCCCCTCCCATTTGTTACACTTGGACAGCCTTTCCCCATTCTGCTGTCCTCCAGATGTATTGGACTACAAGTCCTGTGCCTCCCCAATATCACGACCAATTCTAGATTGAAAGGAGCTGTAGACTATACACATATGGAAAGAACCAGGCTAAGAAAAGGTTCTCTAATCTCTCTGCTAAATAAAGTTTGCAGGTTTTCAGTAATTTTACAACTTGGAAAATCAATTTACCAGAGCTAAAAATTGAAGAGGGGAGAAACAAACAGTAATCCTGCTTTTGCTTTCAGATCTTTCAAACAGATATACTTTGCTCCTGCTCCCTGCCTGTGGTTTTAAATGGGCTTTCCCTACTTTATTTTAAATGTTTAAAATGGCAAGATAGCAGAAACTGCTACTGAATGTCACACTATTTCTTTTTTGACCTTCACTGTCCTAGCAGATATTTTGTGGATTTCCCTTCTGTGCGTGCTTCTGTTCTCCCAGGAATTACTGACTAGGTTTAAACAGAAGGAAGGAAGGGAGGGAGGGAGGGAAACAAATATCTGCATAATTTCATCCAAAGGCTCCCCCCCAAAAAAAAAAAAATCAAAAGGTATACCAAGGGAAGACTGCTGAGGAGAAAATATGACACCTTCAGAAGAATTAATGACATTGATTAGTCTTTGTTTCTGTTAAAAAAATCACCAAAAGAAACTAGCAAAGTGCCTAGGTGACTGAGCACAATGCAGCACCAAGACTCTGCTCTTATGTCCTTGATCCTTAAAATAACATATGTCTTACCCAAGTGCATTTTTCTGAATTTTGGTGTGTGCATGAATTCCACATGACCCCAGATATACACTTCAATGGACCCCAAGTGCCACCTAGGCAATGACAGCCAGGTCATACCAAGGTCACTTGGAAGACTGGAAAAACCCCATCCCAAAAGCCAGGCAGATAGTGTGGGAGTTGCAAATGGACCATCATCACCTCCATAATCAGAAGAACGGGTGATAAGTGCCTAGATGTCTCACCTGATGGGCCAGCTAATGACTTAATCCTCTCCCCTTGAATATTGCCAGACTGAATTACCCCACCCATACAATCTAACACCTTTTCCTTGCAGCTAGTTTTATCCTTTAAAACCTCCTGGATTTCCCCCCCACCAATGTCGCTAGTTTAGAGTTCATGGGGACACTACGTCACTGTGCTCTCTACTCTAGTTACTGGCAGCTCCATTCAAACCAACGCTCTCAGAATGGTTATGTTTCATGCCAAATCACTCAATTGGATCCTGGAGAAAGCCTCATCTGTAGTAAGTATCATCTATAGTTCTGCCTCAACATCTTTTCCAAGCTAACCCCTGATTTCCTGAGCCTTGAATGAGTGTGTGCATGTATGTGAATTGCTGTGTGATTTCACCCTTTAATAAATAATACTTTAATTGGAGAATTCTGTTTCTGTCTCAATTCTTAGATTCCCAAACTCTTGGCATATATGTGGAAGACAGTCTTACAGTGTTCTTGTAGCCGACCCCAGCTCAGTTTGAGCTAAATAAAATTCCCCTTAAAAGACTTTTGGCTACATATGTGCAATGGTAGGGCTGGCTCTATCATTAGAGAGTCTGAGGCAACTACTTCACCTGAGGGTGCTGAGCAACAGCAAGGGGACAAAGCCAAGCACACCATATGGTCTGCCCTGGGATTGATAAACTCTCCTTCTTATAACTGATGCAGTGAAGGATGCCAGTCCAATGTTGGTATGCAAGTAAGATTCTGTTGCCAGTCTTTCTGACAATATAATGGGACAAGGGGAGAGAATCTAACGTGTTCTACCACTGTCTAACTGTTTTCATTTAAGAATTTAAAGAGAGAACTGGTTATACTTAACATTACTGAACTCACTGGTCACCACAACCTCTTGTTCATAATAGGGATCACCCTGAGGCCTGAATACCAGATCCAGGGGATGATCTTGAGGGCAAAGTAAGTAACAAGGGTTGGAACATCAGGGCCCACCTGTGTAGGAGCCCCATCACAACATCATTTTGAATTGTTTTAATCTTTTAATCTGTTTTGACCTGTTAAATTGTTCAATATGCTTTTAGTTTACTGAAATTATGTTATTGATTTAAACTCTATGTTGTTTAAAAGTGTTTAAGCTGATTTTATTTGTATGCCACCCTGAGATGGCATGGTAAAGGGTGCCATATTAATGTTATGATAAATAGCCCCTTGGGTCCCATACTAGGGAAAAGGCAGGGTATAAATTAAATTTAATACATGAAAATGAAGAAATATAATTTCTTCTTCGTGGTCTCTGCGAATGCACACAAATGGGTAAAGACTGCGCATGCGCAGCAACTTCGGAACCTTCTGGAATCACTAGGCAGAATAAAAGTTGCAACTTTTGCCCGGGCTGGACTTAAGTTGCAACTTTTTGGTGGTAATTCCACCCACCCCTATATAGGACCTCCATCGGTACCGCCCCCTTCAGTTCCTTTCGTCCGCCGCGTTAGCAGCTTCGTAGGAACCTTCTTTGCTTCAGGCAAAACTTCTTGTTCATAGAATCACTCGGCTTTTGACCTCTGAATGGATTTTGACTCATTTTGGCTCTCTTGATATTGTTGTTGCTCCTGGTGAAATTGGACTGTTTTTTGACTTCGGCTTCGCTTCTTCCTTGTCTGATTTGGTGACCAGCTCCGGTTTGATATGGCATCTCGGTCCTTTAAGCAGTGCCCGAGATGTAATAATAAGATCCCTAGCTCGGATCCTCATTCATTGTGCTTGCTATGTCTCGGGCAAACTCATAACCCGAAGGCTTGTCTGGATTGTAGATCCATGACTTCGCAGGCTCTAAGGAACCGGGATAAGCGGTTGAAGGCCGCTCTTTATGAAGAGGCTCTCCGCCCACCTCCCAGAGAGTCTCCGGCTGTGGATGCACCTGTTGGTGTTGTGGATACACCTGTTGGTGACTCGGCCCCCAAATCGGCCCCAAAAAAGCTGTCTGGGGACCCCGGGGCTCACCCTAAGAAGACATCGAAAAAGGCGTCTTCTGAGCGTGCCCATTCTCCTGATCCGCTCAAAAAGACCTCCAAAAGACGCCACTCGATTGAGAGGGAGGCTGCTAAGCCCAAGGACACGGCCGCCAAAAAGCCGCGAACCAGACCCGAGAAGGCCAGGCACCAGCCCGAACTCGAGAAGGAGCCCATGCCTCAACCTCGATCCAGGTCTCCTTCCCCGGTCCCGGGGCCGTCAGGGCTCTCTGTACCAGCTCCTTTGAAAATCATCTCCCCTTCGATTCGTGCTGTCATCTCCGAATCGGACTCTGAGGGCGAGATTAGACAGGAGGTCCCGCTATTGGGAGCGGAGGAGACTCCTATGCCGTCGAGAGATACCGCCATTTTGGGCGCGGAGGCTGATGAGATACCTCTGGAACCAGAAACGGAGCGTATTCTAAGAGAGAACCCACACTTGATCTTCGATTCACTCACGGGCCGTTTCCTTCAACAGGTCGACCCTAAGAGCCTCTCCCGGCCTTCTGCTCCAGCACAACATCTAACCAAGGAGGCTTCACCATCGCCTCCCAGATCGTCGGCTGACCGCTCCAGGCATCGCTCTCCAGGCAGGAGACGGGCTCGATCCCGTTCTGTCTCACCATCCAGGCGTCCACGCCCCAGACACCATCGATCCCGTTGTGAGGCATCTCAGTCCCGCTCCTCTTCTTCTAGGTCTCCTTCAGTACTCTCCATTGCCTCTTTGGCTTCACCATCTCCTTCTCCGTCTCGCGGCCGGGTAGTGCTAGTGGAACATCATCCCGCCTCGCCAACTGATGATGTGAGATTCTTCACGGAGCAAGTTGTGCGGATGGCAGAGGCTCTCGAGCTCGAGCTCGTACGATCGGAGACTGAGCCCAAAGATGCAGTAGAGAAGAGGGTCCATGGCAGAGTGCCGACTCTTCCAGCCCTCGGTTTTCTTCCGTCCCTCCAGGATATTGCTGAATGATCCTGGGCTGCTCCAGCATCCGTGGCTTCCACCTCAAGGAAAATAGAAAATCTATATCGCATCGCTCCTTCCCAATCCGCATGGCTCTTCGAACATCCTAAGCCTAATTCAGACATTGTGGAGGGGGGCCAGATGGTGCAGGTTTCGAGATTCTCCTCGCCGGTGGACAAGGACAGCAAGAAGATCGACGGGCTGGCCAAGAAGTCGTATGCTGCTGCGGTGCTCAACATGAAGGTAGCTAACTACGCTGCCTGCATGGGAGCATACCAGCAGCACATCATGGAGAGGCTGCTACCTCTCCTTGATGATCTGCCAGACGACAAAAAAGCCTTGGCTGTGGCACTTCAGTCGGAAGCACACTCCATTGCGGGACAACAAATTGTGTCAGCCCGTCATTCAGCCGACTGCTCCGCTAAGCTCGTTGCAGGCGCTATAGCTTTGAGAAGGTTCACTTGGCTCTGGTCATCAGACCTCACCTCGACGGCAAAGGACATGATCGAAGACCTGCCCTTCGATGACTCCGGTCTCTTTAATAAGAGCACGGACGAGAAGTTGAATTTGAAGTATAAGATGAAGGTGGCCGCCAAAAGACATGGTACGTCTGCTGCTACACTACAGTATCGACGCCGTCGTTTTGGGGGCTCGAGACCATGGTATCCTCAGCAACAGAGGGCCTCCTATGGTGATAGGCCACCCCAGCCCGAGCAGCCGAGACAACGATATCAGTCTCGCTCTTCTTCCTAGTCGGGCCGCCGCTCGTTTCCGCAATCCCGATTCCGACAATTCCAGAAAAAGGAGGCCGACAGGCCCAAGAAATTATGATGTGTTGGAGCGTACTTCGCCGGTCCCCGTCTCTTCGGAGATAGACTGAGACCTTTTGTCACCTCTTGGTCTCAAATTACATCTGACTCGTGGGTCTTATCTATCATAGCCCATGGTTATGCCCTCGAGTTCTCTGAGTTGCCCCATACCGGGGTTTTCCTATCCACCCCCCCACACACACCTTACTCGACGAAGTACGCTCTCTTTTGGACAAGGGCGCTATAGAGCCCGTGGACTCCTCCGCTTACGCTCGTTCCTTCTTCTCCCGATACTTCACGGTACCGAAGAAGGATGGTGGACTGAGACCCATTCTCGACCTACAACAGTTCAATAGATGCTTAGCATATAAACGCTTCTGCATGGTAACCTTAGCATCTATTTTGCCTTTACTGCAGGACAATGGCTGGATGGCGACCCTGGACCTCAAGGACGCCTACTTCCATATTGGAATTCGGGAAGACCACAGCCGTTTCTTAGCCTTCGCTGTCGATGACCAGGCATTCTGTTACAGGGTCCTGCCCTTCGGCCTCTGCACCGCACCGAGAGTGTTCACGAAGTGCATGGCTCCGATAGTCGCATTTCTACACCAAAAGGCAATCTCCATCTATCCTTACCTCGACGACTGGCTCATAGTGGCTCCATCCCGGGACCAACTCTTGAGAGACATAGATTGCACACTGTCTGTCCTTCGCTCGCTGGGCCTTCTGATCAACCTGGAGAAGTCCAGCCTCGTTCCATCCCGAAGGTGCAGATTCATCGGCGCGGTCCTGGATTCAGCCGCTTCTATGGCATTTCTACCACAAGATTGTTTTCAGGCCTTGAGGGAAGCAGTACTGGTATGTCTACGGACGAGGCACGTCTCCGCACATGCCATCCAAGTGGCACTGGGCTACATGGCCTCGACCACGTTCGTGACGGCCTGGGCTCGACTGCACTTCAGACCTCTGCAGTCGTGGTTCCTGTCCGTCTTCGACCCAGCTCGAGACTCCCAGTCCTGGAAACTAGCGATACCGAGGGCAGCCGCTCGATCCCTGCAGTGGTGGTTAGATCCAGTCAACGTCTGCTCCGGCCTGCCGTTCTCTCCTCCACAGCCTCAGCTGTCCTTGACAACGGACGCATCAATGGAGGGATGGGGAGCTCACGTCAACGATCTCACCATACAAGGTCACTGGAACAACCAAGAAAAGCAGCTCCACATCAATGAGCTCGAGATGTTGGCAGTTCAGAAAGCTCTTCGGGCGTTCGAGCCTGTGTTGCGGGACAAGGTGGTGTTGTTGTCCACAGACAACACCACGGTGATGTATTATCTCAACAAGCAGGGAGGAACAAGATCCCCTCCGCTACTGCGGGCTTCTCTTCAAATCTGGGACTGGTGCATCGCGAGGAACATTGCGCTGCAGGCCATCCACCTGCCGGGGGAAGAAAACGAGCTAGCGGACCAACTAAGTCGCTCAGCAGACTCGTGCCACGAGTGGCGCCTTCATCCAGACGTAGTACAGCACCTGTTCCAGATGTGGGGAACTCCCAAGGCCGATGTGTTCGCAACTCACCTGAACACCCATTGTCACCGCTTCTGCTCCAGATTCAGAGCCCCAGGTTCAATGGGGGACGCTTTCTTGTACCAATGGAAAGAAGACCTCCTTTACATGTTCCCGCCGTTTCCCCTCATCATCAGGGTGATAGCAAAAATCAGACGGGACCGAGCCAATGTAATTCTCATCACTCCTTGGTGGCCTTGACAGCCGTGGTTTGCACCCCTCTCGAACCTCTCCAGGAACGAGTTCTCCCAGCTCGATCCTCGACCAGACCTCCTATCTCTCCACGGGGGCCAAGTCCTCCATCCCGACTTGAACACCCTGAGGTTGGTGGCTTGGAGGATTCGTCCCTGACTAACTTGTCATCCCCGGTCCGGGCCGTCGTAGCAGCAGCATTGAAGCCTTCGACACAAAAGTCGTACGCCCTGAAGTGGGCTAAGTTTCAAGTCTTCTTGGACTCTAGGGGCTTATCACCGTCCCAAGCCTCGGTCGGCATAGTGTTAGATTTCCTTATGTCTTTGTCAGACCAAGGTCTTGGACTGCAATCCATAAAGTGTTATCTGGCAGCAATTTGCTCCCAGTTTCAGTTTGAAGGATCTCCATCTCTATTCAAGGACCCGCTAGTAAAAGCCTTTCTCAAGGGGCTTTCCAATCTACATCCACCTATATCGGTTCCAACACCGGGATGGGACCTCGGTACCATCCTCTCTAAGCTTGCCTCTCCTCCATTTGAACCCCTAGCCACAACAGACCTCAGACTCCTCTCTTGGAAGACGGCGTTCCTGGTGGCCATCACTTCAGCTCACAGGGTCAGCGAGCTCTGTGCCCTCAGGGTAGACCCTCCTTTCTTATTGTTTCATAAGGACAAGGTAGTGTTAAGACCAGACATCACTTTCCTGCCCAAAGTGGTTTCTGCCTTTCACCTAAGACAGGACATTGTGCTCCCAACTCTGGCTCCGAACCCGACAACTAGTGAAGAAAAGCGACTCCATTTACTAGACGTCCGCCGAGCTCTGGCCTTCTATGTGGACAGGACAGCAGCATACAGACAATCTAACCGCCTTTTTCTGTGCTATGGCGAACCTAAGAAAGGTCTGCCAGTGTCCACTCAGAGGTTTTCCAAATGGGTTACCTCCACCATCCATCTCTGCTACGAGCTCGCCGGTAGAGATCCACCCACAGGAGTGAAGGCACATTCTACCAGAGCTATGGCTGCATCCTCTGCCTTTTTGTCGGGTGTTCCGCTGGAGGACATTTGTAAGGCTGCAGTATGGTCCCAGCCCTTGACTTTTGTCAAACATTACCGCATGGATGCGAGGGCCAGGCGTGAAGCGGCCTTTGGGAGAGCAGTACTGTTGTCAGGACTGCACGGAGAGCTCGACGCCAACTATACCAGGCGCAGTGAGTGTTGTGCATTCCTTACTCTTTCACTTATGTGTTTATTGGGTTGGTATTGGGTTGTGACAAGGCACGCCCTCCTCCACTGACCAAAGCTTGTCAGTCTTACCCATTTGTGTGCATTCGCAGAGACCACGAAGAAGAAGAACAGGTTGCTTACCTGTAACAGTGTTTCTTCGAGTGGTCTTCTGCGAATTCACACAAATCCCGCCCATCCTCCCCTCATCGTGCCTGTTATATGTTTCTGCTTACTTTACAGTACCGCGAGGCGAACTCAAGGAACTGAAGGGGGCAGTACCGACGGAGGTCCTATATAGGGGTGGGCGGAGTTACCGCCAAAAAGTTGCAACTTAAGTCCAGCCCGGGCAAAAGTTGCAACTTTTATTCTGCCTAGTGATTCCAGAAGGTTCTGAAGTTGCTGCGCATGCGCAGTCTTTACCCATTTGTGTGAATTCGCAAAAGACCACTCGAAGAAACACTGTTACAGGTAAGCAACCTGTTCTTGTTTGTATTTTCATATTACTTCATATGTAGTGTTGTTAAAAAGGAACTCAGCAGTGAAATGAAAAAATAAAAATAAAGTGATGCATCTTGCATATAAGCCAGGCTAGGTTTCACATCAAAGTTGCAATTTGTGTTTTTAAATGTACATGGCTTTGTATCAACCTTAGTTTTATATAATCACAAAAAAAGAACATGAATGCTCAACCATCCATAAGCACTCCAAGCTCACAGGGATTTCAATGGAAAAGTTTTGAATATGCATAATTTCCATAAAATTTATAGAGCCTAGAAATTCTTTATTTCAGTAGGCTGATATGCATCATGTGATTATAAAACAGCTTGTAATTATGGCAAAAATAATCTGTTTACTTGTGTTAAGAGGACTAACATCAATGAGCATAAAAACGTTTCCTATGAATAGCCCTGTCTTCCGAGTCTTGGTACTCTGTTTGATACCTTTAGAAACTGAGTGCGCATTGAAAAGATTGTTAAACATTTTCTGTTTTTGGTAGCAACAACAGTTTATGGGAAAATAACAGTTGATTTGTGGTGGCAGGGAGATATCATTTTGGAGGGGAAAAATTCTAGGCCAGTATTAATATCACCTGAATTAGACTGTATAAATATACCTCCATAATGGTTTCTCAGGCTGCATCCACACTGCAGAAATAATCTAGATTGACACCACTTTCACTGCCATGACTCAATGCTATTGAATTCTGGGAACTGTAGTCTGTTGTGGCACCAGAACTATCTCACAGGGAAGGCTAAATGTCTCACAAAACTACAGTTCCCAGAATTCCATACAATTAGCCATGGCAGTGAAAATGGTGTCAAACTGGATTATTTCTGCAGTGGGGATACAGCCTTAGTGCAACTATATATATGGCACCCAGAGGTCTGAATTGTATTGTTAATCTTATGCTAACAATTCAATGAAAATCCATTGTGGCTGAGATGAGTTTAGGATGTGATTATCATATCAACTGGTCCAAACATTAGGCAGAGTGAGGCAGCCACCTCAGGCAACATATGCTGAGAGGAAGGGAACAGGGCCTAGGTATTGCAAGACAGAGCTGTATGTACCCATGTGATCAGATTCCATAGTGTGTTGCCATCACTGTAAAAGTGGAATTATAGCACTACAATCATATAATGTGAATAGTCCCTGTTCTGTGTTTCCTAAGCTTCTTTACTAGTACTGTAGGATGCAACAATTTACAGATGAAAACTGGGACATGCATGGACAAGCAATATCAGAGTGTGGTCAAGATGATAGAATTTATTCAAGAAGAAGAGCACACAAACTAGGAGAGGGTGCAGCAGTTGGCTTTTTGTCTGAGGCTACTGGCAAGGGCAAGATCCTGTCTCTTCCTCTCCTCTCTTCCCTGATGAGTTGAGAGCAAACTACCTCTGCACTCCAAATTCAGTTTGCAGCCACTGAAGTAAACTGAAGACAAAGGAGGAGAGTGGAAGACATTTTAAAAGCAGCTACGTAAGTGTGACAACAGAGGATTAGGACTGCCCCTTCCAAATCGGGACAGTTGGAGGATATGCAAAGATGACTTATGAGACAGTAAGGAAGATATATGCTACCATTGTGTTCAAAATAGTATTAAAACAGTTGTCATTGGACTTTGTGGTAACATAGCTGGCTCCTGTCCTCTCCCTCCTACTGAGTTCATTGATTCCAAACTACTTTTATACTTCAATCTCAGTCTGCATCAACTAAAATAAGCATAGGACAAAGGGGGAAGGTGGGCGGAGGAAGGAGAAACTGGGACATTTCAAAAGCAGATGAAAAAGTGTAATGATGGAGGATGAATTAGGACATTCCCTAGGGCAACTGGAAGCAGTGGCGTCCCTAGGATTGGTGTCACCCAATGTGGTAACTCATGGTGTCACACACATCCCATTGACTTCCCCCCATTTCACACCATACAGAATCCTTAATAATGCTTTTTTGCACTAATATTATTCATAAATCATAATTCCCATATATCACTGAATGTAATTCTAATAGTTGTGACATAAGTAGCAAAATTAAATTATACCTTCGAATTACAATATCATAGGCACAACCTAAATGTATTTACATATACGGTACATACTGAAGATTGGGTTGAAATGCGATGGAAGGTATGAGGATGTTGCTGCATTGCTAGTGTTGAAGTAACATTCAGTCACCAGCCCAGTTGGTTTCTTTAGGTGGAATGACAGTGATGCCATATTTTCTTTAACCTCAGATAAATAAAATGCTATCACCAAGAAAATAAGACAGCCAGAGGCCTTTCAGGGAATAATAGGCTTTGTTTTCTTCTCATATTTTATGTAGAAGCTTAAGCAATATTTGAACTTATTCTCAGAAAAATATAAACTTAAGTATTGTTCATAAGATTAAAAAAACAAAGAATGCTGTACACATTACAGTGTGCGAAAATGACACCATTGCACCACAAAGGCAGGACTCAGGTTTCAACAAACTGACATAGCTACACCTTGAAAAATTATCATATTATGGATGAAGCTAGTCCAGTTGCTTGGAACTCCAATAGAAACACTTTTAACTTTTTTGTTCTATTATGCTCCCCTTTTCAACTAGTTTTCAGCTTTATTCTTTCTATATCTGTGAGCAATTCTGAAATTATGGTCTGAATCCAATTGTTAGTTACAGCAGAATAGGCCCATTGAATCAATGAGAACCTAGTGTATCAAAGCTTATATATGTTCTGTTGATAGAATGAGTCTACTCCAGTTAGAACGCTGAAGTTAGTTGTTTGTGTTTATATTTTGATTTGTAGTGTATTTTTCTGTATAAAAGCTTAAAATGTTCATTAAAATAGTACTAAAATTGTTTTGTCTGGCTTCTTTTTTGTTCAGGAGGATTGCTAGATTTGTCAATAGACAAATTGCTTGTCTGGTTAGCAATAAATTTAAAAGAGTGAGGAAATTGTGTTACATATCGTTCTTTGTCCTTGCCCATGGTATTGTCTATTGTGCTTTGCTCACTTTCCAGTTCTAGTACTGAAATGATGATGTGCTTCATAATATGCCATAGCTGGAAGAGAAAGTGCCCTGCATAATTTTAGTGTTCTAAGATAAGGTTACGGTTTGTTATGCTTATAAATGAATAGCCTACTGTAAAAGGTTCCAGTAGCCCCATAAACTAAGAGGACAGCTGTATTCTTGTCTATCATAAATGATTCTCTCCTGAATATTTCTAAGCCATTTATACGTGGGTGGGTGTGTATACATTGTTTTCCTTTATATTTTCAAAATGCAGGCAAGCAGAGAGCAGTGAGTTTCAGGAGATAATCATATTTATTAGAAAATACTTATGAAAATACTTATTCAGACATAACTGCATATATATTTTCACAAATCATGGATTACATGTTTAATTTAAATGCAACAAAGGCTGAAAATTAAATGTTAGTCCTAACTAAAGTGTATCCACTGAATGAATAAAGTTTGCATAAATGTTAATAATAATAATAAAGTTTATTTCTATACCGCCCCTTTGAGGACAATCGGGGCAGTTCACATTAACAATCGGGGCGGTTCATAGTAAAATCAACATTGAGTCAATGGATTACAAAATCAACATTGAGTCAATGGATCTACTCTAGCTGGGATCAGTAACAAATCAATTTAGGCCAAAGAGTCCTGAGGCACATTAAACACAAACAGGCTTGTCTTTATTTGTATGTTTATTTGTTTAAACATTTGTTGACTGCAGAAAGTTTATGGCAAATAAAATTTGTTTCAAGACTCTTTGGAGGGTATATTGCAACATATTAACAAAGCTTGTTGTTGTGTGCCTTCAAGATGTTTCCAATTTATGGTGAACCTAAGGCTTCTACCATGAGCTTTTTGTGGCAAGATTTGTTCAGAGGGGATTTGCCCTTGCGTTCTCCTGATGCTGAGAATGTGACTTGCTCAAGGTCATCCAGTAGGTTTCCAAGGCTGAACAGGGATTCAAACCCTAGCCTCCCAGAATCCTAATCCAACATTAAAGCCAGTACACCAAACAGGCTACTCCCTTAGAAAGCTTGTTTAATTTCATGCTTTCATCATTGTATATGGAATTGGAAATATTATTTGATCATTTCCCAAGTTTAATGGATTCATTTTATCAGTTATTACAGGATGGACACCCTGCTACCTGCTTAACTGATACATTTGTTATTGTTAACTGCCCTCGAGTCCATCTAGACTCATGGCAACCCTGTGGATGAGACATCACCAAGACTCCCTGTCCTCCACTGCTATGCTTAGTTCCTGCAAATTCATACCCATGAGCTCCCTAATAGAGTTCATCCATCTAGCCTTCCTCTTTCTGCTTCCTCCAGCTTTCCTAGGATTATTGTTTTTTCCAATGTTGTGCCTTCTCATGATGTGGCCAAAGTACAACAGCTTCAGTCTGATCATCTTGGTTTCCAGGGAGATTTCCAACTTGGGGCCTTTGCAGACTGCTAGAAATAGTGCACACTGAGTCCACTTTAACTGCCCTGGCTCAGTGCTAGGGAATCATGGGAATTGTATTTTTTTTTTCTCTGAGACATTGAGCCTTTTCTGTCAGAGCGCTCTGGTGCCATAATAAACTACAGTTCCCATAATTTCCTAGCACTGAGTCAGGGCAGTTAAAGTGGACTCAACTCGCACTATTTCTGTCAATCTGCAAAGGCCCTTGGTCTCTTTCTAGGAACCATTTGTTTGTCCACGAAATCCTTAGCTTTTCCCCAGCACCACATCTCAGATTAACTGATTTTCTTCCTATCTATCTTAATTGTCCAGATCTTGTAGTCATACATGTTGATGGGGAATACAATGGATTGGATAATTCTAACTTGAGTGTCCAGTTGTATATCTTTGCACTTTAGGATCTTTTCTAGTTCTTTCAAAGCTGCCCTTCCCATTCTAAGTCTTCTGTTTTTTCACTGCAGTCTCTGTTTTGATCAATGTTTGATCCCAGATATGGGAACATTTTTACTATTTCTATTTCTTCATTCTCTAGTCTGAATATATGTAGCTTCTCCATGGTCATTATTTTTGTTTTCTTTATGTTCAGCAGTAAGCCTTTGCAATTTCTTTGACCCACCTTAATAATTGTTCCAAGTCTGTTATGTTTTCTGCTAGTAATATGGTGTCATCTGCATAGCTTACATTGTTGATGTTCCCTCCTCCTGTCTTAACTCCTTCTTCTGAATCTAACCCTCTCTTCATATGTTATTTTCTGCATAAACATTGAACAAATAGGATGATAAGATGCAGCTTTGTCTGACCCCTTTGCCAATTAGGAACAGTTCTGTTTTTCCATGTTCTGTTCTGAGAGTATCCTCTTGTCCTAAATAGACATTTCTCATCGTGGCTATCAGATGTGTTGGCACTTCCATGTCTTTAAGGGCATTCCATAGCCTTTCATGATCTATGCAATCAAAGGCTTTGCTACAGTCTATAAAGCACATGCTGATTTTCTTTTGGAATTGTTTGGTGCACTCCATTAACCATCATATGTTTGCAATGTGATACCTAGAGCCTCTTCCTTTCCTGAACTCTGCTAGGACATCTAGGATTTCTTTCTCTATATATGGTTGGAATCTATGTAGTAGAATTTTGAGCATAATTTTGCTTGTGTGGGAGATTAGCATTATGGTCCTATAGTTGCTGCAGTATCTTGTGTCTCCTTTTTTGTGGCTGGGGATATATTTTGTTCATTTCTAATCTGTTGACCATAATTTAGTTTTGCAAATATGTTGACATACGTTGGTTAGCACTAGAGTTGATTCTGTAGGTGTTGTTTGAAGCAGTTCATTTGGAATTTCATATGAGCATGATGACTTATTCCCCCCCCCCCCATTCCTCTTATTGCAACTTTCACCTCACATTTTAGAATTTGTATTACATTGCAGTGATACATTACATACACTGATACATTGCAGCCAATTTATGTCCATGCAGAAGAACACAGAATCATAGAATCATAGAGTTGGAAGAGACCACAAGGGCCAACCAGTCCAACCCCCTTGCCATGTAGGAACTCCCAATCAAAGCATCCCTGACAGATGGCCATCCAGCCTCTGTTTAAAGACCTCCAAAGAAGGAGATTCCACCACACTCTGAGGGAGTGTGTCCCACAGTTGAACAGCTCTGACTGTCAGGAAGTTCCTCCTAATGTTGAGGTGGAATCTCTTTTCCTGTAGTTTGCATCTGTTGTTCTGAGTCCTATTCTCTGGAGCAGCAGAAAACAAGCTAGCTCCCTCCTCAATATGATATCTCTTTAAATATTTAAAGAGGGCTATCATATCCCCTCTTAACCATCTCTTCTCCAGGCTAAACATACCCAATTCCCTAAGTCGTTCCTCGTAGGGCATGGTTTCCAGACCCTTCATCATTTTAGTCACCCTCCTCTGGACACACTCCAGTTTTTCAATATCTTTTTTGAATTGTGGTGCTCAGAACTGGACACAGTATTCCAGGTGGGCGCCTGACCAAAGCAGGATACAGTGACACTATTACTTCCCTTGATCTAGATACTATACTTTTATTAATGCAGCCTAAAATTGCATTGGCCTTTTTAGCTGCAGCATCACACTGTTGACTCATGTTCAACTTGTGGTCTACTAGGACACCTAGATCCCTTTCACATGTAGTCTCGTTAAGCCAGATGTCACCCATCTTATATCTATGCATTTCATTATTATTATTATTATTATTATTATTTGCCCTAAGCGCAGTACCTTACATGTCTCTGTGTTGAAATTCATTTTGTTAGCTTTGGCCCAGCTTTCTAATCTATTAAGGTCATTTTGAATTTTCATCCTGTCTTCTGGGGTATTAGCTATTCCTCCTAATTTGGTGTCATCTGCAAATTTGAGAAGCATGCCCCCTATTCTTTCATCCAAATCATTGATAAAGATGTTGAATAGCAGTGGGCCCAGGACAGAACCCTGTGGCACCCCACTGGTCACTTCTCTCCAGGATGAAGGGGAGCCATTGCTCAGCGCCCTTTGGGTTCGATCAGTCAACCAGTTACTAATCCATCTAACAGTTGTATTGTCTAGCCCACATTTTACTATCTCGTTTATAAGAATATTGTGGGGGACTTTGTCAAAGGTCTTACGAAAATCAAGATATGCTATGTCTGCCGCATTCCCTTCATCTAGCAAGCTGGTAATTTTATCAAAAAAAGAGATCAGATTAGTCTGGCATGACTTGTTTTTGAGAAACCTATGTTGACTTTTAGTGATTATGGCATTCCCTTCTAAATGTTCACAGACTCTCTGTTTAATGAACTGTTTTCTAGAATCTTTCCTGGTATTGATGACAGACTAACTGGGCAATAGTTGTTGGGATCCTCTTTTTTCCCCTTTTTGAAGATGGGACAATGTTTGCCCTCCTCCAGTCTGCTGGGACCTCTCCTGTTCTCCAGGAGTCTTCAAAGAGTATTGCCAGTGGCTCTGAGATTACTTCTGCCAGTTCTTTTAATATACTTGGATTTAGTTCACCTGGTCCTGGAGACTTAAATTCATTTAGGTTGGCCAGGTATTCCTGTGCTTCCTCTTTACTTATTCTGTGCTGTATTTCCCCTATTTTGTCCTCTGCTCCATTCTCCTCAGGTTGAGCACCCTTTTCCTTTTGTGAGAAGACTGAGGCAAAGAAGGTGTTAATTAGTTCTGCCTTTTCTCTGTCCCCTGTTAGAATTTCTCCATCTTCTCTGCGCAGTGGCCCTACCATTTCCTTCTTTCTTTTGCTATGGACATACCCAAAAAAGCCCTTTTTATTGTCCTTAACTCCTCTAGCAAGCCTGAGTTCATTCTACGCTTTGGCTTTCCTGACTCTACCCCTACATGTGCTAGCTATTTGTTTGAATTCCTCTGTAGTGATTTCACCTCCTTTCCATTTCTTATACATCTCCTGTTTAAAACTTAGTTCAGTTAAAGGCTCTTTTGTCATCCAACCTGGTTTCTTGAGACATCTCCCATTTTTCCTTCCCATTGGAACAGTTTGAGATTGCGCCTTCAGTATCTCCCTTTTGAGAAACTCCCATCCATCCTGAATTCCCTTCTCCTTTAGCATTCCTGACCATGGGATCACTCCCAGTGCTTCACTAAGTTTGTTGAAACCAGCTCCCCTAAAGTCTAGAATGAGTGTTTGACTATGCCTGGCTTCTCCTTTCCACTGTATAAGAAACTCCAGGAGAACATGATCACTCCCACCTAAGGATCCCACCACTTGCACCCCATTTACCAGGTCATCCCTGTTGGTTAGGATTAGATCTAAAATAGCTGATCCCCTTGTTGCCTCTTCCACATTTTGGACAAAGAAATTGTCTTCAAGGCAAGTGAGGAATTGGCTAGACCTTGAAGTATTGACTGAGTTTGACTTCCAGCAAATATCAGATAATGCTTAGCAATGGTGGCACTTACTATTAGGACACCTCAAGTAGTCATTCTGGCTTTATTAATGCTCTTCTGTGGGGGGGAAACAAATATCGCAAAGTTGACAGATAGTATTTTATCTTATAAGGTTTTTACCAGTGCCATTTCTGGTGTTTCAGACTATATCCACTCCACAAAATTAAAGCAGTTTTATACCATTTTGAGAAGAATATTTTGGTGATGTTCTGCCCTGTTCTGCCCTGAACTACCCAAATCATACCCCAAACCTGTAGAGATGCTTTAGTTTAGCTTTCCCTCCCACAACCCTGTTCCAAAAGCCACTCTTGCAGGTGAAAATCAGCCAAAAATGGTAAGAAGGAGTGACACAATGTACTGATGTGACCTGGGGGGGGGGGCATTGGAGTGAAACTTGGCTTCAAGTCCATGAACAGTTGCCCACCCTCTGATTTAAGACATGCATTTTAAAAAATTAATGGCAATATGAAGTGGTTAATTTCTGATTTTGAGGAACTAGACTGCCTCATGCATATAGAACCCCATTTCTCATCCCTTCATTATTTTCTCTTGGAGTTGGTTGATACATGATGACAGCAACAAGTAGTGACTTGTGTGTGAAAATGAGCAATCATAAATAAGTATCAAGTATACAAATTTCCTGTCACTTCAGAAATCTTTTCCAATAGATACAGTTCTCAAAATCATCCACTGGTCATCATGTATTGAGTCTTGAAGTGAAGTACAGTACATGCATATGTGAACCTATCTGAAATAACTTAATGCTGAATGTGCACCTGAGTCCACCAAAAAGCAGTGCTTTTGCAGTGCTATGAAAGTTTCATCCATCACTTATTTGAGGAATGCTCTGTTGCCAATGTTTTAAACTTTTTAAAAAATAGTCTATAATTTAAAATAAAGGATGTGAATTAAGTGGCATTATTATAATGTTAAAATATGCATGAATTGATAGGTTCTGTTAGCTTTCTTTTATGGGATTTTTATTGCTGGAAAAATTACTGTCCTGCTTTTTCTGGTCTCACAGTCACAGAGTCATGGAAACAGCAATGGTAAACTCATTGTCTTAGCAGCCTCAGCTTCCTTGGATGCTCTGCCAAATGCTGCTCAGTTTGGGACTATTTTTACCTACACAGTTTGGGAGTATCTGCTTGAAGGGACCAGCAGCCCTACTGATGGCCACATACAGCACATGGGCAACAATTATCTCACCTATGACCTAGAACATTACTATGAAATATGGGATCAGTAAATGTACCTACTGTATTACAATTACTTTTCAGGTGAATTTTTGAAATATTTTGGTTTTATATTCAAGTAAAACAGTGGCTCAGCCACTGTATGGGTTGAGTTTCTATTAACTGTATTCTGTATCTGGAAAGGTATGTGTCAGTTATTTACACTGTTCCACTTCACACACTGACCAGAATCCTGCACAGCTCAGAGTAATGTAGTTCCACCTGCAGACCTGTGCTACATAAAACTGATCATTCACCATCCCCCAAACTTATTGAAGAGGTACTGCAGTGCTCTCAGTGACCATTCTCTGCCTGGTGGAGAATCATAGAATCATAGAGTTGGTAGAGACCAAAAGGACCATCCAGTCCAACCCCTTGCCATGCAGGACTACATAATCAAACCACACCATCCAGTCCTCCATGCCATCCAGTCTCTGTTTCAAAACCTCCAAAGGAGATTCCACCACCCCCCAAGGCATTGTGTTTCACTGTCAAACAGCTCTTATTGTCAGAAAGTTTTTCCTAACATTGAGATGGAATCTCTTTTCCTGTAGCTTGAATCCATTCTTCCATATCATAATCTCTAGAGCAACAGAAAACAAGCTTGCACCATCCTCAACATGACACACCTTCAAATGTTTAAACATGACTATCATGTCACCCCTTAACCTTCTCTTCTCCAGGCTAAAAATACTCTGCTCCCTAAGTTGCTCATCATAAGGCATGGTTTCCAGACATTTCACCATTTTGGTCACTCTCCTCTGTCCACATCCTTGAATTGTGGCTCCCAGAACTGGACACAGTATTCCAGGTGAGTTCTGACCAAAGCAGAATAGAGTGCTACTTTACTTCCCTTAATCCAGACACTATACTCCTATTGATGCAGCTTAGAATTGCAATGGCTTTCTTAACTGCCACATTACATTGGTGACTCATGTTCAGTCTGTGGTCCACTACTCCTAGGTCCCTTTCACATGTACTGCTGTCAAGCCAGGTATCATGCTTCTTATATCTGTGCATTTCATTTTACTGCCTAAGGGCCTCTATAGACCAGCAAAAAGTGCTGGCATCAGGGTGGATGGGGGCATGGTGATTGCATGCCATATGCCCTGACTCTGCCCCAATGCCAGCATCATGCCACCTGCCCGACCAGATGGGCAGTAAAAGAGTCTTTCTTCGGTGCAGTGTTTAGATGTACTGTGCTGAAGTAACACTGAAAAGCCACCACCGCGGTAGCAAGGGCAGCTTTTTGTTCTTCTAAAAAGAAGTGGCATTTTGCTGCTCCTTTTTGGGCCAGCAAAGTGCTGGATTGGGGCCACAGTGTGCGGTTGATGCAGCCCCGATCTGGCGAGCAAAGGGGCAGCAGCAAGCCATCCTATGGGGCTATCTGTTTATCCCCTAAGTGTAGTATCCTACATTTCTCGCTGTTGAAGTTCATTTTGTTAGTTTTGGCTCAGCTTTCTTACCTGTTAAAATTATTTTGAATTCTCATCTTGTCTATTGGGGTATTAGCTGCTCCTCCTAATTTAATGTCATATGCAAATTTGATAAACATGCCCTCTGTTCCATCTTCCAAGTCATTGATAAAGATATTGAATAGCACTGTGCCCCAGAACAAAGGGTAGTGGTGGTGGAGAAGTTTCTGGCTATGTTGAGGTACCTAGATGCAAATGGATTATATCATCAAAGATATTTGCTAGGTCCATGCAGTAGTCTCAGAGGATGAATTAATAATTTTGTGTCTGGTTAGGCAAATATAGCCATATGTGCTTCCCCACACAATTCTCCATCAGACAAAGAATGCCTTGGGGTGAGCTACAGTGGCTTTACAATAAGTCTGGGGGAAGGGGGAATGTTAGTTATTGCAAAGGAAGAAAGAGAATGCCAACCTCTGAAATGACCCCCACCCAACAAAAAAGACATCGGAGTGCTTATGTCACCAACAGGTTGCCAGCTTATAATAGTACCTGTTTTCTCGGCCTGTATGTATTATATTTTTACTGTCATGTTTCCATCACAGCTATGCCAACTGGTCAGCTATTGGGCTGCTTAGATTTTGATCCCATTTCAAAGCAATTTAAGCAGGAGACCAGATGAAACAAACTGCACACATTAAAGCCTTGCATGTTAAGGTTGGTTGCTATATGGTAGGTAACCCTGATGCTAATTAGTATTATGGGCAATGAAAAGACAGTTCTGGATCTACTAGTTTGTAAAAAAGATGGCAAAACAATTTAGGGGCCAGGATTCAAGAGTTCCTTTAAAGGTTCTCCCCTCCTATGTCACACTAATACTCAGTGGCTGGAAAATTGTTGTTGTTGTTAGCTGCCCTCAAGTCAACTTCGACTCATGGCTACTCTGTAGATGAGACACCTCCAAGACTCCCTATCCTCCACTGCTCTGCTCAGGCCCTGCAAACCCATGCCTGTGATGTCCTGATTGAGTTTATCCATCTAGCATGCATTCTTCCCCTCTTTCCTCTACCCTGTACCTTTCCTAGCATTATTGTTTTCACTAGAGAGCCATGCCTTCTCATTATGTACCCAAAGTACAACAGCCTCAATTTGATCATTTTGGCATCCAAGGAGAGTTCTAGTTTGCTCTGTTCAAGGTTGGCTGTTCACAGTATCCTAAGCACTCTTCTCCAGCACCACATCTCAAATGCATTGATTTTCTTTCTGTCTGCTTCCTTTACTGTCCAGCTCTCACATTTGTACATGACAATGGGGAATACAATGGCCTGGACGATTCTAACTTTAGTACTCAGTTTTATAGCTTTACTCTTTAGGATCTTTTCTAATTCCTTCATAGCTGTCCTACCCATTCCTAGTCTTGTTCTTATTTCCTAAGTGCAATCAGAACTCTGGTCAATGTTTGATCCTAAGTATGGGAATTCCCTGACTATTTCAATTTCTTCATTATCTTGATTAAATTTATATATTTCTCCTGTGGTCATTATGTTATTTATTTTTATGTGCAACATTAATCCTGCCTTTGCACTTTCATCTTTGACCTTCCTTAGGGGCTGTACAGATGGCAAAAGAGGTGCTTTCAAGCTGACTTGGAGGTGTGGCATTTAGACAACACATGCCTAAAAGCCAGCAAGAAAGCACCCTCTAAATGCTGTATGCCAGGAAAAGCCACTCCAAAAAGGAACAGCTTTTTTTCTGTGTCTTCCAGAAAGATGTGCACCTTCACATGTGCGTATGTATGCAGTGACACCGCTGCATCAGAAAAAGGGCACCAGATATTTAAAATGGCTGTATAAATGCACCTCCGTTATGTGCGGTGGAAATTGAGTCAGCTAACCAGAGCATGCTCTCTACAATGCAGGCTTTAATTTAAAGCACCCTATGCATCCAGGTGTGGATGCATGTCTGCAGGTGCACTTGAATATTAGAACCCTAACCCTAATTGTAACCCTATGCATGAGTCTTAGCTACTGTTCTCTATTATGACAATAAATGCATTCCATCGCATGTACACTTGCTGTCAGCATGCACAGCAGTTTGCATGAAAGAGGCTTCTGTGACCTCTTCTGTGCAGGTGTGCATAAGACCTGCTCACCACTTCCTGGCATGCTTTGGGGGGGGGGACTCCTGGAGTGACTATGGGAACATAATCAGCTGGCTTTTTCAATCCCTCATGGGAACAGAGTGGTCATGGGAGATTATGATAGCAAGATAGTGAGTCTTGGGAAGCCACAGAAGGAATGCATGGGGTGCATTTTGAATAAAATTACATATTCTTCACAAATGACACAGATATGAGTTATCTACATGTGCCCAGTCTACCAGTTCTTGTTAATTCTGCATGTGTCTGGTATCCTGTTCTTACTCACTGATTTTATTTCTCACTGACTAATCAAATTACTTAGTTTTTGAGTTTTATTGCTTTTTTCTTTTTAATAACCAATACAGCTTCTGGGTACAAACAGCTCAGGCAGACAGAATATATTCCATCCACAGGACCAACTATTTTATAGCTTAGCTGGCATTTTGTTTAAAGCTTCTTTAAAAGTACTTAAAAGACAAATCAGTTTTGTCTTCTCTCTCTCTTTTTCTCTCCCTCTGTGAATTTTAAAAAATATACACATCAAGGGAAGAACCATCTCACTGATGAATTAATGAATATGAAAACTGTCCTTGTTTGAAAGCCTTTCCTTTTTCTCTTCACTGATGCTTCAAAAAAAGCTCAAAGATGATTTGAAAGTTTCAAGCCAAATGCCTTATCAGCTCTATCAGCTATATATATATCTTGTTGGCACTGTGGGATATTTCCTTACATCCACCACTGTGGGATTCCCCCCCCCCCATCCATCTGTCCCATAAATATCAACATGCCTAGATAGTTAATTCTCCATACATTTTGTAGCACCAATATTGTCATTGTGAATATAAATTAAAACATTCTCATGGTTGCTGCTCTTTACCTTCTTCCTTATGCTTCCACATGCTCACGCATACATAATGATTAGACAGCTTGATACAGTTTGTGGAAAAATGTAATTACATCCCCATATACTTTCCTGCATAAACAAATACCTGGCAATGATCTATTAAGAACTGTTGGTGGGTGGGTGATTTTTTTTTTTAAAGATAAAACTATCTTCACTAAAATATAATTATCTTTAACAGAGACTGCAGAAAACAGGAAATATCTTGTAAAAATAATGTTGTGAGTTGCCTGTCTGATTAATGTGAATGGGCCAGTTACTATGGTTTTGCCTTAAGTGAAGTCTGATTACAGTCAGGGATTTAGCAAGAGAATGTTAATGTACAGTCCCCTGAATTTCTTGGAGTCAGTTCAGTACCATGTATTGCTGGATACTGGGGGGGGGGGGGGGGGAGGCTGGCAGACAGGCAGGCAGAAACAGAGAGAAACAAATAGTCTAATGTCTGTACTAGATGGGATGGTGGAGATGTGAGGGCAGGGGTTGTAGGTCAGTGGTAGAGTGCATGTTTTGCATTTAGAAGGTCTAGATCTAAACTCAAGGCACATATCAAGACACATTCACATAGAAATGTATCCAATGAATTTCAGCAGAGCTTAATCATTGTTCACAGAGCAAAACAAAACAACCCCCCTCAAAAAAACCCAAAAAACACCATGATAACAGATGTATTTTCAGGATTCCTAATAAGTATGAACTCATAGTAAATACTGGAATATAAATGTCCTTCAGAGTCAAGTTTTAGATGTAAAGGGATCTTGCAGCACCTTTGAGACTAACTGAAAGATGGAAGTTGGTAGCATGAGCCTTCATAGACTTGATTGAGCCTACTTCCTCAGAGGATCTTGTTGTTGTTGTCAGCTGCCCTTGAGTCAGTTCTGACTCATGGTGACCCTGTGGATGAGACATCTCCAAGAATCCCTATCTTCCACTGCCTTGACCAGATCCTGCAAGCCTTTGTCTATAACCCCCCTGATTGAGTCTATCCATCTGGTTTGTGGTCTTCCTCTCTTTCTTCTACCCTCTATTTTTCCTAACATTATTGTTTTTTTGTAGTGATCTGTGCCTTCTCATTATATGGCCAAAGTAAGATAGTCTCAACTTGATCATATTTGCTTTCAAGGAGAGCCCTGGTCTAACCTGTTCAATAACCCATTTGTTTGTCTTCTTGGCTGTCCATGGTATCCTAAGCACTCTTCTCCAGCATCACATTTCAGATGTGTTTACTTTCTTTCTGTCTGCTTCCTTCACTGTCCAGATCTTTCATCTGTACATGGTAACTGGGAATACAATGGCCTGGATGAGTCTGACTTTAGTGCTTAGTTGTATGTATTTGATCTTCAGTATCTTTTCCAGTTCTCCCATAGCTGCCCTTCCCATTCCTAGTCCTCTTATTTCTTGACTGCAGTCTCCATTCTGGTTAATGGCATTTATCCCATGGGACAGATCCTGTGCATAAACTGGATTTAAACTGAAAAAAACCCACAAAAGCGGGTTGTTTTTCAGATGACATTAGCATTAATGAGAAATAACGCCACATTAAACTGAACAGAAACTAGAGAAAATCCTGAAAGTAAAAAGGGGTGGGTTTTGTCTACTTTCTGTTCAGATTAATGTCACATTAACCCCATCGTGTATGAAAAACTACCCACTTTTGTGGTTTTTTTCCAGTTTTTAAATCCCATTTCTGCATGGGATTTTTGCTGTTTGCGCCCATGTGATAAACTCCAATGTTTGATCCTAGAAATGGGAATTCTTTAACTATTTCAATTTCCTCATTGTCTAGAGTGAATTCGTGTATTTCTTCTGTGGTCATTATTTTTGTTTTCTTTATGTTCAACATCAGACCTGCCTTTGGACTTTCATCTTTGACCTTCCTTATTAACTGTTCCAGTTTTTGAATGTCTTTTGGTAATAATATGGTGTTGGTCGCATATCTTAGGTTGTTAATTTTGTTTCCTCCTATTTCTAATTCTAATTCTGTGATGTTGTGGTTTGTTGTTTTTTTTATGTTTTCAGCATATAAGTTAAACAAGTAGGGTGATAGGATGCAGCCTTGCCTGACCCCTTTGCCTATTGGGAACCACTCTGTTCATTTTAGATGTTTTAGATGATTTAGATGGATTTTAGATGGTTAATATTATTCTATTATTCTGCTATTATTTATCTTGATCCTAGAAATTTTGAATAAAGAAATAAGACCAGATAAAAGGATAAAAGCAGTGAAAATTAGGAAAGAAGAATTTAAATTTAAATTATTACCAAATGTCAATTAATCATCTTCCTACACTGTTGTATTTTTAGTTAAAAATATTGTTTTGCCACAATTGATTTTAAAACCTGCAAACTCGCCATATTCTTTTATCATTTGCATCTTATCTTAGGGACCGCCTCTCCCCATATGACCTCCCCCCCCCCGTGCCCTTCAGTCCTCTGGGAGGAATCTGTTACAGCCTATAAAAACTAGGCTGTCTCCGACCTCCCAGAGGACCTTCTCTGCTACCACTCCTAGACTTTGGAATGGCCTGCCGGACGAGATCCGTCTCATTACTACACTTACTGCCTTTAAAAAGGCAATGAAGATGGATCTCTTCCAGCAGGCCTTCGCGGAATAGCATCTGCCCTAGGGAGATGAGATTTCAGTTTTTATCTTTATTATGTCCCCATTGTAGTTTGATTATTATTATTATTATTATTATTATTATTATTATTATCATCATCATCATCATCAAATATCCCACACTGTTCATAGGATCCTCCAATATGATTACCACATAATTATTTGCTTTGATTGTATGTTCTTGCATGGAAGGGGTTGGAATAGTACAGACCGCCAAGTAGAAATACTTCATTTTGTGAAATCCTAGGTAAATTCAGATTGACCTGGGAAATAGGAATGAAAATGTTGGGAGTTTCTGGAAAATATTTTGGGATGAAGAAAATGTCCTGTGGATCTCCAAAATAAAATCAGTTTGTATAGGAACAAAACTTGGGTGTTTTGTTCCTATACAAAACTGGAGCGGTTCTTAAATGACTTTGTTTCCATTAGTGGAGGTGGAGATTTTACCACCTTTGACTTCAGTCCCTACATGGCGAAGAACTGCAGGGAGAAGGATCTACCTCCAGCAACCCTCCTTCAAGACTGCCTTAACTGGCATACATCTCAAACAAGTGATTTTGACACTGCCACTTCTCTTTTGATTTTTAGTATCTTTGCTTAATGAAGAAACCAGAAAGCTTTGAAAGCTGGCACAATTTATATTGTACCTTTTGGTTCACCTAATAAAGATAGCACTGCAATTTGTATTTTGTATTTTGTTGTATTTAAATGATTTTTTGAGAGAAAATCCTAGAGAAGGAAACCATCCTCCACTTTTTCAGGCACTCAATTTTATAACACAAATGGATCTTGCAGCACCTTTGAGACTGAGTGAAAGAAGTCGTAGCATAAGCTTTCATCAATGTGGTCTACATTGTCAGATGGATGGAGTGACCAAGTCTACAAGAACTTATGCTACACCTTCTTTCGTTCAGCTAGTCTCAAAGGTGCTACAAGATCGCTTTGCATACTGACATTCCAGACTCTGGAGTTTATCACACAGCCCTGTTTCACTGCAGTCATGCTAGTATGGATACATACTGGTTTCGAAGCATTGCTTTTCATAATCCTTGTAATAGTGCAAATGTGGCCTTGTGCTCTCTTCTCTCTTCCACACTCCTCCCTAACCTTGCTTCTCTTCCCTATGCCCTAACCAGCATGCCTGAGTGATAAAATCCTGACGGCTGTAACTCTGAATTTAGCTTTTCAACATCACTCATTAATAAAAATGTTTTTTATGTGTTATTGTTTAGGGTCAGGTTTTAATTGCTATTTCATTCTTAGTAATTTGGTGAAAGAAAATAAATTTTGTCAAAGGGAAAAAGAGTTTATCAAGATTAAAATGACATTCTTAACACTACAGTCATATGAAATAGATTTTATGAGACCACCTCTACAGATTGTATATTGTGACTATTGCAAATATAAGAGTGACCTCCTTTTAGCTTATTTTTTCATTTCTTCTGATCTCTGTTCATAGGCTATTTTGTTTGTACTGAGAAGCACAGTGTACTGCATAGGTTGTTCTGGGACATTTGTTCATCAAAGACATTTCCAATATGTGGAAACACAGTTAAGGCTAATACAAGGAAATTAGGGAAGCTACATGGCTTGGAGAGGGAGATATGCAACTAGTACAGAGACACTTGAAATTTCCAGTGTCTGCTTTTTCTATGTGGCTTATGTCTGATTACTTCTGTGTACAAAGGGTGTCATTTTAGAACACAGGTATGGATAAAATGACTATAATTTCAATACAATATAAGAGGTGAGACAGTGAGTTGTCCCCACTGGACATCCTTCCTTTTGTTACATACACCATAAACACAGATGTGGATTTACTCCACGTTATGTATTAGGGGAGCACACAGTCTGAGCTGTCCAGCTCATGTTCTTACAACAGTTGCTCTCCAAACAGAAGTGCTCCTGTCCATTAGAAAAATTGAAATCCTGAATACTCTTTGGCAACCTCTCCTGTTTATACGGCTTACACAACGTTCTTTTTCTAGAAGAGATGTTAAGGCTCAAGTTTCTCTAGAAACACTGCCATCTTGTCAGAGCATAGTAAGGAACATAAAAATCTACAATAAATTATGGTTAGCAGTGGATCTACAGCAGCCTTCATCATCCTTTTTGTATTGTACTATAGCTGCCATCACTCTTGAGCCAGCATGACCATTAGCCACAGTGGCTCCGAATTATGGAATTTGTAGTTCAAATTACTAATTATAAATTGGAGAATGCTGTTCTATAGACTCTCAGGTAGGCTTTCCCATAACCTGCTAGCTCATCATTTTAGCTCAAAATGGTAGGGACCAAACTGGGATGTTCCTCATTCAAAACAGAATCTTTACCATTGGCTTCCCTCTTACTCTTTAGTTTTTATGCATGGTGATTTCTATATGTGTGGCTTCTGGTGAAACAAATGTAGTTGTGCCTACTCTGGAACCTTTTAACCTATTTGCCATATGTTCTAAAATTGATTCTTGGTTTTGAAATCACTTGCTAGACTTCACTTCTGACATAAAGAGACTTCCACCACTGGGCATTTCCCAAAATCCAGCTTTTGTCATATCTTTCATTGCTCAATTTTGATCCATGTTAGTTTTTCCACAAGGCTGATATGCTGCAGTGTGTTATGGTGATACTATACTGGTACAGCAATATGGCATGCCAACCTTTGGGTTTCTGAAGGGGTGGGGACATATTAGACTGTATAACTCAACTTGCTAGGTTATTAAGATGGCACCCACAAATTAATATATAATTGAGGGATTTTAATAGCTCAAATTAATATCAGTGAGAGGGCCAGAATAATACTAGCTGGGACACAAGCCTTTGTATACCAGTTCCAAAAACCTAGAACTCCAGAGTGCTAAGTACAACTCAGTTTTATTGATTAACAGTAAAGAGGAAAATCACCATTCATGCAATAGCATTCACACACACACACACACACACACACACAACTATCAAAATTAAAGGTAGAAGCTTGTAGTAAGGCTGAAGGAAGGCAATGCCTTACCAGAAGCCAGGCTCCAATCTGGCAGAAAACTGGGAGTTAAGCCTGACTCAGTCTGCTTGCTGTGTATATCATAGTCAGCAGTACTGAGGGGCCAAGTTTGAATCTGACAGAGTTTTTGCCTTATTGCAAACTGGACCAAATTGCTATTGTTCAGGCACATGTATTTATACCCAGAAATGAGTCCTAAGGGCACTGTTTCAGGAGTTGATAGGCTTAAGTGAATTTCTCAGGGGAGAAGAATGGAGTGTGATACGCAGTAATGAGTGAACAATCGGCATGAATTATCCCAGACAAAAAGAGTTTCATTCACATGAAGAAACTCCCTTTGTCTTTCATATGCAAACATCTCCCAGTCCAGCTCACTACCACCCTTCTCATAGTCAAGCGATTATGCTGATTCTGATTTTGAGAGAGCCCATCATGGCTAAGTGCCCTGGACTTCTCCCATGCTGAGCCATCCAGATCAATGTGATATAGCTGGTTTCCTTTTGGGCTACTTACCTAAAATATCCCTTTTTGATATAGAATTGATATCAAAGGTCACAGAGGACTGACTGAGAGCTGGATATTGAGTTACCACCATCTTAAAAAATTTATATATATATATATATATATATATATATATATATAATGGCATGACTGTCTGTGTATCACAGTCGTCTTTATCAGATGCATAGCTTAATGATTCATCTATTTTCCAAAACGGAGCCTCAGGCTAATCCATCAAATAATAGCTAAATTAAAGACTATAAAAAGGGTCTATTGTTTTATAGTCTACAGGGTTCCTCTGACAAAAGCGTGTTTATCTTCTATCTCAGGAAAGAAGCACAGCAGAAAATTAATCAGTAACATAATGCGCACATTGTCTAAGACTGATTCATTAGAATGCAGTTTCAAAGCTGTTCATTGTTTTGATGGTAATCATATCATTCATTAGCAATACAATAAACTCAGTTGCCTCTTAAAGGGCCTGTCTTCCTATTTTCTTTCCCCCCTTTTAAAAAATATTTTTATTATCCATAACACAAATACAATACAACTATACACCTTATACATTTTCTATATACAAATGGGCTCATAAAACTTCTTATCCCTCTGTCCCTTCTCTTGCCCTCTCTCCCAAATCTTTTTACTTTTCCATGTTGGTACAATTTTTAACAGCTATCTTATTATTTATTCTTCCCTTCATACAGAATTTTTCCTCCACTTCCTCTTAATCATCCTCTTTACTATTATTCAGTCTCTATGACTTACACTCTAGTCTCAATCATTGTCCTAACGTACAATGTTTGTATTTTCATATCATTAAATTAAATGTAATGATGCTGAGGCTACCTGTGATTTTGTTTCCAAGTTAATCTATAGTGAGAACTTTGCTCTCTGATGGTTTAATGTACACAAACTTTATTTCATGCACAAAATTATTTGAAATATTGTATAAAATTTCACTCAGGCTATGCGTATACAATATATATGAAACACAAATGAATTTCGTGTTTAGACTAGATCCCATCTTCAAGATATCTCATTATGTATGTACAATTGCCCTCCATATTTGTGGCTTTGACTCTGGCAGATTTGATTATTTGTGAATTTAATTAATATGTTCTCTCTAGGAGTCTCAAGGTCATCCAGTGTGACTCCGCCAGACGTTGACCATTGAATCACACTGGAGGACCTAGCACTTCCTAGAGAAAATATTTCCGTAGGCATTTGTAGGCCCTCCAGTGTGATTCTACAGTCAACATCCACCTGATGTTGACCATAGAGTTGCACTGGAAAATGTAGAGACTCCTAAAGAGGTGTTCTTACAGATAAAGAGAGAGAGAGGGAAAGAAAGAGTTTGTTTTTTAAAAAAAATTGCAGTTTTTCCACTTTTATGAGGGTCCTGTGCACCTAAACCCAGTGAATGAGGAGGGCCCACCGTATATGATAATACAGGTATTCCAGTATAAAAAAATCCAAATCCAAAACACTTCTAAGCATTTTGTATAAGTGACATTCAACCAGTATATAGGATTGTAGTGTAAATTATCAGACTTCTGATATGACTGCATGTGCCCACACTGAAAAAGAAAAACTTTATGTTATGACAAAGAAAAACAATCTCTATGAACTGGCACAAGTTTCATCAGTCATTCAGGCAAATGTTGGGCCCTGGAGGAGGGGTGTATTAATGTAAATGCTCCTTAAATGCTACAGTACACCCTTGTATAAGACTGGCAGTTTGGTAAATGCTACAAAACTTTTGTAACATATTTAAACAGCCAAACCTTCTGTTCCATATGAAAGAATGCATAGGCTCTTTGACTATTAGGGGAAGGATCAAAACTAAAACTGCCAGCAGTATGTAGCCAAAAGTCTAGTATGGGGGATTTTATTTAGCTCAAATCGAGAGGGGATCGGCTACAAGGACCCTGCGAGACCGTCTCCCATGTGTATACCAAGAGTCTGGTGGATCTAAGAATTGATGCAGAGGCAGTATCCTCAAATTAAAGTATTATTTATTGAAAAGCAGGAAAATCACACAACAATATACACACATGCTCTCATGCAGGGTGTGGGTTAGGCTGGAATAAATGCCGAGGCAGTACTATGGCAATACTTACTACCGATGAAGGCCTTTCTGAGATCCAATTGGGTGAAGTGATGTGAGACACAACCGTTCTGAGCATGGGTCAAACAGAGGTGCCAGTAACCAGATCAGAGCACAGCATGACACAGGGTCTCCCTGAACTCAGACTAGCGGCCCTGAGAGGAGAAATCCAGGGGGTTTTAAGGGATCAAAGTGGCCCCTGGCAAGGTGCTTGATTACTCAGCCAAAGCCTAGACAAAAGAGTTTGATTGCTTAGCTATAGCTTAGATTGTTTGGCTAAGGTTTAGACAAAGGTGTTAGAATGCCTAGGTGAGGTAATCTGGTCTGGCAATATTCATGGGGAAATGAGAGGGGATTGAGGTGAGACATCTCGGCCATTATTGCCCATCCTTCTGATTATGGAGGTGATGATAGTCCTTTTGCAACTCCCAGACTATCTTCCTGGCTCTGGAGTTTGGGGATTTTCCAGCCTTCCAGGTGACCTGGGCATGTCCTCTTTCCCATGCCATGGAGGCACATGGAGTCTATTGCAGAGTACATCTGGGGCCATGTGGAATTCATACACACCAAAATTCAGAAAAAAATGCACTTTCGGTAACAAGTATCAAAATTACATTACTCTATAAGGCATGGGCAGAAGCAAGATCAGAATCTAGATCTACACTGGAATCTAGGTATTTGTGAATTTGCAATAGACCATCAAAGATCTCGTTTTCCACTGTTCTAATGAGAGCATTTTTTACAGAAGTTCTAAATCAGACTTAGAGGGTTGTCAGCAGGAGCTGAAGTAAATTCAAACTGCAGGACAAGAGACTCCACCTCAACATTGGGAAGAACTTTTTGACAGTAAGAGCTGTTCAACAGTGGAACACACTCCCTTGGAGTATGATGGAGTCTCCTTCTTTGGAGGTTTTTAAACAGAGGCTGGTTGCTTTGATTGTATGTTCCTACATGGCAAGGGGTTGGACTGGATGACCCTTATGGTATCTTCCAACTCTATGGTTCTGTGAAATGGCTCCACCCCATCTCAAAATTCACCTGATTAGATGACACATGGTCAAAATGGTAGAAAGAAAGACCGGAGCTGCATTCCAGGACTTTACAAAGGAGCAAAATAAATCCTGATTTGTTCTGGCTCAAGCCAGAAAGAGTGAACTATCATACAGGTGTGCAATCTGTGCACTGGTGTGAAGATAGGGAGAAGGGCAGCAGTAGTCAGAAACAGGTGTCCTGGGCTTGGTGAGCTGCCAGCAATTGCACATCCCGTGGAGTGAAATGATGACAAACACATCAGGTTATCAACAATACAATAGATTGGCAGCTGGGCAGGATGGGAGGTAGCAATTGGCAGCTGCTGATGAAATGTCTGTGCACTCATGCACATGCGTTTGAAACAAAATGGAAAAAATAATGGTGCAGTACGGCTTGTAGCCATGGCTACTTTATTATGGCAGGTACTTCCTCAGAACTAGGTGTGTGGACTGACATCAGTTGTTCGACTATTGTGGAAGTTGGTGGTGCAGTCAGCAAATCAGCAGGCTCTCTTTACAAATCAGAAACCCCAGGAAAAAATAAGAGTTTCTGATAATTATTTAAAATGGGACAACCCAGCGATAATCCTTTCATATACAATTCTAGGCCAGGTTTTGCATGCACTTAATATGTAAGAAAGATGATAAGAAACCCAGTTACTGAATTGCAAAGATCATAGAATCATAGATTCATAGAGTTGGAAGAAACCAGAAAGGCCATCCAGTCCAAACCCCTGCCATGCAGGAACTCAAAATCAAACCATCCCTGACAGATGACCATCCAGCCTCTGTTTAAAGACCTCCAAAGAAGGAGACTCCATCATAATCAGAGGGAGTGTGTTCACTGTCAAACAGCTCTGTCAGGAAGTTCCTCCTAATGTTGAGATGGAATCTCTTTTCCTGTTGCTTGCATCCATTGTTCCGGGTCATGTTCTCTGGAGCAGCAGAAAAGAAGCTAGCTCCCTCCTCAATATGATATCTCTTTAAATATTTAAACAGGGCTATCATATCCCCTCTTAACCATCTCTTCTCCGGCTAAACATACCCAGTTTCCTAAGTTGTTCCTCGTAGGGCATGGTTTCCACACCCTTCACCATTTTAGTTGCCCTCCTCTGGACACGCTCCAGTTTTTCAACATCCTTTTTGAATTGTGGTGCCTAGAACTGGACACAGTATTCCAGGTGGGGCCTGACCAAAGCAGAATAAAGTGGCACTATGACTTCCCTTGATCTAGAATCTATACTTCTATAAATGCAGACTAAAATTGCATTGGCCTTTTTAGCTGCAGCATCACACTGTTGACTCATGTTCAACTTGTAGTATACTAGGACTCCCAGATCCCTTTCACACATAGTCTCGTTAAGCCAGGTGTCCCCCATCTTATATCTATGCATTTCATTTTTTTGCCCTAAGTGCTGTACCTTACATTTCTCTGTGTTGAAATTCATTTTGTTAGCTTTGGCCCAGCTTTCTAATCTATTAAGGTCATTTTGAATTTTCATCCTGTCCTCTGGGGTGTTAGCTACTCCTCCTAATTTGGTGTTATCTGCGTATTTGATAAGCATACCCCCTATTCTTTCATCCAAGTCATTGATAAAGATGTTGAATAGCACTGGGCCCAAGACAGAACAATGTTTGCCCTTCTCCAGTCTGCTGGGACTTCTCCTGTTCTCCAGGAGTTTTCAAAGATTGCCAGTTGCTCTGAGGTTACATTTGCCAGTTCTTTTAATATCCTTGGATGTAGTTCATCTGGTCCTGGACACTTAAATTAATTTAGGTTAACCAGGTATTCCTGTGCTTCCTCTTTACTTATTCTGTGCTGTATTTCCCCTATTGTGTCCTCTGCTCCATTTTCCTCAGGTTGAGCACCCTTTTCCTTTTGTGAGAAGACTGAGGCAAAGAAGGTGTTGAATAGTTCTGCCTTTTCTCTGTCCCCTGTTAGAATTTCTCCATCTTTTCTGTACAGTGAGCCTACCATTTCCTTCTTCTTTCTTTTGCTATGGACATACCCCAAAAAGCCCTTTTTATTGTCCTTAACTCCTCTAGCAAGCCTGAGCTCATTCTGTGCTTTGGCTTTCCTGACTTTATCCCTACAATGTGATAGCTATTTGTTTGAATTCCTCTTTAGTGATTTCACCTCTTTTCCATTTCTTATATATCTCCCATTTAAAACTTAGTTTAGTCTAAAGTTCTTTTGTCATCCAACTTGGTTTCTTGAGACATCTCCCATTTTTCCTTCCCATTGGAACAGTTTGAGATTGTGCCTTCAGTATCTCCCTTTTGAGAAACTCCCATCCATCCTGAACTCCCTTCTCCTTTAGTATTCCTGACCACGGGATCACTCCCAGTGTTTCCCTAAGTTTGTTGAAATCAGCTTTCCTAAAGTTTAGAATGAGTGCTTGACTATGCCTAGCTTCTCCTTTCCACTGTATAAGAAACTCCAGAAGAACAGGATCACTTCCACCTAAGGACCCCACCACTTGCACCCCATTTACTAGGTCATCCCTTTTGGTTAGGATCAGATCTAAAATAACTGATCCCCTTGTTGCCTGTTCCAGCTTTTCAACAATGAAATTGTCTTCGACGCAAGTGAGGAATTTGCTAGACCTTGAAGTATTGACTGAGTTTGACTTCCAGCAAATGTCAGGATAGTTGAAGTTACTCATCACTACTACATCTCTCCTTTCTGAGTGTGTGGTCATCTGTTCTAGAAAGGCATCATCCAATTCCTCACTCTGACTTGGAGGTCTGTAGTAGACTCCCACTATAACATCCCTATTGTTTCCTTCCCCTTTAATTTTTATCCAGATGCTCTCCACCTGATTTCCATGATTTAAGTTCTGGATCTCTTCACAGATGTAAACATCCCTGACATATAATGCTATTACTCCTCCTTTCCTGTTTTGCTTATTTCTCTTAAAAAGGGTATACCCGTTTATTCCTACCTTCCAATCACGAGACTCATCCCACCAGGTTTCAGTGATGCCTATTATATCGTACTTGCTTTGTTGTGCTAGGAGTTCAAGTTCATCTTGTTTATTTCCCATGCTCTGTGCATTAGTGTAGTGTGCAAGATTGCCTGAAGCCATTTGGATGCCTGATGTGCATTGTAGGCCTGATACACATTGAGGACCATAATGCATCTGTCCCAATTTGCTTCAGTCCTGTTGAGCATTGGTCTTTTTGCTGGCTCTGCTATGTAGATACATAACAGCAGCCTTCTACGGAATATGAAAATTGCTTATATTTGCAGTTCTGTTTCCTGAAAATGCATGCTCCGCAACACCAGAACAGGATTCTGGCCAATGTTTTTCTTTATTCTGTTGTAAGACATCTTGAGTTCCAAACTGGGGGAAAAGGTGGGATGAAATAATAGTAACAATAATAGAACCCCAGAGGTGTGCATAAGACTATAATTAATTTCAGCATGAAGAGAGAGAGAGAAAGAGGGAGAAAGAAAATACAGTTTCTCCATGCAGAGATGTATCCCCCCCCCATATCTCACTCAGGGTGACCAGCCATCCTTCTTTTCAACATGTCCTACATTTCAACCTACTATCCAGGAGGAATGCCAAAATGTCCTCCATTTTGAGCATGGCTAAGCCCATTCAGTAAACACCATGTTTACTACTCCTCTGTGAAATTTGTCTACTTGGAAGCTTGTCCTTACTGTAAATAGCATGGTAGGATGTATCCTTTTAAAGTTCTTTTTTCCTAGGAGCAGTAGCAGACAAGACTCGCATCCAGAGCTCAGGGTGCATTTATTTCTCAAAGGGGAAAGGACAGCAAATGTGTTAGGCAATGGGCTGCTTGAGGATACAATGGAAAAGCTGAAAGGGCTTTCCCCCTTAGTTTCAACATGATGGAGAAAGAAAAAGAATAAATGCAGTTTCAAAGGTTTGTCACTAATAAAGTACAATTTTAAGCCTTTGTCTTGCTCAGAGTTCTATGAGTATATAGCAAGCCAACAAGGCATTTTTATAAAGATAAATTCATCAGAAAATACGGTTGAGTACATAGTAAAATTCAGTATATATAATATATAGCTGTAAAGAAACCATAAGCAATGAATTTATAGTTATATGAGTGTTTTTAGCTTTTGGGGGAGGGTAGTGCCCTACAGTTTTCTGGCATGTCCTCCATTTTGTGGTGCCTTGTCCTCCTTTGCAGTTAGGACATCTGGTCACCCTGGTCTTACTTCTCCAGTATGAAGAGGAGAGCAATAGCTCAGAAAGTGGATGGTGCTACATAACAGGAGAGGCTCACCTTGTTCTTGTTGCCTTCAACTCATTTCCGACATATGGTAAGGTGACTTTAGCATGGTTTTCTTTGGCAAGTTTCTTCACAGGGGGTTGAGTTGGCCATGGCCATCCTCTAAGGCTGAGAGAGTGGGACTTGCCCAGGGGCCACCCAGTGGGTATCCTTTGAACCCTGCTCTCCAGACTCCTAGTCCAACCCTCAAACCACTACACCACACTGGCTCTCCTTTATATACTTATGGAGAACCTAAGGTGACTGTATGTATCATGAGGTTTTCTTGGTAGGTTTCTTCAGAGGAGGTTTGCCACTGCCTTTCTCTTGAGGCTGAGAGAGTGTGACTTGCCTTGTGCGCTCTATGGGGATTCGAACCTTGCTCTCCAAAGCCCCAGTCCAACTCTCAAACCACTACACCACACTGGCTCTCCTTTTTATACTTAAGGCGACCCTATCATGAAGTTTCCTTGCTAGGTTTCTTCAGAGGGGAGGGTTGCCACTGCCTTTCTCTTGAGGCTGAGAGAGTGTGACTTGCCTAGTGTGCTCTATGGGGATCCCAACCTTGCTCTCCAGAGCCCTAGTCCAACTCAACCCTCAAACCACCACACCAGGCAAAATTAGGAAGGGACATATTGGACAAAGAAGGCTCTGCTTTGGAGAGCCGGGTGTCCCAAAATGAGACCATGGGTCCATGGAAGGGGCTTTTTGGCGGGAGCAAGGGGGGGGTGTCTGGGTGCGCTTGCGCAGTCGGGGTCTCTGTCAGTCCCCCCCCCTCCTTTTGGATGCTTCTGACCCCTGAGTGGCGCCTGACTTGCTGCCTATTTTAGTCAAAGCCTGGACCGCCGCTCTTGCGCTGGAAAGGCGCTGCGTAAAGGCGCGGCAGCAGCAGCAGCAATAGCAGAGGCTTGAGAGCTAGAGCTGGGCGCTTCCCTTCCCTTCCCTTCTTCCAGCACTTGTCGGGCAAACTTGGGGCAACAAGGAGAGGACAAGGACTTGCAGGTAAAGGGAAGGGGGGCAGGGAGGGCAGGAGGAGGGGCAGAGGGGGAGGGGACTCCTGCTAAATTCCCTTCACACCCTTGGCCCCCCTTTTCCTTTCTTTCTTTCTTTCTTTCTTTCTTTCTTTCTTTCTTTCTTTCTTTCTTCTGTCCAGGAGGAATTAATTCCCAAACGCCCTCCCTTTGGTGGAGCAGGACTCAGGAGCCTGAGGGGATTATCTTGAGAGGAGGGGTCTCAGCTGTTATTTTGTTATCAGGGTGACCAGAGTTGGTCCTCCTTTCCAACATTTCAGCCTTCAGTCCAGAAGGAATTCCCAAACGCCCTCCCTTTGGAAGAAGGGGTTTTAGTTTTTCTTTGGCCACCTCTTGAATCCACTTTAGCAGGAGGAGAAATGAGAAGCAGGGCTTGACATTTCTAGGAGTGGTTTTTTTCCCCCCATCTCAGAGTGACCAGAGGGTCTTCTTTTCCAGGACCATGTCCTCCATTGGGACATACTAAAACAAATGACAGTACTTGTCCATAGGGAGACCATACTTGTCCATAGGGAACTTGACATTGGGGAATACTTGCTCATGGTGAATCATTGGATACTTACCCATAGGGAATCATTGGGGAATACTTGCCCATAGCAAGTATCCCCCAATGATTCCCTATGGACAAGTATGGTCTCCCTACGGGCAAGTACTCTCATTTGTTTTAGCATGTCCCTCCTCCATTTTCACTTTCTGTCCAGGAGGAATTCCAAAATGTCCTCATTTTGAGCAGGACTAAGAAGCACGGATTGACATTTCTAGCAGTGTTTTTGTTTTGTTTTGTTTTGTTTTGTTTTGTTTTGAGTTGGTCATGTCCTCCATTTTTCCTCGATTGTCCTCCATTTCACGGCGCCTTGCCCTCCTTTGCGGTTATTGGGACCTCTGGTCACCCTGCGAAGGGGTTTTTGCTCCTCGTCTCCGTTTGGAAACTCTCTCCTCTGACAAGAGCTGGTGTGTGTGTGTGTGTGTTGTGTGCCCTCAAGTCTTTTCCGACTTATGGGGACCCTGTTCTGGGTTTTCTTGGCAAGGTTTGCTCAAAGGGAGAATTCAAAGATATAACCATGTTAGTCTGTAGAATCAGATCTTGCAGCACCTTTGAGACTCACTGAAAGAAAAAAGTTGGCAGCATGAGCTTTCCTAGGCTTCAGCCTACTTCCTACAAATGCATCTGAGGAGGTAGACTGGAGTCTACGAAAGCTCATGCTGCTAATTTCTTTCTTCCAGTGAGTCTCAAAGGTGCTGCAAGATCTCTGTTCAGAGGGAACATTTTTGTTTTGCTGGATTTTTGTTTGACTCTGTTCAGAGGGAGTTTGTCATTGCCTTCCCCTGAGGAGGCGGAGAAAGTGTGACTTGCCCAAGGTCACCCAGTGGGTTTTCAAGGCCGAGCTGGGAATCCAACTCTGGTCTCCAGAGTCATAGTCCAACACTCAAATGCCACACTAGCTCCCCATTTTTATTGTTATTTACGTATGGCAACTGTATATCCTGGGGTTTTCTTGGCAAGGTTTGTTCAGAGGAGGCTTGCCACTGCTCTTCCTCTGAGGCTGAGAGAGTGTGACTTGCCCAAGATGGGCTTCCATGGCTGATCTGGGAATGGTACCCTGGTCTCCAGAGTCAATAGTCCAGCACTCAAACTTCCAGAGCTACAAAGGGCTCCCCCCCTTCTTTTTCTTTCTTTCAAGGAGGCTCCAGGCATCCTGAGAGTCATACTCTTTCAACTCAGTAGCCTGGACACCCCCCCCCCCCAGGTCCCCACACACAGGGTTTGTATTCCTCTCCTGAGGAAGGAAGGAAGGAAGGAAGAGGAGGACTGTGAGGCCAGGGCTCAGGGCAAAGCCCCTTCCGTCTGCCACTGAGAGATAAAAAGAGGGATGCTAAGCCAGAAGGGCTAGAGGATTTGGGTTGCATTTGCCTTCTGGAGGTGGAAAAGATGAAAATGGCTGCATCCACACTGGAGAAATAATCTAGTTTGAACCCACATTAAAGCCCTGGCTCGATGCTATGGAATTCTGGGAACTGGAGCCACAACAAACTACAGGGCAGTTAGCGCATGTTCAAACTGGATTATTTCCCCAGTGTGGATGCAGCCTGTCAGAAAAGTTGGGAATTTGGCTCCTGGCGGAAGGCGAGCAAACATATAAGGAATATTCAAATTCATAGTGTTCCTGCTTACCAGTACTGTATTTTGGTTTGCCTGGTTTTGTTTTGTTTTTGTTTTGTTTGTTTTTTGAAGTTTTCTAGTCCTTACTGTGTATTTTCTGTGTGTGTTGTATGTGCCTTTAAGTTGTTTCTGATGTATGGTGATCCTAAGGTGACCCTATGTTAGTGTTTTCATGATAAGGTTTGTTCAGAGGAGGTCTGAGGCCTAGAGTTTGTGATTTGCCCAAGGTCACCCAGTGGGTTTCCATGGCCAAGCTGGGATTCTGTAGGACTTTCTAAAAGGAGACATCCTGGAGTTCCAACTTCCCTAGAAATGCTGCTTTCTGATTTGAAATTTCTTGCCAATAAAGGAAGGAAAGACTCCTTGTTTATTCTCAGAAAGACTAGTTCTGTCACATTCAACACTACAGCTGCACCTACACTGCAGAATTAATGCAGCTTGACACCACTTTAACTGTCATGGCTAAATGTACAGAATTCTGAGAATTGTAAAAAAATTTTTTAAAAAAAATTGAGATATTTAGCCTTCTCTGTCAGAGAGCTCTGGTGTCACAACAAACTACAAATCCCAGGTTTCTATAGGATGGATCCATGGCATGTACCTACCAATCTGTGTATGAGGTACTGCTCTCAAAACTGCCTTTTGATCACCCTAAATCCGGTTTCTATATACTATACCTTTTAATTGTTATGTGCCTTCTAGTCAACTCTGTCTAACTCTGGCCATGTCATAGGATTTTCTTGGCAAGATTGGTTCAGAGGGGGGTTTCCAATGCAAAGCCAAGAGAACAGGACTTTTTCAAGGTTATCCAGTGGGTTTCCATGGCTGAGTACGAATTTCAACCTTGGTCTCCCAGAATGAGATCACTATACAACTCTGGACCTTATAACATGCATTTTGAGCCTGGTTGGAGATTGGTGGCTCTGAAATTGCTGGGCAGTGAATCTGATCCAAGCTTATGCCAAAGGTGCCATCCAAGGTATCCTGCTCCTTTCATAGGTTCAGCATGCTGAATAGTTCTTTTAAACCTTGGACTAAAACATAGAGCAGATTCACTGCACTACTGACAAAGAGATCCACTAGACTGCACTGAGTGAGCCTGGCTGGATATGAGAACAGCAGGGAATATCAGGGACCTCCAGGCAGGGATGAGGAAAAAATCCTGCCTTAAACTCTGGAGAACCACTGCTGTTAGAGTTGATCCTACTTGGCTAGATGTTGCTCCCCCATCCAAAATCCAAACTTCACTCTTGTCTCATACACTTTTCTTGTCAGTGTCTAGAGTAGTATACATGTTAGTCTGCTGCAACAAAAACCAAAATAAAACCATATTTTTATAGTAGAAGCACTAACACATATATTATGGCATAAGCTTTCATGGAAGTTAGTCCACAAAAGTTTATGCTATAATAAATCTGTTAGATGTTAAGGTTGCACGAAATTCTTTGCTGCATTTAATTTTTATTAACTTTCTTCCATATAGGGGATCACACATGTGTGGCATCAGAACAGATTGTGTTGTGCCAAACCTGAGCTTGTCTCTTTTTCAGTCCAGGTTTATACATGTTTACTATGAAGTAGGTCTCATTGAACTCAGTGGGGGCTTACTCTTTGATAAGGATGCATAAGAGGAATGGTTTCAAGCAGGGCTGCAGAGCCTTCAGATGTAGCTGAACTCCCGTTCTCATCAGCCATAACCAGGTTAAGTATGAATTTCCTAGTCCTGTTCTGAAAGCTGGGCCAACCTAGCTGAGGCAGTCAACCTGACAGACCATGTGGGAAATATATACATGCCTTGGAGGTCTCTGATCCCAGTATGTACTGCCCAGTTCCATCCCTGCATGATCTGTGTAATCCTTTAGAAATAAAAATTCTCCATTTGGAGGATATTGGAAGCTAAGGGCCGAATAGTGCAGGTCTCCTAAAACCAGATTCATTTCCTACACTGTTCATGCTTGGGTTCTAAAAAGAGACAGAATAAAAATGATGGTTGCAGAGGCTCAAAGTTGCCTGAGAACCTTGGTTTCTGTTCCAGGATGTGTGGGTTCTTTTGAGGAAAATTCACTCTACAGATTATGAGAGGCATTCTTTTCTTTATTACTGAGTGCTGGCAATCAAAAGGTTTTGGAGATTAAGTTGCTGTCAGTCGTCTGTCAGATGCTAGTTTAGGGTGGAGAGCAGCAGAGGGTAACAAATAAAAACATCAGAAATGTTATAAATCGTGGTGTAAAAAAGTAACCTTTATCAAGAAGGTGGTCTTTTTGTTTCTCATTAAAATTATTTTTATTACATATACCAAAAAGGGCAATTAGAAATTGTAACAATTTTAATTTAGGTTTAATTCCACTAGGATTTTGGGGAATAAGGGCTTGTTTCCAAAGCTTCACAAACATAAACATGTATTTTTCTGTTTATCCTTTCTTCTTCCCTTTTGCAGTTTTGTCCGCTATGTTGAACTTTGGATTGCTCTTTAACTATGCAAGTGATTTGATAATGATGATGATAATGATGATGATGATGATAATGATGGTGATTAATAGTATTGTAGTAATATGTATTTGTGCCAAAGAAAAACCTGAAATATGATTGCTCCATCATAAGCTAGTATGTTTAAGGGAAATGTACTAATAGAAAGAATTTGATTCAGCAGTAGAAGCAGGCTGTGTATTTACCGCTGTGATTCTGCATTTCCTGTTTTTTCATCCAGTCACCCCTTTGGGTGAAGATTTGTCAAGGATACCTATTCAGTTTTTAAAAAATATTCAGTGTATTCTGTTTTAAAAATATTTTGGGAGCATTTAAACCGATGATATTATTTTACCACTTAAAAAGATAACTGGCTTGAAGTTGCTGTGCGTCAAACAGATGACACTCAGAGCTCTTCCAGATGATTTAAAAACAGGTTTGATTCTGGTACAAACCAATTTTATTTTGGAGATCCACCTGACTTTTTCTTTGTCCTGATGTATTTTCTGGGAACTCCTGGTATCACCAAGGACTTTCATTCCCACTTCCCAGATCAAATTAAACCCAGCATGTTCTGAAACAAAATGTCTCTCTACTTGGCTGTCTGTTTGTATTATCCTAGAACTAGCTATGATGGATGCCACCAGTAAACACAACTATTGTTTCCAGGTCACAGATTCTACAGAGATAAAGCAAGGGAAAGAAGAATGGTTGCACCAGGACAAAATGATCCTAATATTTAACTAGTGTAATATTGCTAAACACTTTGACTGTAGGTAAAGCTCAGTGGAAATGGGTGAAAATCAGTTTCTGAAATGTTGCATGTGTCTAGTAGGTGTGACAAATGGGAGGAGAAAGAAAAAGAACATGACAGAAGAGGGAGGGAACCCTGGTATATTTCAAGAAAGTATTGATGCAAACCTTGGAATATCCAGCTACATTGAAATAAAAAGAACTGGAAACTCTCAATACTTTCAAAGTTTTCCCCCTCTACTTCTGGATGAGCCCTTAATTAACACTGCTTATAGTCTGATGTTTCATCTGAAATGACAAATAGTTGCAAAGGGGGGCTATGATCTCAGTATAGGGTGAGAATCTTACCCCAAAGTAATATGAGGCTGCCCCCTTGCTTGGACCACAACCTGTCAATAAATGCTGGTTAAGCAAAATCAGAAACTAAAACTACCTTGGAAAGAGATGAGGGGAAGCCTGCTAGCCAGAGGGAAGCCAGGTTTTCATCTCAAATTAAATTCTGGTTTAGGGTGGTGTCTGAATGCAAGTATTGCAAGGCTTTCTGTTAACTTGGACAGGGAAATGAGCTGCTTGCTGTAACTTTGTAACCTTCATTAGTGTCTGTTTTCACTTGACACGGATTTATTTGTTTTTAATATTGTTTACTCTTTGATGACTCCTCTTTACTTTATCCTACATGGCAACTGTCACATAAGATTGATGCATCATCTTGGAGCACAGAACTATCTGTGAAGTAAGAACCTTTCAGCAACCAAATTCTCAAATGAACTCTGCTCATATTACTGGTTATCATTAGGTAGGAACTGATTTCTAAGTACAATAGAATAAGCCAGGTCCTGGGTGTCCTTATATTTATTTAGCCATCATATTACCTGCACTTGGACTTGAATGAAAACATGATATATCAGGCTTAAAACCAGTTGTTAGTTCCATCTGAGTAAGTTCTAGTGATCCACTGAATCAACAGAATTTACATCATCAAGTTCCCATTGATTCAGTGATTGATTCCTTAAGTGGAGACAAGCAACTAAATGTAGGCCTTTATTCTAGGCTTCAGAAATAACCCCACGGGCCAGTTTCCACCACCCTTTTGTTGGTTTTTTAAAAATCTGGTGCTACTTGTTCTTCTCTTCAAAAAAATCTTACATAGAGGCATGTACATACCAAGAAAGGGTAAAGATAAAGGTATTCCCCACTGACAAGATTGTCAAATCATGTCTGACCATAGGGGGCGGTGCTCATCTCCGTTACTAAGCCGAAGAGCCAGCGTTGTCTGAGGACTACTCTGTGAGCATGTGGCCAGCATGACTGCACAGAATGCTGTTTACCTTCCCACTGAAGTGGTACCTATTTATCTACTTGCATTTGCATGCTTTTGAACGGCTAGGTTGGCAGAAGCTGGGGCAAGTAACAAGAGCTCACCCCATCATGCAGCACCCGGGCCTCGAACTGTCAACCTGCCAGTCTTGCAATCAACCGAGTCAACGTCTTAACCAATTGAGCCACTGCATACCAAGAATAAGCCCCCAATTAATTCCATTCTGCATGGTATAAGTTCTAGGAAAAGAAATCCAGGTTCCGGCATCTGAAGGCTAATACACCAGTTTCCTAGCTCTGAGAATTAATTGTCTCTGAAATGTGAAAGCAATACATTCCACTGTCAAGAAAGTTCCTTCTGTTGACAATGAGTTGAATTCATTGTGAGAAGGAATCTTGTTACATGAGATGTGGTACATCCTCCAAAGATATTTTTTAAAGCTCCATCTATCTTGTCAGTCTATTTTGGTTGCTTCAGTCTCTCTCTCTCTCTCTCCATCTCACCTACACATACTTTTGGGAAGGAGATTAAACAAGAGAAAGAAAATAAGTTGATCTGAATGGAAGATTTTGTAGTGTCAGTAGTTTGTTTTAGTTTCATGCACACTGAATCTGTGGGTTTTGGTATGTGGTAACGTTTCATTTAGAGAGCTCTTACAGTTTTGAATTTCAGAGCCTGCTGGGCTGCATCCGAACTGCAAAAATAATGCTGTTTGACACTGCTTTAACTGCCATGGTTCAGTGCTATGGAATTCTGGGATTTGTAGTTTTGTGAGCTATTTAGCCTTCTCTGTCAGAAAGCTCTGGTGCCAAAACAAACTACAAATCCCAGGATTCCATAGGATGAAGCCATGGCAGTTAAAGTGGTTTCAAACTGCATTATTTCTACAGTGCAGATGTAGGCCTGGTAATGTTAAGATGTTAGTAAGGAATCTGGCATCCCAGAAATTTTGTCAGTATACTGACTGTTTGTGTGAGTTGATGTGCACATAGATCAGCACATGGGAGTGGGGAGGTATAGTCCATCTTTTTGCTTAATATGGAGCAAATCTGCCTCTTAGGGAGTTTATATTCAAAAAACTAAAGCAAAATTATTTTTTAGTTGTTGCTTCTCCGTGATGGTATATAAAAGAGCAGTTTCCCAACTGGGTTTTTTTTAAAGAAATACTTTCATTGCTGGTGTGACTATAATATGGAGTTAATCTGTGTGGATCCCAAGGCAAGCTGAATCTCACCTCCTGCTTTTGGCCTTGCATTTCATTTGTCCCTTCATGTCAGCTGATTCATGTCAGTGGAGTGGTGAATCCATTCTAGTTTTCAGTATGAACTTTAGGGAAGGTATCCAAGGTGCTGAGCCCTATATGTAAAAGAATTTCAGCACCCTGGACAGCTTTGAAGTTGAGGAAAACCCAGTATGGATTCACCATCTCCACTGACAAGGGAGTCATCAGCTGACATTTTGTGGGAGACCAAAGCAGCCAAAGAGCTGAATTCCCTTGTGCCTTGAATGGTTACAATAGGAAAATTGTGGAAATGTAATTGCCTTTATTGCCTTGGGACTCTTTCTCATTAGTGTACAGTCGGCCCTCTGTATCCACTGATGGTTTTATCCATGGATTCAACCATCCACTGTTTGAAAATATGGGGGGGGGGAATAAATTCTAACAAATAAAGCTTGAATTTGCCATTTTATATAAGGGACACAATTTTACTACACCATTGTATTTAATGAGACTTGAGCATCAACAGATTTTGGTATCCACAGGGTGTCTTGGAACCAAACACCAGTAGGTATCAAGACTCCAGTGTATTATCATCCTGTTCCCCCCCCCCAAAAAAATGAGATACAAAGCAGCTTACAAATTAAAACAACAATACAATTAAAAACATACAAAAGTGAGCATTAAAATAGAATTAAACTAAAACAGTTTTGTTGTGACAAAATCCCTCTCCTTCATAAAATACACCATATGGTTTGCAGTGTTTTTGAGACATATGTGGGTGATGTTGAGCCACTCAGAAAAGTTGAGTTGTGGGTATTAGCAATTACATCACAGAAAACAATCCTTGATTTTTTGGCATTGCTGTGTTCTTGGTCATATATCCTGTACCAGTCTTGTTTTGCCAGTGGGCAGACTTCCATCTGACTTTGCTGCTTTCCCTCCTGCCTCTCTCTACAATGCAGATGGGTAGGGAGTGGAAGTTTTAGCATCCTGATTGGTTTACAATCCATGTGATCTCAACAGGGAGGGATCGGTTAGTCTTTTCCCTCCTTACTTTATAACAAGGTAAGGAAAGGACGCATATGAGAGTCACTTCTAGAACTTGTGACTCCAAGAGTTCAGTATCTTGAGGACCTGAGCTTACTGTTAAAACAAAAGCAAGTGTCTGAGTCTTCTGTTTGTGTAAAAGTAAGCAAGGAAGTGTGTATTGCAGAAAATGTTCACTGGAAACACAGAAGACTAGAAGAGGTTGTGGGGAATTGTTCTACCTGTGCCAGTCTCCACACCTTCCAAAAACAGGCTGAAATATTCCACCTAGCAAGTAAGCATATTTAGTAATAATTATTACAATTTGTTGTTTTTTCTGGTTTTACCAGGCAAAATTTGGCGTGCCTGATGAATTGCTCTAACTATAATTTCTGGCATCTGGCTTATATGGTAATACATAATTGTTAGCCACCTTGGGTCCTGCACTGAGAGAAAAACAATATATAATAAATAAATTTTAAAAATAAACATACACAGTTAATTATTACATTGATGTTAGAAGTGATGTTGTAAACATCTCAGTTCATTAAACCTGTGATCATCTGATAGATTATGTTTACTGACTGAACAATAGGGCAGACTTGTAGAGCCTTATGCCTCCAGCTGAATAACCAACCATACATGGAACTTTTATCACATGCCCACATATACCTAAGTCTCATTTTTTTCTGACTCAAAGTGAGTGACTTAGGTATATGTGGGCATGTGAGCTATTTGTATGTATGAACTCATTTACAAGGGTTGGGTTGCATTGTAGCAAAATTTTAAAGCTACAAGAACAGTGTTTTTTAAAGTAACTAATTGACAGTATATAAGCACTAACATATAAAAGTCTATGGAAGTGATAATTCTGAAACACAAGTGATGTGTGTTATTCCAAAGCAAAAAAAACAACAACTTTCCAACACCTAGGACCTTATCACACGGGGTCTAAAGCAGATCTAATCCAAAGGGTATCCGTAGCTAATACGTATTATTTCCCCGTGTTTACACACGACGTTGCACCGAAACTCGACAGAACCCGGAGCTAATCCGTAACGAATTGAGATCTTTTGACATTCGGTTTTTCGGGGAAGTACAACCGAGCTTTCGGAATCATTGCGCAATGGCCGCGCAGGCGAAATACATATGATCACGCAATACGTATTGTGAAGCATTTCCCCGCCCTGACCCATGGTTCCCCGCGCTACTTCCCATGGATCTGTGAGGAAGCATCTTATGTCGTGTCCTTCCTGTTTGGATTGGGCAACAAATGGGACGGGTAAACATGGTCCTCTCTTTGTAATTTATGGGATTTTCTAACTTGTGTGTGCACGGAGAATACGTTTCCAGGATGCGTGTCCCGGGAAGCGCGGTAAATGCGCTATGGTGGTAATTGCATGTGGTAGGCATTTACATATTGCGGGGGCTCTTTCAGTTCATTTCGATATAGAACTGAATTTATTCTTATTTCGGTTACTTTTCGCTTCGTGGCCAGCGTGTGATAAGGTCCCTAGGAAGTCCACAGCATCCCTCTTGTCCTGTATCTCAAGAACAGGAAAACTGAATAACACATTGATCAGGTATGTAGAACTGACCAACTGCTCACTGCTAGCTTTGGGATGATTTATTTTGGCCATGTGTTTTGCTTTGTTTTAAATTAACACTTAACCACCACCTGCCTGTTTGGGTTTTATTTATCACAGTCAAATAGGAAAACAGAGTTGCTCCTAATATTAATTTTCTGGTCACCATAACATCACTGTCTTTGTATTGTTTTATACTTGTCAAATAGGATGTTTCAGGACAGTTCCATAACATCTTTGTAAGAATTATGTCTTGGGTACTGCACCGTGGTTTTTTTTTTGGGGGGGGGAGATGGTGGTAATAATATTTGCTTATTGGCAAACATGGGTGAGGAAGAAGACAAGAACACATTCAGACAGTGAGACTTGAATTTTTAAAAAGCAGCTCTAGCCTCCTTCAGCAGCAAAATCCACTGTTTTCAGTTTTGCAAGAAAATATTCACACTTTTGTTCCATACCCATTCCACATTTGGACAAAAGTACAAATTTTGTTAGTGGCCACCAGGCACTAACTGCCATTAAGCAAACACTGAGTCAACAGTCCAGAAAATATGGTGATTGGCATCCTGCATTGCAGTTTTGGATTTGTAACTTAGCATTACAGATCCAAAACTGTTCTGTATTAAGCAATGGTACATATTCACAATTCTGGAACTATTACCACAATCATAAATGCATCCTCCCCCTTCAAACCAATATTGAACTCCAAAGAGCAGCTCTAAGTACTACAGTGTGGGGTGGGTGGGAGCTGGCCACATCATTCTCGGGTGCCCCACTTAACCATTTCATAGACCTCTGTCTCTCAGAACAGCTTTCTGGAGTTTTGGGGGTTGATTCCTTAGGTCATTTACGTTTATCTAACATTTGTTGTATAGCTACAAATGTGATGCAGGATCTCACTATGTATGCATCTATGAAACTCTTGCAGCAGTTGTTTTGGCATTCCACCAAATCATTTGATGTTTTCCAGAATCAGGTTTTCTTTTTGGTCTCTTATAATCTCTCTACAATTCCATAGCATGAGTATACATTTCCTTGGGAACACTTATGGCCTTACAGGGGCACTTCATTTCACCATTTAGGGGTGACATAAACCCTGCTTGGACCATTACATTCACTTAACTCACTTAACCATACTTACATGTATGCTTAAACAGGATTGTGCTTTTCATCTGTACCATTTTTCTTCATTTGATTTTAATGTTAACCTCAATAATTCTGTGAATGGCATACATTTGAGAGTACACAGAATATTTCTTCTTTTTATTTTTCTCCTTTGTTCTTAAAAACACATAAACTATTGTTAGAGCAACAAAACCCATACTTTCTTTGGAAACAGTCTAAAAAGCTTCATGAACTTGTCAGTGCAAATTGCCTGGGGAATAGCATGTGGTTATGCAATATAGTACCAAAGATGAACTATATTGAGTTTTCAGGGTTCAAGCACAGTTCATTAATTGGCTGAAAACTAGCTTTGAATGTTTGGTCATAAGTAGATCTGCATTCTTTTATTTTTATTTTTTAAAGCCCTAAATGTTTCATTAAAGCATGAAGATTAATATATTTCCTAGTGGGTTTGGTGGGGGGGGTTGTTTTCTTTTTTGTCAAAGTATGGCAAAAAAAATGTTTGCACTTTTGTCATTTCAGTCAGTTAAATACACATCTAAGTACGCAAAAAGGGTAAAAGTTCAGAAGAAATTATACCACAAGAGAAAGTTGTTGCTTTTAAAAAAGAGCAAGAGAGAAGGTAGTTCGAACCATTTAATAATTTAAAATAAGTGAGTATAAAAATCCATCCCAGAATAAAGGGATGACAACTGACCCTAAGATATGGTGAAGGAAGGAAGTAGCTCATCATTCTGTTTAATGCCATCCTATGATAAATGCAACAATCTATCTACAGTTATGTTTTTAAAAATCAATAGTGAAAAGTAATCTATAAATGCATTTCTTCATTATTTGCTACCACAAGATAGGACATAAACCACTTATTCATTAACAAATGTGTCAGCTGTCATCCATTTATTCTGGAATGGGTTATAGTACTAAACTAAGGGGGGTTGCAGACTGCCAGAAATAGTGCAAATTGAGTCCACTTTTAGGGTTAGAGTTAGGGAATCATGGGAACTGTAGTTTATTGTGGCACCAGAGCTCTCTGACAGAGAAGGCTCAATGTCTCAGAAAAAAACAAACAATTCCCATGATTCCCTAGCACTAATCCTAACCCTTAAAGTGGATTCAATTTGCACTATTTATGGCAGTCTGCAACTCCCCAAAGGCACTATTCAGATGCTGCGAATGATCCAGGATGAATCTCTGTTGTTCACATGCATCCCAAATACACCCGATTAAGGGGGGGGGCAGCCCCAAACCCCATTTACCCTGGAATACTGATACTGGCTTTTCCCCCAAGTTTGTTTGTTTGTTATTTAAAGATTTGCATCATCAGCAGTGTGAATAACCAATGCAAATAGACTCAGGATAATTCAAGATTAAACTCTGCATGCCTTGAACACATTTCGAATACATTTGCATCATCAACTCCATGTTTATTTGAGTGCTGGCACATGTGAGCAACTGAACACCCAGAGATGCACATAAATGAGAATCCATAGTGTGAATAACAAACCCAGAATGTGTGAGTGAGGATATTTGCATCATTCCACTTAAAAAAAACAATGTCTGAATGACCCCTTGGTTACAGAGTAAGATCTCACACAGAACACCCCGAAGTATACAGTGAGAAAATGACTAGAATGCTACAGGGAATTCATTGTTAAAGCAGGTGTGAATTAACATGTGGGCCTTCCAGATGTTATAGGACTGCAACTCCCATGTTCTCTTGACATTTTTTATAATGGGCTCTACTGTCCAGTGGCATCTGAAGGAGCGCAGTTGCCCAACCTGGGCTTAAAAGCTTCTTCCTGGCCAGAATTTTAAGAAGTGCTGATACAGTCTACAACAGGCTCTTTTACATTACACAGTTATAGCACCTAAAGTGGTATCAAAATGCTGAAAATGTGTAGTATGAAAAGGGCTCCCAGTGTATTTTTAATTTGGATGTTTCTTGTGACATAAATACAGTACACATCTGCAGTGGCATCACTAGGGGGGGTGCTGGGGGATGTGGACCCCAACAGGTGACACCTTAAGGTGGGGGGGTGACACCACTTCTCCTCAGATACCTACCTTTTTGGTAGAAAGAGGCTGTGGCATTTGTTTGTATCTCTTTAAAATGCTTTAAGAGATGGTGGGAGAGGTGTGAAGCTCAGTGGGAGGAGAAAGGAGGGGCCTCAGAATTTTTTAAAATTAAAATTTCAAAATTCAAAATTTTAAATTAAAAAAGTAAAACATTGAAATTTAATTTTTTAAAAAAAATCTTTAAAAAAATCACATTTTAACCAAATCTTCACTATGTATATGTCAATACATTTAGTCTTTGCATCTACTGTTGTAATTTGAAGGTGTAATTTTAATTTTGCTAATTGTTTTATGTCACGACTATTAACATTACATTCAGTGGTATGTGGGGATTATGATTTACAAGTAACATTAGTGCAAAAAGGCATTAGTAAGGATTCTGTATGGTTTTCTTTTCGCAAATGGCATAATGAGTGGTAATATTGTTTCGATTTACTATTTGTCATAGTAATATTTCTATTAATATAGTGTATACCATATAGCAATAATATTTCTTCTCATTACTTTTGGACAGCTGAAAATGCATTCTTGGGGCAACTGCCCCTTCCCCCACCAAATTCTGGCTCATTTCTTTTTAGCTGTATGTCTGTTTCAAAAAGGATCTTTAAAAGCCAGATATAATGAGTAACGTAGTAGTGACTTGTAATGCTACTAGTAATGTGTTTCTTGAGATTTTATAATGAGTTATGTAACAATTTACTTTTAAAAGGTAACCTTCCAAGATCTGTTTGGTTTGCTCCACAAGAGAAGCTCGCCTGATGCCCACTCTGATATCTTTCAGAAAATACTAGTGGTTGTGTGTTTTTTAATGCAGGGTTTTCACATTTTGTTGTTTTGTTTTAGTTGGATTATATTTATGATGCTTTAATAGATTTGCTATTTTACAATGTTTTAAATAAATTATTCTAAGAAGGGAGTATATATCTAAATAATAAAATAAATAAAATTTTATTACCCTGCAAGTAGTGAATTTTAGAGTCTACCTTAGCCAAATGATTTTCAGTGGGTGGTTTTGGGTAATTTATTCTTTTGGTAATTTAGCTCTCCGCTACTAAAATTTTGTGAGATGAGGTTCTTAAGGACTTTAAGTTCTATAAGTCCTCTGTATAAGTTAACAGTGTCAAGTCAGGGAACCCAAAAGGCAGTTTGTGAAACAAAATCCAGCAAATTTCATAAAAATGACAAACCAGAGCTTTGTTTGGGGTGGCATTTTTGACATTTCATGCCCATTCCTGGGATGTCTTAAGTGCAGAAAGTTGAGACCCTGAATCCTGGTTTACAGGATCATCTGGAATGAGAGCTGACAATCTCTTTTGCTGATACTCTTTTTCAGATGCCCTGCTGAAAGCCATTCTTCCTCCAGCTGGGATTCTCCACCATCCAATAGAGCTAAATAGCCTCATGTTGGCAACTTATTTTTCTCTGCAAATCTATTTTTTCCCCATTGGCATTGTGAAATAAATACAGAAACCCTGTTTCCTCCTTATATTGTCTGGTTTGGCCCTCAAAGTGCTAGTAAATATAAAATATTCTATTTAGGATAATAATAATAATAATAATAATAATAATAATAATAATAATAATAATAACAACAACAGTGGTTTTATTTTTAACCCGCCCCTCTGCTCAGCAATCGGGGCAGCATACAACCTTATAAAAACAGTAAGCAATGAAAACATTCCCAAATCCCACACCCTAACCCTTCCACCTCTTAAAACTAGATTAAACCAAGAAAGAATTAAAATGAATTTAAACATAAATACAAATAAAACAATTTTTGTTGTGGCACTACACCTGGCTGAGCAAGAAGGCTAAAATAAAACTATTATTATTATTATTATTATTATTATTATTATTATTATTATTATTATATACAAACAGTGGCAAATTGGGGGGTGGGTAGAAAACCTCCGCCATTGCCAGGAAGTTATTCCGGGAAGGCCTGCCGGAAGAGATCCATCTTTACTTCTTTCTTAAAAACAGTAAGAGTGGTAATAAGACGGATCTCTTCCAGCAGGCCGTTCCAAAGTCATGTCAAACTGAAACAAAGCTTAGCTTCCTGTAGTATATATTGAGTTAGGATTTCAGTTAGGCAATTTTGTACTGTGTTTTTCCACGGTAAATTCTACTCAGTTAGGTTAGGTTAGGTTAATATATGTATGTGTGTGTGCGCGCGTGTGTGTCTCTGTATTTGAACTGATGTTCAGTTGCTTTGTGAATAAACCTTTCCAGACTTTTCAAATGTATTGAATCAGCAAAGGCTGTAAAAAGAAACCTATAAGGGATTATAAAGTAAAAGGTAGGTAGACATAAAGTAGACTGTCCTGGAGTCATGAACCATCTTTATTCCCCTAAATAGGTTCTTTAATGTTTGTTCCACTTTCTTGCAAAAACCCTTATGGTGAAAAGAGCTCTTTGCCAATATCTTATTAAATAAGGACAGGTTTAGACCTGTCACCTTTAAATCCATAAAATGGAAAAGGTATTGTGGTGACATGGCATTTTCTTTAAAACTAGAACAATACAGATGTTTGGTCAGAGACCAGATTGCCTCTTCTAAGGCCACTGGGAAGCATCTCTGCTTACTGTTTCAGTGGTGATTACCATATAAATTATGCTTGACTCATGCTAAATCAGCATGGTTCAAGTCATTTTCACAGCATTAGGTTGGATTTTTTTTGGGGGGGGGGGAAATGGAAGATTAAATAGATCTTTAAAGATCAGTCCCATCCCCCCACCCCAAGAAAAACCTAATCATAGAGAGCATGTTTTCAAATACCAAGAATAATATGGGGCAAAACAAAATTGAAAGGGCTGTGAATGGGACTATCATAAGGTTTCCAGAGATACAGGATGCACAAAGCAAGGAATGTGAAGGTGAGTTATATGATGTGGTGGTGGGAATAGTTAGAGCAGGGATGAAAACCATGTGGCAATCAGATTTTGTTGGGCTGCAAGCTTCTGCAATCTTGGGCTGTTGACATACTGCAGCATTAATGCGGTTCAACACTGCTTTAACTGTTATGGCTCCATCCTATGGCATCCTGGGAATTGTAGTTTGTTGTGGCACTACACCTGGCTGAGCAAGAAGGCTAAATATCTCAACTACAGATCCCAGAATTCCATAGCATTGAACCATGGCAGTTATGTAATGTCAAAATGCATTAATTCTGCAGTGTAGTCAGCATAATCCAGTGGTGAAGAATGCTAGGACTTGAAGTCCAGTGACATCATCTCCACTCCTGCTGTAGAGGAAATAACAGAAATTATTGGCACTCAGCTGTGATGCAGTATTGCAAAATGCAATATTGAGCACCCTTTACAGATTGAAAATCACTTCGTTACTTTAAGAACATAAAAGACACTGGCCAAGATCCTGCATCATCAGACATAGCTACAATGACACAAGTCCATCATTGTAACTGCTTTTGCTAATGTTACCCCCTAAAAAATACCCTGTCTCTTAAGCCAGACAGCACCCCAACTGAAAGGTTTCCAAGGTGTTGTAGATTGGGGTGCTAGGAAATGACAACTGTAGCAGTCTCCCAGTCATAGGGTGTGTTAAAACAGCAGCTGGAGAAATCCCTCAGGGTTCTGCCACAGCTACTGGTCTTACTTTGCTCCATCGCTGCAGCTGTCATTTTCTAGCATCCAAATCAGCAGCAACTCAAAAGTCCACTTACAATCTCATAAATATTGGACCAGATGACAGTGTGGTTTGGCACAACATTATTATGTTTGATATATTAAAAGGACAGTTTATATAGAAAATAATAACAAATTGAATTTGCTTTTTAAATTTTTATTTTTTGTTAGGATCCACAGGGTTCTCAACTGTAAGGAGCACATGAACTATAAAGAATCTTTTAGGTCTTGCCAGTTTACAAGGAGCAGGTTGGAGAAAAAATAGAAACAGAAGAAACCATAAATATTAATAAAACAAAGGAAATTGTTTTGTCTCCTCTAATTCCCTATAGTGCCAACCAGACATGAAACACTCCCTCCCATTAAAAGAACAGAGAAAGGGGAACTAAGACCAGGAATTCAAATGATGTAAGATACTGTATATAGTCTTGCCTAAATGTCTACTGCTACATAGTTTTTTTTTAGGAATAATATGTGGTAGTACATATAAGAACATCTTCTCTTAATTATTTCATTCATCATTCTAAAAGAAAATTTTCCATGATCCTTTAAGAAGTTTTTCTGTGGGGAGGGAAGTATTCCAAAAAACAACAACAACAAAACCTGTGGAAGGAAGATTTTTCCCCGCTCTGCATTTTTCTGGATTTTTTTTCTGGCCTTAGCCCACCTCTACCCTTTGTTGAAGCAAGTTGCTCATGTTTACCTGTCTGTCTCTCTCCATGGGTCAGGACAGAACATCTGTGGAGGGGATGTTCCTATCTAGTTAATGATGATGAAGTGGGAAATCCATTTATATCTGTTCACTTTAAGGAATGGTTAGGTAGATTTGTTTTTGCATTCTTTTTAGTATATACAGTATTGGCTAGTCTGAACAATATTGTTATCTTTAATTTTATATAGTATATTTTTTAATTGTGATATTTATTTTTAAAAATAATTTTCTTGGTGTTCCTGTTGGAAAATATGTGAGAGAGTATTAGATGTTTGCAGCAGAGTAATCAGTTGGCAGAGTAGAAGCTGAACAACAACCAATCTTGTGCTCACCGCCACCCACCCCACAGGATCAGGCAGGGAAAAGAAATAAGCTTAGTCATGTTTGTAAATCATGCAAAAGCAAGCTTTACTTGTACAGTTACTTCTGCATGGTCCAACACAGGATCTTATGAAGGAAAGAGGGAAGACAAAAATTGTTGAAGGTTAGAGTAATGCAGAGAGAGAAGCAAACAAACAGGAAGTCTGCAAACATGCACAAGCAGTTAATGAGGTTAGGCATGCAAAGACTGCTTGCTTTAACAGTTGCACCTTGTTGTCCTTTTAATAATATTGTACTCTTGTGCTTGACACATCATAGCTTAAGTGTTTTATGCTATTATGATTTCCCCATATCATATGAAGTGTTGTTAATGAAGGAAAACTGAAGTTAAGCTCTTCCTTGCACAGAGATAGTGTGTGAACATGCTCCTAACAGTGGCTTCTTCAGCTTCCGCTATGAACAGTCTCTTTGAAAAACCTGTAAAAAGAATTCAGTCATATCACCCGAGAAGTATAATACTGATGTTTTTCATTCCCTTTTGAGCGGCTGTGTGTATTCATTGCTAGGATGGCCCTTTTGAAATGCTGAATTCTTTTAGCATACAGATAGCAAGTGCTGGCTTCAATGGCTGCTGGAAAATGAGCGCCATTGATTCCCTATGGAACACAGTGATTGGAAGAGGGTTGGCTTTTCTTTTTTAACACAGAAAAGTGCTGACATGTAAAACTGCTGGGATCTTTTAAATGACACAGTTCGACTGACAGACAAATAGTAATTTTTATTTCTTTGATGTATCTGTGTGCGTGTGTACACATGTGCATGTGCCTTCAAGTCACCTGTCAACCTCTTGAATTTCATAGGATTTTCTTAGGCAAACAATACACAGAGTTGGTTTTGCCAATTCCTTCCTCTGGAATATACTGAGACACAACAGGCTAGCTGCTAGCTGAGAGTTGTTATATATTTTTTTGCAAAATAGGAAGGGACTCAGTTACTCAACAACATTTGAAAAGAAGATCAACACTCACTACGATGGAAGTTCTTCATTTATAATCCACTGTAGTGACTTGGGTCATCATTTTGGTTGGTTGCTTTGCAGAAACTTCACCTCTCTAATTTTAGTTTCAGAGACATAAAAGTGTTAGGGCCTTTACAGACTGCCAGAAATAATGCAGCTTGAGACCACTTTAATTGTCCTAGCTCAGTGCTAGGGAATCATGGGAATTGTATTTTTTTTTTCCTGGGATATTAAGCCCTCCCTGTCAGAGAGCTCTGGTGCCACAATAAACTACAGTTCACATGATTCCTTAGCACTGAGCCAGGACAGTTAAAGTGGACTCAAGCTGCATTATTTCTGGCAGTCTGTAAAGGCCCTTAGTCTGGAATATCAGTATGAATCTGCCATGCATCTGAGGAAGTAGACTAGGTCTATGGAAGCTTATGCTACACCTTCTTTCTCATAATTTTACTTTGTTTATATTATTTATTTATTTATTTATTTGTATCATGCCTCTCCCTGTTGAGGGTCGAGGCAGGTAACAGCAAAGATTAAAACAATTACAGAAATAAAACAAGAAAATAATCCCCAGACCACCACCCTTTCGACCCACCCTCCGATATAAAATTACAACAATAAAATTCCTCTAACTAAAAAAACAATTAAAAACAGTTAATAACAGTGGCAATGTCATGAGGAGCTAGATCAAATGGGCAGTTAGTTCAGATCAGGACAGAGGTCAGTCTGGGAAGGCCCGCCAGAAGAAAATCATTTTTATCACTTTTTAAAAAACGTCAAGGGATGTAATTTGGCGAGTCTCCTCCAGCAGGTCATTCCAGATTTTAGGAGCAGCAGCTGAAAAGGTCCTCTGGGAAGTCACCACCAGTCTTGTTTTCATTGACTGTAGTAAGTTCTTCCCAGAGGACCTGGAGTGTGCGGGAAGGATTATATGGGAGGAGGCGTTCCTTCAAGTAAGCTGGAACCAAGCCATGTAGGGCTTTATAGGTAATAACCAACACCTTGTACTGTGCCCGGTGGCTAACAGGCAGCCAGTGTAAGGATTTCAATATAGGTGTTATCCGGTCAAACCTAGATTTTCATGCAACCAGTCTGGCTGCCATGTTTTGTACCAGTTGAAGCTTCCGAACATGGCACAAGGGTTGCCCCACATAGAGCGTGTTACAGAAATTGAGACGAGAGGTTACCAGCACATGTACAACCATTTCTAGGTCCCGCAGCTCCAGGTAGGGTTGCAGCTGGAGTATCAGTTGAAGCTGAGAATAGGCACTCTTAGCCATCCCATCAATCTGAGGTGACAGCTGAAGCGACAAATCCAAGAGCACCTCCAGACTGCGGACACAGTGCTTTAGGGGAAGTGTGACCCCATCCAGGACTGGTGAACTTATCTCCATACCCGGGTTAGGGTTATCTATCACGAGTACCTCCGTTTTGTTTGGATTCAGCTTAAGTCTATTTTCCCTCATCCAATCCATTTCCCTCATCCAATCCAGGAAGTCATTCAGAGGGGAGATGCCCTCCTTGGTCACTGAAACAGTCCGAGACATAGAGAAGCAAATTTGGGTGTCATCAGCGTACTGATAAAACCCCACCCCATGTCTCCGGATGATCTCACCTAGTGGCTTCATGTAAATGTTAAACAGCATGGGGGACAGAATGGCACCCTGAGGGACACCAGATGCCAATTCTCTTTTAGAAGAGCAGCTGTCCCCCAGCATCACCATCTGGAATCTGCCCGAGAGGTAGGAACGGAACCACTGCAAAGCAGAGCCCCCAATTCCTAACTGTCTCAGGCATTCCAGAAGGATACCATGGCCTATGGTATCAAAGGCCACCGAGAGATCCAAGAGCACCAACAGGGCCACACTTCCCCTGTCGATGCACAGATGGAGATCATCAACCAAGGCGACCAGAGCAGTCTCCACTCTGTATCCTGACTTGAAGCCAGTTTGAAATGGATCAAGATAATCGGTTTCATCCAAGACTGCTTGGAGTTGGTTTGCAACCGCCTTCTCGATAACCTTGCCCAAAAAAGGAAGAAGAGATACTGGCCGATAGTTATGTTTATCCTGGGGTCAAGGGAAGGCTTCTTTAATATAGGTGTTATTACCTCTAGTTTTAAACTGGTTGGAAAATGGCCTTCCCTGAAGGAGGCATTAATTAAAGATTTTAACAGATTCATGGTTGCCTCACCTTCCTGGATGGCCAACCAGCACAGGCAGCAATCAAGAGGGCAAGTAGTCTTTTTTACCTTGGCAAGCAGCTTGTCTATGTCATCAGTACTCATAGACTGAAATTGATCCAAAATTACCTCAGTAACGGAGCCACTGGACACCTTTCTTATCATTTCTGTACTAATGCCGGTGTCTAAGTCGGCCCTTATCTGAGAGATTTTATCGGTAAAGTAGTTATTAAAAGCGTCACAGTAGGCTCTCTTAAGTTGTAAAAGAGGATTCAGGGTAGAAGGAGTTTCGGTTAGCTTCCTAACCACCCTGAAGAGCTCTGCTGGACAAGACTTTGCAGACATAATAGATGCAGAGTAGAAGGATTTCTTTGCTGCAGCTATTGCCACTTGATAGGCTTTAAGAAAAGTCCTATGACATGTCTTAATAATAATAATAATAATTTTTATTTTTATGCTGCCTCTGCAGCGCAATAGAGGCGGCATACAGCAGATTAAAACAACATTAGAAGTTAAAACAGTCAAACAACCCCTTCCCTAACCCACCTACCCCTTAAAAATATATTAAACTATAGCAAGTCAGATAAACGCTGAGATTTTCACCAGTGGCACTCTAATAGTTGTCCAGCCCACTTCGTCCTTCTAAGATCTTCAGTGTACCAAGGATTATGATTAGTGGCAGGCTGGAAAGGATGCTTGGAGTGATTGTGTCAATAGCCTTGGTGAGATTGTTGTTCCAGGTAGTCACCAAGGCTTTGACAGAGTCACCGTCACTGTCGTTGCCACCCATAGAACCCTATAGAGCTTCTTGGAACCTTTTGGGTTCCATCAGCCTTCGAGGGCAGACCATTCTGATAGGTCCACCACCCCCGAGGGGGTTATGGGTAGTGGTCTTCAGTCCAACCTTGACCAGGAAATGGTCCATCCATGACAGGACAGAAGTGGAAGACACCTCCGCCCACGGAAGTTCCTGTTCCATGCAAAAGACCGTATCAAGGGTATGTCCTGCACAATGCGTAAGCCCAGAGACTATCTGGGACAGGCCCATGTTAGTCATGGCAGACATGAACTCCCGAGCTGCTCTTGTGAGATTTAAAGAGCTGGTCTCAAGGGGGATGTTGAAGTCTCCCAGAACAAGGAGCCTGGGAGTCTCCAGCACCAGCTCCAGTTGTGTCAGCTCGGCCAGGGAATCTGTTAGGCAACGGAGTGGTCAGTAAACCAACAGAATTCATAGTTTTATATGAAACTAAGCTATGAAATGTTACTTTCTTTGTTTGCCATAGTACTAGAAGAAAACCTCACAGCCACCTACTAAAGAAGATCAAAGAAGAAAGGACAAAGGCAGGCTTAATGCTGAACATAAAGAAATCAAAAATAATGACCACCGAGGACCTTCACAAGTTCAATGTAGACAATGACAAAATAGAAATAGTAAAAGAATTCCCATACCTGGATCACACATTGATAGAAATAGGTACCGCAGTCAAAAAATCAGAAGATTACAAATGGGGAGGGTGACTATGAAAGAACTAGAAAAGATTCTAAAATGCAAAGATATACAACTCAGTACAAAAGTTAGAATCATACATTCATGCCATTGTATTCCCTATTACCATGTATGGATATGAGAGCTGGACAGTTAAGAAAGATTATAGAAAGAAAATCAATTCATTTGAGATGTGGTGCTGGAGAAGAGTGTTGAGGACAGCCAAAAAGACAAACAAATGGGTCCTAGAGCAGATCAAGCCAGAAACCTCCTTGGAAGCCAAGATGACCAAACTGAGGCTGTCGTACTTCAGACACATCATGAGAAGAGAAGACTCATTAGAAAAGACAATAATTCTGGGAAAGGTAGAGGGAAGTAGGAAGAGAGAAAGGCCACATGCCAGATGGATGGACTCTACTAAGGAGGTCGTGTATATGGGTTTGCATGATTCAAGCAGAAGCAGAGGACAGGATATCTTGGAGATGTCTCATCTATGGGTCGAGATTGACTCGAGGGCAGTTAACAACAATAAAGTTCTGTTGCTCACGTATCAGCACTCGAATAAAGATGGAATCGAAAATACAAATGTATTTAGTTACCCATCACCCACCTCAACAGGAAACTCATTATCATTAGCTGTGTTCTACATGTTATGCTGCCATTGCCTTATTACTTTCCTTTCCTTTTTGTGAGTTAGACAGGATATGCACATTCTGTTCCATTCTATGTTTGAAAATGAGGGACATGCACAACTCATAGGGGTTATTTAGACGCTGAAAATAATCCTGGTAGAATGTGGGATGAATCTTTGTTGTTCACATGCATTTCGAATGCACCAGAGTAAGTTTGGCGGGGGGGGGGGGGGAATGGCTGCCAAAACCCCCACTTAACCTGGGATAATTGATCTCAGGTCTTTCCCCAAATTTTCCTAAAATATTTGCATTGTTGGCTGTGTGAATAACCAATGCGAATAGACCTGGGATAAACTGGAATAAAACTCTGCATGTCTTGAACATGTTTCCAATACATTTGTATCGTTGACTCCATGTTTATTTGAGCGCTGACACATGTGAGTAACAGAACAACAAAACTGGAACGCATGAATGAAATTATTCACATAGTCATGCTAAAAACAACAATGTCTGAAAAACCCCATAATGAGAGCCAGTGTGGTGTAGTGGTTTGACTGTTGGACTAGGACACAGAAAGACCAGAGACTCCCCCTCGCCCACTCCATCACAGAAACCTACTGGCTGACCTTGGGCAAGTCACACACTCTCAGCCTAAGAGGAAGGCAATGGCAAACCTCTGAATAAATGTTGCCAAAAAAAAAACCAACCCTAGGATAGGGTCTCCATAAGGGTTTGTCATGTGGAAGGCACATAACAACAACAACAACAACAGAACTTAGATTGGTGTTATACCCTTTCTTCAACAGCTGCATAGCCCAGAAAGTGTAGGACAGGGGTAGGCAACCTAAGGCCCGGGGGCCGAATGCGCCCCCCCCCCCGAGGCCTTTGGACCGGCCCCAGGTCGGTCCTGCCGCCGCCGCTGCTGCTTGCCATGATGATATTGATTATTGTTGTTATTACTTGTTCTTGGGGTTTTCTTGGCAAAATCTCCACAGGGGGTTTGCCATGGCTTTTCTGGGGCTGAGAGAGTGTGCATGCATATATTTTTTAATTTTTTTAATTTTTTTTTTTTTTTTTAAATATTTATTTATTTATTTATTTTTGATGCTTCGGCCCCCCAATTGTCTGAGGGACAGCAACCCGGCCCCCGGCTCAAAAAGGTTGCCTACCCCTGGTGTAGGAGGAGGCAACTGTCAACAACTTCCTGGAGCACTTAGAGTGGAAATAGAAATTAATTAGTTAAAATTAATAAAATTATCAATTAAATTAGACATTTGCTAACATATAGAAGCAAATTTTTTTTTAAACTAAAGCAATTGACTTAAGTTGGAATTTTAGCATTAACTTAATTCCAGAATGTAATTATGAAGTTATTTATACATCAAATGGATTAATAACTTCTACAATTCCAAGGTGTGTTTTTCTTTAATCCAAAGTATAATTTTCTTGCATTTTTGGTCCATGTTACTTCTTGCTTTTTGTTAGTGCTTCAGGATTGGAGAATTATAATGTTTGTGTCACAAAAGCTAAAACACTTATTTTAGTTCATTATCAGTGTATGAGAGTTTACTTCTAAACTAAAAGATCTTAAACCAACAAACAATCAGGGCACCTTGGAAGGAGCTATTCTTTGTAGCAACCAGATAGTCCTTGTCTGTTCTACACAAGAAGCAACATAAAAGGTCCTCATCTGTCCCAAGAAACTGAATTTTGAAATGCCTGACCTAACATCCACACAAGAATCAGTGAGTTAAAGGGGGCACTGTGCGTAGATTATAATGGAGGGACAAAGGGAAATCAAGGGAGAGGGTTTGGTGGGTTGGATGAGAAGTATTTTCTGTCTGTGTGTGTGTGTGTGTGTATAACCATGCAGCTATTTCCTGCCCATAAAAATAACAATGGGAAACAGAAATGGTATCTTTCAGTTTCATTCTGATAAGGCTTTTAGTACATACATTTAACTTAAAATTAAATGGCAATTTAAGATGAACATAACACTTAACTGCCCTCTAGCAATGTAAATGGAATTGAATTAGACTTTTTAGCATCTTAATAATCAAGTCAATGCATTAACTTTCAAATCTTGGTCTGGAGCACACTGTTCTGAGTATTGGCATTCCAGAAAATATGGACAGCTGCCTTCCAAACTTCCACCTAAACTGTGGCTGTGGAGAAGAAAGAAAGAGAGTTTAACAGTGCCCTGAGTGATGCAGGGCCCTTACATCTGTGTGTATGTGCCTTCAAGTTGCCCTTTGACTTACAGTGACCCCATGAATTCCATAGTTTTCTTAACGAATGCTCAGAAGTGGCTTTGCCAGTTCCTTTCTCTAAAATATAGCCTACAGCACATGGTATTCATTGGTTATCTCCCATCCAAGTACTAACCAGGAATGACCCTACAGCAGGGGTCGGCAAGTTCCCCTTACGTGGGGCCTGTCTGGGGATCCCCGGGCCTTCCGGGGGGGCGATGGTGTGTGTGTGGGAAATGGTGGCACACACTTTTCCAAAATGGTGGCTGCAGCTGGTTTGTGCATGCGCAGTACTCCTGCGCATGCACGAACGAGCCATGGCCGCCATTTCGGAAAACAAAATGGCAGCCACAACTCATGAGTCGCAGCCGCCATTTTGTTTTCTAAAATGGCGCCGCGGCTCGTTCGCGCATGCGCAGGAGGTCATGGAAGTCCTGGGGGGGGACATAGTATGGCTTTTTAAAAAAAAACTTTGGCACCTCCTGTGCTCCTGCACAGGGTCACAGTTGCATGGATTCACAGGTGCAGGGAGTCATGGACTCAGTGGTGGGGAACTGCCCCCCTGGCATGCTCGGATAGCATGGCCCCACGCATGCCAGAAGGGCAGTTTCCTTCTCTGGCATGCTTGGATCCCATGGCCCCATGGTTAGTAAGGGCTGATGGCCAGGCATATTGCCTAGGTGTCCTTCAGCTGTACCTTAAGTTGTGTTGGTAGGGCCTTGATCTGTTGTAGAAAAATTGTGATACCCAAAAATGCTTTGCTATTTTATTCAGCACTGAGCTATGCAAAGTCCTTTTCTAGGTACACATCTGTCTATTGTATTTCAGAATGTTACTCAGACTGTTTTAATAGTGTCAAGAAAATAATTGACCCAGCTAATGGACTCACTCTTAAATAGGTTTTTGTGGGTTTTGGGGGCTGTGAGGCCATGTTCTAGAAGCATGTAAATCTGTGTATTGTTTTATTGAGGCAAGGCCTCAGGGTGGGAAGATATGCGAGGAGGATTAGTGTCTATTTAATTAATGGTTCATTGTTTGCTGGGAAACCCCCTGACCCTGGGTGAAGTTCATTTAATAATAATAATAATAATAATAATAATAATAATAAGTTTTATTTATAGCCCGCCCCTCTGCTAGGCAATCGGGGCGGGTTACAGCATATTAAAACAGCACAGTTAAAAGCATTCCCTCCAAGCATGATCCCTCCACCCACCCCTTAAAACAAGATTAAACCAAAAAATATTAAAATAACACAAGGTTGAATTTAAAACACAATTCGGACTCAGTAGGACAATGAGCAAGTTGTCCCTCCCAGCGGACAGATATTATTCTGGGAAGGCCTGCCGGAAGAGATCCGTCTTTACTGCCTTCTTAAAGGCAGCAAGAGTGGTTATCAGACGGATCTCGTCCGGCAGGCCATTCCATAGTCCGGGAGCGGTAGCAGAAAAGGCCCTCTGGGAGGTCTGGGACAGCCTAGTTTTTATTGGCTGTAACAGATTCCTCCCAGAGGACCGCAGGGTGCGGGGGGGATAATATGGGGAAAGGCGGTCCCTAAGATAAGATGGACCCAAGCCATGTAGGGCTTTAAAGGTCAAAACCAACACCTTGTACTGTGCCCGGAAACTAATCGGCAGCCAGTGGAGGGATTTAAGCACCGGTGTTATGTGCTCCCTCCGTGATGTACCAGTAATTACCCTGGCTGCCATATTCTGTACCAGTTGAAGTTTCTGGGTTAGACACAAGGGTAGCCCCATGTAGAGTGCATTGCAGAAGTCCAGACGTGAGGTTACCAGAGCGTGTACCACAGTTTCCAGATCCCTCATATCCAGATAAGGGCGCAGTTGGCGTATCAGCCGAAGCTGATAACAGGCACTCCTGACCACCGCATTCACCTGACTAGTCATGTGAAGCGATGAATCGAGGAGCACCCCCAAACTGCGAACACAGTCCTTTACGGAGAGTGTGACCCCGTCCAGGACTGGAGACTGTATTCCCAGACCTGGTTTCGGGCCTGTGACTGCTAGTACCTCCGTTTTGTCTGGATTCAACTTCAATCTGTTTTTCCTCATCCAACCCATTACCGCTCTTAGACAGTCATTAAGAGGTGAGACGCCATCTGAAGTCTGAGACGATGATCTGGTCATGGAGAGATATATCTGGGTGTCATCAGCATACTGAAGACACCGCGCTCATTTTGCATTTGCTGAGTCCTGATTTTGGTGTTTTTGAGGACTGGTAACCAAACTTTGTTTATTTTCAGGGTTTCTTCTTTCCTGTTGAAATGTCCAGGTATTTGTGGATTTCAGTGGTTTCCCTGTGCATTCTGACCCAGTAGTGTTGGTATGGTCCAGAATTTCAGTGTTTTCAAATAGAAATTTGTGCCCAGGTTGGTTTATAATGTGTTCTGCTACTGCTGATTTTTCAGGGTGGCCCAGTCTGCAGTGTTCCTTGATTTGCATTTGAACACTGTATTTTGTGGTCCCTATGTAGACTTGTCCACAGTTGTATGGTATGTGGTAAACTCCTGCAGCTGTGAGAGGGTCTCTCCTAGCCTTCACTGAGCACAGCATTACCTGGATTTTATTGGTTGGTCTGTACATCATTTGGAGGTTGTATTTCCGCATCAGTTTCTCTATTCTGTCTATGACTCCTTTGATGTATGGTAAAAATACCTTCCCTTTGCGTGGTTGTTTTTCTTAAATCCTGTGGTTTTTTCTGGGTCTGGCCGCTCTTCTCAAAAACACCAAAATCACTATTCAGCAAATGAAAATGAACTTCACCCTGGGTCAAGGGGTTTCCCAGCAGACAATGGTAAAAATCCTTCCACCCTGAGGCCTTGCCACAACAGAACAATACACAGATTTACATGCTAATTTACATGCTAATCCCCAGCAGACAATGGATCATTAATGAAACAGACACTAATCCTCATCGCGTATCCTCTAACCCTGAGCCTTGCCTCAATAGAACAATACACAGATTTACATGCTAATCCTCTCAATCAAGGGTTACACAGTATATATACCCCGCACACCTCTATGCCACCATTCTCTGAAGATGCCAGCCACAGATGCTGTTGAAACGTCAGGAATACATTCTTCCAGAACACGGCCTCACAGCCCAAAAAACCCACAAAAACCTATGTATGCCAGCCATGAAAGCCTTCAGCTTCACATCACTCTTAAATAGTAAGTCAAATCTATAAACACGTCTGGATTATTCAAAGATATAGCCATGTTAGTCTGGATAAGTATGCAAAGAGATATTTTATCACCTTTGAGACTAGCTGAGTGAATGTTTTTTGTAGTTGAATCTACTTCATCAGTTTACTTGCTTTTCTGTTATTGTTCACACACACACACCCCTGCTCATTCATGGGCAAAAATGTCTCTCTATAAGCACTTCACTCCATGCATCTGATGAAGTAGACTCAGACCCTGTCTGCATGGGCCAGATAAAAGGGCCTTCCCCATCCTCGTCAGGGAAACCAGATGATGCATGTCTCAAACGCTAGTTCTGGTGTGAACAGGTCAAACAATGGACGTTATCACACGGGGTCTAAAGCAGCCCCATGCCTGCACCATCACTGCATCATTCTGGATCCTTTGCCCCTGTGATCAGACGACGTCGCAGCAAACCCCGCCCATCCCTGCATCATCCTGCGCCATCGCTGCATCATTCCAGCTCTTTGTAATTCCTCTTTCAAAGAGGAATTACGGCTGCGCGACCAGAATCATTCCGGTATGGTTCTGGATTAATTCCATGCTGCTTTTCTTGCTGCTTTGAGACCCCTGGTGTGATAACGTCCAATGCCCTGCCTGTTCAGCATCAGAACAGAGGTATACCCCTCTTAACATGCATTAAAATACCCCCTATTTATTCCCCATTCTGACATAGGGCAGCTGTTTAAAACACATCCTGCTGAGCTGCTAGCACCACTGTCACATCTACCAGTCGTTTGCTCTGAGGTCAGAACAAGGTACCCAGCCGTATCATTGTCACTGTGTACCTCATTCTGACCTCAGGGTGAAAGGACCCACAGTGGCAATGGATGTGCCAGAACAGAATGCCTTTGTAATGGGAGAGGATTGGGGCAGCTCTGGGACCAGGATACTCATCAAGTCTATCCCTGGCCAGTGCAGATAGTTTGTGAAAGCTTAGGCTAAACGTAGGCTACAAACCTCTTTCAGTTGGTCTCAAAAGTGATACAATATCTCTTTGCATACACCTGGATAATATAGCTGATTTAGAGATATACATACACATACACACACACACACACACACACACACACACACACACAGAGTCCCGTCTATCTACTGAGCACAACAAAAATATAGCTAGAGCTGGATTGTAACTGGGATTGAGAGAGAGAACTTGGATATATCCAAGGGCTCAGATGGGCTTTCTTTCTTTCTTTCTTTCTTTCTTTCTTTCTTTCTTTCTCTTCCTTCCTTCCTTTCTGAAGTGGGTCTCCTCACCTATAACCATACCCTGCAACTGTCCCAATTTGGCAGGGACAGTCCCAATTAATACTCTATCATCTCACTTTTTCAGATGCTTTTAAAATGCTCCAATTTCTCTCTCCTGCCCCTTTGTCCCTCTGTCCTCAGTGTATTTCAGTTGCTGCAAATTGACTTCAAACTGTAAAAGTAATAATAATAATAATAATTTTTATTTATATCCCGCCCCTCTGCCAGGCAATCGGGGCGGCATACATCATTATAAAATTTCAAAACAATAAATCACAATGAAATCCCATCTCTCCATCTCCCACCCACCCATCCCCCCAAAACATACTAAACAATTTAAATAAGATTAATTAAAAATTTAGAATTTAAAAATACATAGTTCCTGCCATTGTGGGCCTCCAAGGGCTGCAAGTTGGCAAAAACAGTCCGCCGAGGCCATAGGACGCCGTCGCTCGTCGCGTGGTGCCGGCGAAAGGTGGAAACTGCCCTGCCCCTGGAGAAGGTGGAAACTGGGCGGCTTTTGAAGCTACCGCCGCTCTCCAGGGAGGCTCGCCGACACAGCTGATGCTGGGCTTACAGGAGGGAAGGTGTTGGGCGGGATACTTGTCCTCCGCTTGTCCTCCTGGGCTGCCCTGCCCCTGGAGAAGGTGGAAACTGGGCGGCTTTTGAAGCTACCGCCCGCTCTCCAGGGAGGCTCGCCGACACAGCTGATGCCGGGCTCACAGGAGGGAAGGTGTTGGGCGGGATACTTGTCCTCCGCTTGTCCTCCTGGGCTGCCCTGCCCCTGGAGAAGGTGGAAACTGGGCGGCTTTTGAAGCTACCGCCCGCTCTCCAGGGAGGCTTGCCGACACAGCTGATGCCGAGCTCACAGGAGGGAAGGTGTTGGGCGGGATACTTGTCCTCCGCTTGTCCTCCTGGGCTGCCCTGCAGCCCAGGAGGACAAGTAGTTTTTACTCAATAACTCAGCAGTGGAGAGAGGCAAGGAGAATAGGTTCAGGTAGAAGCAAACTGCCAAACTCTTTACTGTCTTGTGCAGGGACTGGCAACCTACGGCCCAGGGGCCAGTTAAGGCCCCGGGCCCCGGACTTACCGGCCCAGGCTGTAGGTTGCCGCCGCCGCTGCCGCCGCACGCCGCCATTGGGGTACGTTTTCGGCCGCGCTAGCTGCGGCTGCCATTTTGGAAGTCAAAATGGCGGCTGTGACGTGTTTGCGCATGCGCAGTACTCTTGGCGGCTGCGGCCGCGCGTGCTACGGCGGTGGCGGTAGCGGCCGTGGTGGCCGCGTGCACAGGGGGCCGCGCGCGGAAGAGGAAGGTGTGCGTGCACACATGAGCGCGCAGGCCGCCATTCCCCACCCCTCGGCCCAGCCGAGACCTGGGCGACGGGAGACCAGCCCAGGTCTCAAAAAGGTTGCCTATCCCTGGTCTTGTGTATTCTTCTTCATTAATAACTCTTGCCATCTTGATCATACTCTGGCTGATGTTGCTTGGCCATATATGTCCCAGTTTTCATCTGTGAAATGTTGGGGGTCATCATACCATAAACTGTTTTTGAAGGTCTCAGCTGCAAAAACTAGACTGTATTTTTCAAATGGCATCACAAGGCAGAATGAAATCCAGTTATGCCCACTGGTAATGTGGTGTGTGTCAGCAGAGCTGATTTCCCCTACCTCCTTCAGCTTTGCTTGTTGAGGAACCCACCAGCCTATATGGGGATTTCATGGGAAATTGAGGACACAAAATGTGAGACTAATGTTCTACTTACATGACTTTGGGTGTAACCCCACATCTTTTTGATCTTAAAAAACTAGAGATGGTAGTTTTGGATCCTGCAGTAGCACCCCACAAACTGAATTGAAGGAAGGAGATACCGCATCTCAAAATGATGAAAGGAGGAAACTCTACTCAGACCTGGGTTTTTAAAAATCTTTGACACTGTGGTTGCATTCCCATTCCTACATACTTGATAAAGTGTCCTCCTATTCAACACAATGTGCCTAGCAGTTGTGCTCAGGACTGAATTTTAGAAATGCTAGAAATAGTAAAAATACTACTAATGTCATTTTTAAAAAACAGGTTGTATTTCAGAATTCTAGTCTCTCTGTTCCTTGCAAATATATATTTTAAGGCAGGGAAAGTCAGATTTGCAACCCAAGTGTGGCTCCCAATGCCATCTTATGACCCTTTGTTTAAAAATAATGCTGGTCAAAAGGGCTCCCCAACAATCTCTAAGGGGCACAGAAACAATTTTGCCACATCTCCTCCTGCAGTCATGTCAGACCCAAGAGATGACTTTCTCCCCCCTAAGCAGACCCAAAAATTAACCTTCCACTCACTTCCTTTGAAAAGAGACCTCTCCTTGTCCTAAAGTGGCTCAGCCCCAATCTAACAACATGGCAGAATTGCCTCAGTCCCCTAATGGGCATTACAAGCACTTGGGTACAGAACAATTGGATTTTTTTTGTTTTTGAGTTGGAGGAAGGTATGGTCCCTTGTGGCACAGTGTGACCTCTCAGTCTTCTACAATTGCCCACCCCCAATAATTATATAAATAGCTGTGTAAATGCTCCTTTCTGTTCTTATACATTCCCTCTTTTTTATTCCTCCTGGACAGATCAGTACTGTTATGGATCCAAGCAAAATTTGACGTTTAAAGAAGAGACCTGGAAAAGCAAAGACTTCTGAGAAGACCATTTTCTTTATCAATCAATGTTATATTACTGCAGCTTTTCAACACAGGAAATTCATGACACTGGCAGTGAGCTAACAGTGAAAACAACATTGGGAAAAGGATGGAACCCTTTTCTGTTTGAACCTTATTTATACAAGAAAGGCTTTGGAGATCACAGAGATGGGTGATCAATCTAGTATTGCAGTCACAGGAGACAACACAAGCATTTGGGACAGTTTGATATTTGCACACCCGATCTGTTTAAACTGGAAGTCAGAAACAGAAGGATCTATCTATCACCTAGCAAGCATTATGTTTGTTATTGGCTATATGGGCGGAAGTGGGTTTTTTGGCCTGCTCTATGTTTACTTTTTACTTGGACTGGGTTTTCTCTGTTCATCTGTCTGGTCCTGGTTGGATGTCTGTGCTGCTGATATTTTCTTTTGGAATTTCATCCTGTTTGTGATATGCTTCATACAGTTTATTTATGTAACCTATCAAGTCCGAAGTGTGGCCTTTGACAAAGAATTCCAGGAGCTTTACAGTTCTCTGTTCCAGCCTCTGGGAATATCACTGACTGTTTTTAGGGAAATTGTTGTGTGCTGTGATGAAGAGGTCATTACTTTGGAGAAAGAGCACTGTTATGCCATGCAAGGCAAAACACCAGTTGATAAACTCTCTTTGCTTCTTTCAGGAAGGTTTGTATCACGCTGTCTTCCCAGTTCTAAATTTAAAAAGCATAAAAATACCTAAGAATATCAAACCTGTTGCTTTCTCCCTGCATTGTTTCCTCCTGTTTAAGCAATTGTAGGTTTAACATTTTTACCCATTAAATCTGAGTGCAAATAAATTTTTAGTACCAAAGGTTTAGTAGCTTCAGAAAAAAAGGTTATTCTAATTTTCGCTTGAGTTCTACAAATCCATGCAAAAAGAATGAACTCTGACATTTGTTGTAAGGTTTATCTTCCTAAATGTAACAGTTTCCTTATTTCCCCTTTTACTTTTCTCATAATTAATATGCATCTGTAGTAAATGAGGCATCTGTAGTAAGTAGAAAAAATGCAGGAGACTGGAAGCTCAAAAGACTGAAAGATGGAAGCAGCTTGGCTAGGGATTTCTAAGCCTTAGAAATTAGACTGTGTTTGGCATTTTTCTTTTCTTTTCTTTTTTTTCATGCAGAATGTAAAATTTGGGGACATCTACATAACCTGTACGATTCTGAACATAGAATATGGTTTGTTTTATGCCCAGGATAGTCAACATTTCTAGTCCTTACACCCATTTATTTTTGGAAAGAAATTAATATGTTCCCTAAGAAGGTTGCATATATACGGTCCCAATTTTTATTAAGAGGCTGACATCCTCAAATTGCTCAATTACAAAATGCCCCTTTCATACTGTTTTCAGTTACTTCATCCTTTTAGCATTTCACCTTACCTTGTGCTTAAACCAGAAACTGAGGCCAAATTCCTGTTCCTGCATTATGCCAGGGTATACACAACAACAAGTGGGGGGGGGGGGAGAGTCCACAGAATGCACAAGAAAGGCATTAAAGAAATAGGCACTTGGAGCCAGCAGATTATGTCTAACATTCTTCACCACTACTATACAATCTTGGGTAAAGTGCTACCACCAATGTAGCACATTTGTAGGATTCTGGCCATTGTAACCTGCTTCATTAGTATCTCTTGTTGTAGTGTCTGCTGTCCCTAAGCTTAACAAACACATGCTGCCATGGGAAACACAAACACAATTTAGTAGGACAGACTTCCCAACTTGGCACTCTCCAGATGTGTTGGATTACAACACCCATATACTTCAGCCAGCACGTTTAGTTCCCTCAATATCTGAGGAAGATGGGAGTTACAGTATGACACCCCCTATATCCATAGGGGATATGTTCCCAGACTTACCATGGAAACACAAAACCACAGATAATAATGAACCCTATAGAAATGAATGTATTTTGGAGGAAGTTGACTGTAGTGTTGCACTAGCGAACCTAGAGATTTCTAGAAAGAACACATCTCTAAGCATTTCTAGGTCCCCCAGTGCAACTCTATGGCCAGCTTTTACCAGAAACATACCATAGAATCATGCTAGAGTACCTAAAAATGCCGAGAGAGACATGTAGTGTAGTGGGACAGGAGACATAGCCCCCCCCCATTTTCTAGTTCAAAGTAAGCCTCATCTGTGTTAGTAGATAATGAACATGGCACAAGCACATTTTGCCCTATGTATGTGAGAAACTAGGGATCTGGTGTCGGTACATGGTTTTGCATTTGAATCTACTAAGGCCTACAAAGTTCAAGAATCTCCCTAAAAGAATGATCAACTAGATACTGCTAGAAGCTCATGAAGGCATCAGTTCTCTTATCTAGGATGTGGTACTCAAGACAAGTCTACCATTTCTGAACACTTGAACATTCAGCATACTACCATATAACTTTGACTCCTTCCCGGAGTAATCTCCCGGCTCTTCCTTTAGATGGTCTGGTTTGTTAATCCGCTCTCTTACCCCTAGCCGCTATTATTTTTCTGTTTCTTGTTTTATGATTTTATTATTGATGCTGTTTTTAATACTATTTTAGTTTAATCTATTTTTAAGGGGTGGGAGGGTTAGGGCAAGTATTTGGTGATGTGTTTTACTCTTGTATTGTTTTAACCTGTTGTATGCTGCCCCAGTTGCTTTGCAGAGGGGTGGGTTAGAAATAAAACTTATTATTATTATTATTATTAAAAATCACTCTGGTATGTAGTCTTCTGGTAACAAATGCCACAGATTGCCAACGGTACATGAAATATTTAACATATTCATAATTTTATGGGAAAACCTTTCAGTCATAACTAAGGCCTAAAGTACATATCAGAAGGCTGGACTGTCTTTATAGAAAAACTTTCACTCTTGCTGGTCCATCTGCTTGTTGCTGCTTGCATGAATCAAGCTTATCTTGAAGGAACGTTCCTGAGAATGTCTCATAAACACTCATAAACCAGTACTCCATTCTGTACTTTATATGTATACAGAAATGCACATTTTGAGACCTGCAGAGAAGATTCAGGAACTATTAAGAAAAGCATGGACTGAAATTAATGTTTCTGGCTGAGATCCTACCTTGCCTAGTTATGAATCCTTCCACAGGAGGCTAGGCTGACCCTCTCCTTACTCTCCTTTTACCAGCAGGCAAAGACCTTTTTATTCAAGCAGCTTTTAATGAGTATCTGCTTGCAGGGAGTCTGTACATGTGCATGCTTTATTTTAATTTTGTATTTTTTTTTATAAATTTATACTCCGTATTGTTTTAATGTGTTTTAATTGTGTTTAAAATATTGTTTTAGCTTTACTTATTCTTTTTGTGTGCCACCTTGGGTCCCACGCCCGGAGAAAGGTGGCATATAAATAAGTGAATAAATAACATCCCTTGTCCCTACAGTTGATACAATGCTTAGACATAGTCGAAGCCTGGTAAACCAGTTCATCTTAAGCCATCTATGTAGGGGACCAGCAGGGTTTTTATTTCCAGTGTGACAGGACTGGCACCCATGCTTGAGCTCATTGGTTACAACTGTTCTGTTTTCCTGGCAGCTCAAACAAAAAAATAATGATCATGGGAAATAAGCAACTAAAAACCAAAATGTTTTGAATATTACAGCAAAATAAATGGAAACAGTGTCTACGGTCAGGACAACCCCCTCCAACTGTTAATGACTGCCAAAGGCACAATTTACAATAACAAAGCAAATGTACATGGAGCACTACCTAAAGTAATTCCACAAACGGTGACAAAAAATGTCAACATGCACAGCACACAATCCCAAGACATAATTCAACAAGGTTAGTCAACTCAGAATAAGGTCTGAAAAAGTTTTTAAAAATGCACACTGTAACCTGTAACTTCTTAAATTAATAGCAAAACTGATTGACTACTGTGATAGAACACTCTCTAGCTGCTTGCAAATTTGTGATGTTTTATATGAGAAAGACTCTTCAGTACCTGGCAATGTTAAATACCTAGGAATTAATGGCCACTTCCCAGGGACTTAAGTAGTTGTTTCATGATAGATCTTCAGTAAGATATTTTCAAATGTTTACTCTGTAAGTTACAATGGTGCATGAGTTAGCCAAAGGTAACATATCCCAGTGAAGTAGTTTTCAAAAAGAAAACAATCCTGAAAACTCAGAAACCAGTAGCCAATAACCTGTGGATCACCACTTGGAGTAGCACTGCCATGTGAGATACATTTCATACCTGCTTTAATTGGCATCCTGAAAAATGCCTGGTATGTGCCCAGCTATCCAGATTGAGATAACATCATTGTGGAAAATTAGCATTCTCCATGCCTGGCCGTTGTGGGATTTTTCTTTTTATAGAAACTGATATCCTAGCCTTAGTATGGCTTTCCTTCTTCTCCAACATTGTTTTAACTGAAACTACTCTGTTTTATTAGGATCAGAGTGACAGTGGATGGGGAGTTTCTGCATTATATATTCCCACTTCAGTTTCTGGATTCACCTGAGTGGGATTCACTGCGACCCACAGAGGAAGGCATTTTTCAGGTAGGGGAATTTTACAAAACTCTGGAATAATTAACAATTTCTTCCCCAGAATTTGAGGTATAGAGGCTAAAGTACATGCTATGCAACTGACTCTCATTGCCTTTTAAACCCTGAATGATCGCATTCAAGACCACTAGGTACAAGGAGGAGATGTGAGTCTTTCCCCCAGACTTTGGAAATTATTTCACAAGCTTCCATCCCAATGCTGCTGACTTTGGAAATTATTTCACAAGCTTCCATCCCAATGCTGCTGAGGCTTTTTAAACACTCAAAATAGCAATCATTCTTTTCACACTAGCACACAATTGCAAATTGATAACAAGTTGGCTATGGATCTTATCACACTACTGTTCCATTTACTTGTTAGCTATCTGAGATTTAAGTAAATAAAACCCTGTTCCTCCCCTGGTTGAATGGGTTTCCTGGGCATAGGGGGGGTGCAGTCAGACCCCTTTAAATCTCGTTGTTCCTGCCCTAGATGAAAGGGTTGTCTGGGCTTGGGGGGTGCAGTCAGACCCCCTTAAATCCTGTTGTTCCTGCACCAGATGAAAGTATTGCCTCCTCAGCACTATGAAGTATTGTTTTCATTGGGAAAGGGTGTGTGCAGTCAAACCCCTTTAAAACCCCTTTATCTATGAATTACTGCTGAATAACCTATGGCAAATACTTCAATAATGGACAGCTACTAATGGGATTTTCTCATTGCAAGATGAGACAGCTACTATCGGGATTTTCTCATTCATTAAAAGCAGCAGCAGAATCATGGATTGACTACAGGATACTTACTGCCTAGCCACGAAGTGATGCAATAAGATCTGCCGATTACATTTTCATTCCCTACTATTGAAGAATAAATGCAATAATCTCCTTTAATCCCCCCAACCTACAAACAGAAGGATTTTTTTTTTAAAAAAAAGAACTTTTCCTTTTCTTTGTTTCTTACTATGTGCATATGTGGATTTAAGGTGGCAAAACAAAAGGTGATGGTACTTCCCTACAGTGATTCCACATTAGGGTTGCCATGTTGGATATAGAAGAGGGCTCTTATAACTTCAAGCATAAACCAATTAAGAAAGATCATGTACCATAACATTTTTGAGGCCAAGTGAAGGTACCTGTCTTCCCTTATCTTTTAACTCTGAAATGGGCAGTTGAGAGCTGTGTTGGCAGGGAATGGCTGTGGCTGAAATTCTGAGGATTGGAACCCTGGTCTCCTGGGATCCTAGTTAAAATAGGCCATCCTGTATATAGCCTGACAACTGGTATACAAGGCCTGTTTGGATCAGGATAGGAACAAAGGCTGCTGAATCCCTTGATAGCAGATTTCAGTCTTTCCCTTAATCCCTGCAAGAGGCTTAGACAAGTAGCCATGGAAAAGATAGGGTGAAGGAAGATAGGGCCAAAAGATGGAGGTTTGAAATTGCAGCCATGTTCACCTTGGTGAACAACTTGGTGAGATGGTGGCCTTGGATGGCTAGTTGGTTCTTGATGTGCTCTTCAGTGCAGTATTTCAGCTCTGAACCTTGGGGCAGCATGATGCTTCCAACACTAGGAGGCTATGCCTACTGGGAAAGAACATCTTACTTTGATTTAGATACCTGCTGCTCTGCCTGGCTATCCAGCCCGTACCTATTACTGTTGTTGCCCAGTACCTCACCCAGCTGCTTCAATGCAATACTTCAATTTTGATAGACTGGAGTGGGAATCATGTGGCCTTGCAAATAGTGTTGAAGTGCACCTTCCAGCATTCCTTGCCATTGGCTGTGTTGGCTAAGAATGCTAGGAGTTGCAGTCCAACCACATATAGAAGACCACACGGTTCCCACCCATATGTAGAACAGTACATCTGAACAGTACAGTTTAGGTTAAGAGTAGGTCATGTTTGATCATGGATGACAGTAAACATGAATCACAAAAATTACATGAGCCTAAGTCTGGTTTATGATGTTACAAATATTGAACAGGATAGCAATCTGTTTGTTTTTAAAGCAAATTATAAGATGCTTAGTATAGAAGCCCTTGAAGTCATTTGACTGCAGTTTTGCTGGGATGATCTCTAAGGTTATATCCTATCTCCAAATTTCACGAATGACTTTTAAAAAAATAATACAACTGTTTTGGGTTCCCAAGGCAAGTGAGTAGGAGGTCTGGATTTCAAATCTCAGTTCAGAATGAAGTTTGGGATCAAAACCCAAAGCAATCCAGACACACATTCTAGTTCTGAACCAAATGGAAGGAGGCTTTGCCTAGACCTAATGAAATTACTGGTGTCAGTAGGCAGTATTCTCAGCATGAAAGTTGATAGAACATCCTGTCTTATAATGTCAGCAGGTGGTGCTTGTCCAATATTAGGGTTCTTGTCCAGCATTAGAGAAACAGCAAATGCAAAGAAATCAAGCAATGAACTGTTCACATCTGCAGAAATGTGTGTGTGTGTGTGTGTGTGTGTGTACAGAGCAGAGAGAAATGGTCATTCATATTCTATAATATAAGGGGGTTTTTTTTAAATGTGTTTGGATGAGGAGATCTCAGACTCTAGAAGAAATGTTGGAAAACTTCCCCAATTCCTTCCCACAAAGCCAATTCATAATCCATTATAAATGGAAAGTGTTCTATTGATTTGCCATCTATAGAGAATATGTCCTTGCCCTCACCATCAGCACATGGAAAGCATCCTTTAAAGTTTAATATCAAGTTTGAAAGCCAAGGATGAATATCCCCTTGCACTTTATCAGAAAGGAGACCGCAGTCAAGAAATAAGAAGATTAGGAATGGGAAGGTCAGTGATGAAAGCACTAGACACACTCCTAAAGAGTAAAGATATACAAATGAGCACGAAAGTCAGAATCATCCAAGCTATTGTATTCCCCATCACCATGTATGGATGTGAGAGCTCGACAGTGAAGAAAGCAGATAAAAAGAAAATCAACTCCTTTGAGATGTGGTACTGGAGAAGAGTGCTAAGGATATTGTGGACAGCCAAAAAGACAAAAGAAATGGGTCCTTGAACAGATCAAGTCTGAACTCTCCCTGGAAGCCAAGATGATTAAATTGAGACTGTTGTACTTTAGCCACATCATGAGAAACCACAAATCACTGGAAAAGGCAAAAAAAAAAAAAAAAAGGAAAGGAAAGGAAAGGAAAGGAAAGGAAAGGAAAGGAAAGGAAAGGAAAGGTAGAAAGCAGTAGAAAGAGAGGAAGACTGCATGTCAGATGGCTAGACTCAATCAGGGAGGCCATGGGCCTGAATCTATAAGACCTAAGCAGAGCAGTGGATGGCAGGGAAATGTCTCTTCCAAAGGGTTGCCATATCGAGTTAGCTTTAGGGTTGCCATGAGTCAAGTTAACTTGAGAACAGCTAACAACAACAACTGGTGGGATGCAGAGTACAGGTCCTTCCCAGTTTGCACCAGAGGAGTTGCAATGCATTCAGGTGCCTTATTCAAATGCCAAATATTCTTGCAAAAGCAGCTTTTAATGCAAGGGAACCAGATATTGTTGCTCATCCTCCACTGTTAGAACATCTGTGGTTCTGTTAGAATACCCCCCTTTCTTCCTTGCTCCCTGGTGCACATAAAATTATCTCAGAATACCTGTATGAAATGACCTGTTTAAGTCCTTTAGATCCCTCTTTCAATGAAGCTTTTAATACAGCCTCCTGGTTACCACGATTACCTGTAACTTTGCCTAAGCAGGTACACCTGAAATGAGCCTGCCCCTCTTTCCTCTGTTGTTTGCCCTCTATTGAATTTCCCTGTGAAATCTTGGCAGGGACCCTCCCTACTTCGCTTTCCCCCTTTATTTGCTATATAGAACAGAAATGGGGACAGCAATAGAGTTTATGTTTGGAATAACAAAATGATATGATGGTTAGAAGGTTACCAGTCAGAAATTATTTTGCCAGAAGACATTATGTTTGAACATTACATAACCATGAGGTAATGAATTGTAATGAAATGTAACAATATAAGCATGGGTTTATTTCTTTTTTGTTTCTATTTATGTTTGTTATATTCTAAGGTACATAGTTATGAGACAACTAGTAGTAATTAATAATCAGGAGTAAAACCATACACTAAGTTATCTTCAGAATCAGTGGATTGGTTTAGGAAGTATTATGGTCTAGTTGATGTTTAATGTATGTAAGTATGTATGTTTAATGTACGTATGTTTTAAGTTAGTCATATGTCTTTGTCTTTTTATGTTGTTTTTAATCAATAAAAAGGGCTTTCCATTGAGGTGTGTTGTATTTACATTTGTTTTGCTTTGTTTCAGTATTGTTGTAATTTAATGATATTTTAAAAACTGGTAAGGATTGTTTGTTTAATTGTAATTTAACTTTTGTATTGTGCAACAACGTCTGGAGGGACCCCTAGAATAAGATGGGCCACAGTTGGTGATTAGAATTTATTTAAGTGTAAATCTGAAAGGATTAGGGAGGGAAGTTCATGGTTTTTGAATCTTTGGAAAACATGTTATCAAATAAAGGAAGAAGAGCAGGACAAAGGAAAGCTTTTCTTTATAAATCACGGTTATAAAAATATCAGCATGATAGAATCTTATCTCTCATTTCTCTCTCCCCCCCACTCCACCCCCCATCTCTCTTTCAGGTAACTCTCACAGCAGAAACAGACTGTCGATATGTGGCCTGGAGGAGAAAAAAGTTGTATTTACTTTTTGCTAAACACCGATTCATTTCACGTCTCTTTTCAATTCTCATTGGGAATGACATTGCTGAAAAGCTTTATGCATTGAATGACAAAGTGATCCTCGGAAAAGGATTTCGATATGACATCCGTTTACCAAATTTCTATCATGTATCGGTACTAGATACACCTAAAAGACAACCTGAAGCCCAGTTTCAAAACAATTCAAGGCAACATTAACAGACATTATAAACTGCAATGCTTACTACAAAAATAACTGATTATTGTCTTCATCACTCCCAAAATTAAATACTAAAAGACATTATGGTTGCATCATTTAAAAAAGCAAACTGAATATTCTTATAAAGCCAACTTTAAAAATAAAACCTCGTTTGTTTTTTTCCTAGCAAAAAAACCCACAACCATCTAATTTGGCTTTTTTTTTTACAGCATTAAGAACCAGCAGGTTGCACATTTTGCCTGATTGTGCATTGTGAATGGTTTTTCTTGACTTCTGCTCATCTTATTATTTTGGGGGTGGGTTGGGGACAGATATGAATCATTATTAGATAAAGCTTTGTTGTAATTGTGGTGCCTTGTGTATTGTGCTTTCAAAAAATGACATTTGTGCAGAGCTCTTCATGTTTATTGAGGCCTCCTTGTCATCATGAATTATGCAAGCAGCTTTATCTCAGAGAAGAGCAGCAAGCAAATCATCTTTAAAAAGTAATCTTGGCTCACTTGTTACTTTATAATTACAATGCATAAATTTGGTCTTCTCAACATGCAGTGTCTTACAGAAGCTGACACATGGAACAGAAGGCTGCACAATCTTGTAAAGCTTAGGAAAAGGCTAACAATAATTTCATTCTTGCATACCAGCATGAGGTGATGACTAGATTTCTCTCAGAGAATAGCAGAGGAGCTATACATGAAAACAAAAGATAATAGTGTAATTACTTCAACTGAAAAGGGTGTATCAATCACTTTAATTACTGCAACATACGTAGCAGAGCAAAACAGTTCAGCCATCCTAGTAGAAAGTAGGGCAATAGTGGATTAAAGCCAATGATATACTAATGTTACCCCTACCCTCTACCCCAGTCATCTTCTTTTGGAAAAATTTTTGGAGTACACAGGGTATTACATTAGGAAGGGAAGATCATCACCTTGCAGTATTACTGTGGAAAGCAGTTTCATCAGTGGAGGTGCACTGTTGGATCATGGCCTAGTATATTTAGTGGAAAGAGAACATAGTTCTTTAGAAAGGTGATAGTGGAATAATCAAGGCATTATTTCGTATGGGGTATACCCTCATTTCTATAGTCAAATAGGTTTTGAAGCTTTCACCACGCACACACAAAAATTCTAAACAAGCGAACTGAACTGGTAGTAGCATCGTTGCAGGCAATGATGCATCTGCCATTTTACCTACACACACATACAGTTGTTTAGTTACCGGGGCATTGTGCCCCCCAAATAAGAATTCTTCCCATGAATTATTCTTCAGTCTCCAAATTTCTAGCATTGTTGTAACCCAAATCTTCAATTGAACATTTGGAACTACAGTTTAGGCATCCAAAGAAAGGGGACAGGCAAAGTTACCAATGGAGTGCAAATACAACAAATATAAGCATTCTAGGTATCAACAGTTTTCAGTGTCTCAGTCTCTGCAAGGTTAAGAATTTAGAGACTGAAGGAAAATTTCATTGGTGGACAGAATTTTTACGGATTTGCCTCCCCAAATCTACACCCTGCATGCACAACACCTCTGTGTGTGTGTGTAATCTCTTTCTCCATTTCTAGTCTTGGAAATTGGTTATATCAGAGTATTACAGTAAACCATTGGAACATATCAATTCATCCTCATTAATCTGTTGCAAAGAGGGCTGTGGTTTACATGTTAATTTTTCTCATGGTTGAAACAGCTTTGAGGAAAAAAATTCATTATTCCCATTTCATAGAATCATAGAGTTGGAAGAGACCACAAGGGCCATCCAGTCCAACCCCCTGCCATGCAGGAACTCAAAATCAAAGCATCCCCGACAGATGGCCATCCAGCCTCTATTTAAAGACCTCCAAAGAAGGAGACTCCACCACACTCCGAGGGAGTCTGTTCCACTTTCGAACAGCTCTCACTGTAAGGAAGTTCCTCCTAATGTTGAGGTGGAATCTCTTTTCCTTTAGCTTGCATCCATTGTTCCAGGTCCTGTTCTCTGGAGCAGCAGAAAACAAGCTAGCGCCCTCCTTAATATGACATCCCTTCATTTGATTTAGGGACTAAAATATTGATTTTCTCCAAGGCTTAAATCCAGAATCACTCCTGTGGATCATAAGATTACCATAATATACATGAGTTGATACCATCTAAATGCTGGATGTTACAGAGACTTTAAGGTTAGCTGTATCTCACTTCTATGGCTACAGGGTTAGGTGGGGCTGCTTTGAATAAACAGTGATCATTGGGTGCCTTGAATAGCTTACCTTAGAGGTCATACTCTGTACAATGTCAGATAGATTGAAACAGCCATCTACTTTAGTTCATATTCCTAAAACACTGCCTTGAGTCCCTGTAGCAGGCGGAAGGCGGGATATAAATAAAATAATTATCTTTAACTTTATACTGTTTTAAAAACTTCAAGAAAGCAGTGACTTATATTTGGAGAGTTATCCAAATATAACAAATGATATCACATTAATTGTTGATGGAGATATTCACTTAGTCCTCACTAAATTGGATGGCTATGAGCCTTTACAGACTGCCAGAAATAGTGCAGCTTGAGGCCACTTTAACTGTCCTGGCTCAGTGCTAGGGAATCATGGGAATTGTATTTTTGGGGAGGGAACATTGAGCCTTCTCTGTCAGAGAGCTCTGGTGCCACAATAAACTACACTTCCCATGATTCCTTAGCACTGAGCCAGGACAATTAAAGTGGCCTCAAGCTGCACTATTTCTGGCAGTCTGTAAAGGCCCTGTATCTGTTGTCCAGAATTCTACAGTGATACACTACTAGAAAGGGTTTGAAAGCACTCAATGCAATTTGGAGAGCACCCAAAAGCTTGGGAGTCTAATAAACTGCTTTACCATCAATAGCAGACTTCCCTCCCTCCAAATCACAAATAGCTCCTCTCAGTTTCAAAACCAGCTTGTCAACATGAGCGATTTAGCCACTGACAAATCCAAAAATGCCTTGTACACACTGAGCTATTTGATTTGTTATTTGCAATCTGTCTGAGATTTATTTTTACTTATTTTGTTAATTAGTTACATTTGCTTCCTGTCTTTTCTCCATTGAGCTCAAGGTGGGAAACATGGCTCTCCTACCTACCTACTCTTTCTTTGCAAGAACATCTTGAGGTAAGTCAGTCTGAGAGACAGCGACAGACTGAAGGTCACCCAGTAAGTTCCATGATTCAGCTGGGACTAGAAACAGGATCTTAATGAGGATGAATTGATATGTTCCAATGGTTTACTGTAATACTCTGATACAAGTCCTAAACACTGGAAACACTACACACTGGCTCTTGTTTTTAATATAGCACCTACAGTTTTATCATTTTACATACATATCAAAAACAAAGAAAAGCTACTACAAGAATTGTGAACCTGCTTAATATGATCAAGGTTATGCAACTGGCTACTATCTCAATACCATTATTGCTCCATCTTGAAGCTACTTCTCTTTAAGGACTGTAAGTATTCCTAAATGTCTGATATGCCAAAAATAATTAATATTCTATTTTTTAAATTATGAAACAACCTGTCGAGAAAAAAAATGCTATTTTACAGTTTTCTTATTGTTTCTTATATTGAATGTGTGTGAGAGGAAAAAAAACTGATATTGAGGTCAGATGGAAAGGTTTGAGATTCATTCTTTCTGGGAAGAGAGTATCTGGAAAAATGCTTACTGCTTGGAAAAACAGTAGGGGGAAGAAAGGAATGCTCTTACTATGTGAGGCAAATGTCATCATTTCTGTAAACACGCTAAGAAGCCAGATACTATTTGATGAATTGTTTTCAAGGGTGGTTAAGCCAAGAAGAATCCAGTCAGTTTGAAGTCAAACAACACATATATTGATATGCCTAGCACCTGGGTAACTATTGCTGGCATCACGTTCAGTAATTAGGATGCTGTAAGCCCAATGTAAGGGATGTGGTGGTTAAGATGCTAATTCTGACAATGGGAAGATTCGCAGTTCGATGGCCTAAGTGCCGCATGATGGGGTGAGCTCCTGTCACTAGTCCCAGCTTCTGCCAACCTAGCAGTTTGAAAGCATGCACATGCAAGTAGATAAATAGATACCACTTTGGTGGGAAGGTAACAGCATCTGATGCAGTCATGCTGGCCACATGACCACTGGAGTTGTCTTTGGACAACGCTGGCTCTTTGGCTTAGTAACAGAGATGAGCACCGCCTCCTGCAGTTGGTTATTCATGTCAAGGGACTACCTTTACCTTTTACCCTTTTACAACATTGTAATTGAAGAAATTATGTTTTACGGACATTGCAATGATTAAAGGTGCCCCCCAAAACCTATTGTTTAAGCCATGTAGGGGCCTCCCGACAGAGGTATTTCCAAGGTGCTGGAGCATGGGGCAGTGAATGGTGACATGTTCAGGTTTCTCCCATTAATGGTATGATGTAACACTACAATGCTGCACTGGCAAGAAAGAGCTGAATACATTGTCACTCACTGCCCTGATACACCATTGCAGCTACTTCTCCCAATGCAGGATTTTGGGCCAAGTCTTTTGTTTATTTCAGGAGTGGAGAATGTATGCCTCTCCAGACATCACTGAAATGGCTAAGCTGGTTAGAATTACAGCCTGCACAACTGGAGGGCCACATATTCCCCAACTTGGATTAGTTCATTACTATTTTACCATTCCTGTCTATATGTTCAAGATATATGTTTGAAAATCCCATTATGGATTGTTTTATTTTCTTGCTGGGAGCACAAATTCTGCTGTTATTTTTTTTCCAGCAACAGTAGAAGCAATTCAGAATATGAGTATTGTGTTTACATCACTGTATCAGTGGTATGAAGAAACAATGATTTGAAACAATGTATTAGGAGTTCTGTTACATAAGTTTTTTTGCTGTTATATATTCTCAGGTGAAACTTACAAAATGATAAAGATTATTTATTTATGATACCAACTTTAAAAGAAATGTTCCAGAGTTTGAATTTTTTATGCTAAATTTATCTGACCAATCCTGTAAAATTGCAAATGCTGGAATCTAATGTTCAATTTCTTAGTAGTTCAGAATAATTTTATAAAATGTCTATGATAGAATAGTATATGGTGGTGGAGAGAATGTTCAGAATAGTTTTATAGTAATTCAAAAACTGTGTTTAAAGCAATATTGGTAACAGGAGGCACATTCAGTAGCAAATTCTCTGTGGGCTTTTATATATGACAAGTCTGTTATGCAGCTGCACTAATTTCCATGCTAAAATAAATAAATCAAATTCTAGAAAAATAATTTAAGATAAAGCTTATGGTTGTGGAAGAAGGTATACAGATAGCCACTCCACTTCAATGTGTTCACCCAAATATGCATACATAGAAGGGACATATATATGCAGAATTTATACATATGAAAGCAGCATCCATTTGTACATGCACAGATAGATGGTTGTGGTGTTCCTAACACAATCCAGCCATACATAGGTCCTGGATCTTTCAGTATGACTCAAAGATCTTATATAGGATGGGGAAACTCCCCTATGCCAGTTCCCAGAAGCCCCACACAGCAGGGACAAAGGAGTATGGGAGTTGTAGTCCAAAACATTTGGGGAGCCAGATTCACCTGCCGTGCCTTGTACTCAAAAACTTCTGAAAGATAAAGGAGGTGAACTAAGTGAGAAGCAGGAGAGGCCTTACTTCTTTCTTTATATAATGCAAAATGACTATATTCATCTTTTTGTAGAGGGCAACAGAAGAGATGAATAGTAAGGCATCCAAGAACGATAGAAGAAAAAATAGGAACTACCGTATTATAAATATTTAAATAGCTATGGAGATATAATACTTTCAAAAGGTTGTTTATTGCCTTTCCCTAGACAAAATTTGATGCATAGAATACTTGGTCTCCATGACAGATTAACATTTTAATAGTTTTAGCCCCTGCTGCTGCCTTTATGCGACTGACAATTATTTAGATAATGGAGAAAATGGAACTACCTCTCTCTCTCTCTCTCTCTCTCTGAAAAATAGATTGTTTAGTACAGTTTACTTACACCGTACTCCAGTCATCAAAGCAATAGCTCCTCCTGCTGCTTTCTCTTCCACTTTCTCTTCTTTCTCCTCTTCTTCTAATAGATGAGTATTGATGCAAAGTGTTTAAAATATTTCTTTCAGTTATATCAAACTTTTCAATTGTATTTCCTTCAATCTCTTGGACTGTGCACTATCATACTTTGTTACAAGTATGACAGTGCACATTCTAAGAGAAGGGAGGAGATATCACTGAAAGGAGCTTAATATAATTGAAATAAATTGGAAGCTATGAAAGTAAGAGGGGAAACAAAGATATAAATACGTAAAACAAATGAGAATGGGAAGATAAAGTCATGTGGACATGAACAGACTTGAACAAGAGAGTGGTGAATGACACACTGATGAAGACTACTTCATAGTCTGAAAACCCCAAATAAAGATTTAGATTTTGGAAAAACTGAAAGCTCCAAATATTTGCCATATGTTTAGAAACAATAGATTAGGAACAACAGCTGTAGCTTTAGTACTCTGGTATTGCATGCTCCCCAAAAGGGTTCAAACTTAAGTTTTTATATCTAAAAATGTTACACAAGCAATAACTGATCTATTACCTTATTTCAGAAAATATATTTATTTAAGATATTAAATATTTTATATTTAGATTATAAATTTATTCTTAAATTACAAACGCATTATAATCTTTTTGAGGGTTCAGAATCAATATACATTGTTAACTCTTGCATTTATGCTAGAATTTGCATCTTCTTCCAATTGCCCTGGGATTTCTAGTGGGTTTCTTTTTCGATTTTCTTGACAAATTGAGTGAAAAATGTAACACGTGTTTCTCCTTTTGTACAATTTAAGAGCAAAACTATTACAGTCTAGTGTCAGTCAAGCTACTTTGGGTATAAAATGCCAATTCCAGTAACTCACACAATCACTTTTGTCTTAAGGACTGAATGGATATAATATACAGATCATTTAACCTACTAACATATAAACAAAGCCTCTCAATGAATCATGGACTGTAGGAATTGCTTTACAAATTTAAAAGTGTAGGAGTAAAGTAGCATAAGATGCTAGATGCTCAGCTGATCTTAAAAGACTCAGGACAAGAAGAGTGTATGTCTTCTGTGGTATGGTTTAATAAAGGCATGCAGGTCAAGTAACCGTTACAAGCCTGTGAAAATCCAACAAGGTACAAATGCTCCTCACAAAAACACAATTCGGAAACAGAGTGTTATCAGTAGTGGCAGCTGTGTGCTGAATATTATCCACCAGTATAACATTTTTCCTTGCAGCCTTGAAGGATGGGTGACAAAGTTTTAAATATCTTGGCTTGCGACAATTTAATTTACAGCCTGATGAAATAACTTATGCAAAACCTGACCTTTGCTGTCTTGGTATTCCTTCCTCATCATACAATCTCCTTAAACTGAGAGATGTGACTCTTTATTGGGGACTGCCATACAATTGAGAACAGAGAGTTAAGTCTGTTGCAGAAAATGCTAGGGGAAGGATGAAAAAGAGGAGGAAGAGGAGATAATGTATTATATCGGCTTCCAGGGCTAAAAGCTACTTTATCAGATGTGTGAAGTGTTAACCAAAATATCAGGTGTATATAAATATTACACAGTTAGGAATGGTATTATAAACAATGGCCTAAGTCCAATTGTTTATTCCAGTCAGAGCATGACCCAAATGCTGGATAGTAAAGCCTGTTGATTTAGTAGGTCTGCTCTAGCATAGACTAGCTATTGGATTTAGTCCAGAGAGAAAATAAATGCAGAAGATACCAAGAGAAACAATTACATTATTAACAGTGGCAATTTACAGAATAATTGTTGCAGATGAGACAATCATTCTGGGATTTGGGCCACGGATTAACACAAGCAATGTCATAGAAACTTGTCCTCCTAATTCAAACCTCTGGTGATAGGTTGGAATTTCTTAATGAAATGTAATTCAGGAATCTCTCCTGTTTCCATTTCCAGTTTCTTCAGTCTGAATTTTCTAAGACATATTGACTGCTTTTTAAGAAAATGGTCTTGTAATTTGCCAGAATGAGTAACGGAAGCCCACTTTCTCACTCAGATTGTGAAAAACCACTCTGAAATGTGAATGTTTCAGTTTTCTACCACTTAAATAAAATAAACCTAACTCTCTTTAATTTTGGTTGCATTGCTCTTACAGCATACAGATATATGATGAACTGTATAAATGTGATGAGTTAGAAATTAGGCATATTCTCGTTTTACCACATCATTTGTTCTGAACAAACACCAGAGTCCTAGGGCATCTGAAAGACTTAACATATTTATTAAAATATGAACATTCATGTACTATAGCCCACTTCATCAGCTGAACCAGATTTTAAGGTATAAAGTAAACATAGGTAATTCTAATATTCATTTTTTTTCATTTAATTTCCTTCAGATATCACTGGCTAGAGCTGTACTATCAAACATATATACAATTGGACCTTGGTATCCATGGGGGATCCATTCCATGGATACCAAAAAATGTGGAACCTCAAGTCCTGTTGTCCCTAATGGCGGAGCAATGTGTGCATGCCCACTGTCAGAGCTGCATGCATGCACTGCCATTGGGGACAATGAGGCTTGCCATCCACAGATGCTTAAATCCATGGATGCAAGCCCGTGGATAATGAGGCCCCATTGTACTGTATCTAGGTAGTTCATCTTACATGGGATGAAATATAAACTATAACCTACAAAAGCTTATGCTATAGTAAATTTGCTAGTCTTTGACATGTTATAGCACTTGTTTTTGCTGCAACAGAGCTGGCAACCCTGTTTGACATTTGTACCAAGTTATTTTCATTGATGTTCTGAGATTATGATGCTGTAACTTGATTACAGTTGAGAAATTTAGCAACTTACATGAAGTTCCTTTTATTCTTCAAAAAAAGTGTATGTATGACTGTAAACTGATATGAAATTCTTCAGATGTAATCCACGTGTGTGTGTGTGTGTGCATGCATTCAGGTTGCCTGTCATCTTATGGTGATACCATTAAATGACATAGGATTTCATAGGCAAGGAATACACAGAATTGGCTTTGCCAGTTCATTCCTCTGAAATATAGCCTATAGCATCAGATATTGGTGGTCTGCCATCCAGCACCAATCTTGCTTAGGTTCCAAGATCAGACAGAATCAGGTGACTTTAGGGCATTACCTGGGCATAATTATCATTCATTTCTCTGGGACTTACTTCTGAGACCAGAATATATGGAGTTGCACAGTTGACGTACTGTATTGTGGACATGAGAACTAATGTAAGGCACAACAAAATCTCAGTTATCTAGCCTCCCAGGTAGACATACTGTGTGACTTGCAGCCCATTCACACTACACAGTACCAGTACTATGATTCCACTTTAACTGCCATGGCAACATACTATGACATCCTGGGGTCACCTGTGGCTGAGGATTTTAAATGTCCCTTGAGCTAAACTGCCTATCCCAGGATTTCTGAAGCCATAGCAACTGAACCAAATCATAGTGCTATACAGTCAGCCCTCCGTTTTCGTGGGGGATCCATTCTGGAACCACCACCACCCCACGAAAACAGAGATTTGGCAATATTCAAGCCCCATAGGCTTGAATGGGGTGTGCCACTGTGGGGGTGCGCCCCATTGATTTTAACTGAGGTCACCCTTCCATGAATATGCAAAACTGGGGACTTCGTCTGTGGGAACGCAGGGGCGACTGTAAATGCAAAGCATGAATGGGGCCCTGGAAACTGTTCTCCATGATCTCACATGTACAGTAAACAGAGTCTCTTTGTTACATTGTCCCTTACTATACATAGAAACAAAATATAGTTGCATGTCCTATTCTTTCATTAGGAAGCTGCCTAATTTGCTAGTCTTCACAGACTAGTGGTTAAAATGGATACTGCTCTAGTCTGAACCATGAGATGATTCCAGCATTTGACCAGATGTTGGATCCTGTTCATTAGACATTAAGACCATTTAAAAGAACAGACATTTCATCCTCATAAAGGAGCAAACGTGTGATATATACACAAATATCTAGGAAAGGTAATACACTCGTCCCTCCACATTTACGGCTTTGACTTTTGCGGATTTGATTATTAATGGATTTCATTAATATGTTCTCTCTAGGAATCTCTCAGTCTTCCAACTCTATGGTCCCAGTTTTTTTAAAAAATAAATTAATTAAAAATTACACTCTCACAGCCTCAGGAGAAGGCAATGCAAACCTCCTCTGAACAAATCTTGCCAAGAAAACCCCACGATAGGTTTGCCTTAGGGTCGCCACAAGTTGGAAACAACTTGAAACCACACAACAGCAAGCAGAATTTTTAAGTGCTGTCAAACTGGGGGTGTACTAAATTAAATGACAGTACTTGCCTATAGGGAAACCTTGGAGTATCCTTGCCCACAGGATTTTAATGTTCATAAAGTACAATTTCCCATAGAAAAACCGTATGTGCACACAGAGAAGCATAGGTTGTTATTGCCTATAGGGAAAATGCAGCTCCCCATAGGAAAAATCATATTGTCCATAGGATATTTTTTGTTCATAGGGAAAATAAAGCTCCTTATAGGAAAAACAATATTCATGTCTCTCCTCTTATGTTTTCCCTATGGGCAAGTATGGTTTCAGTATGGGCAAGTGTGGTTTTCCCCAGTTAGCAATAAAATCCCATGGACAAGTATGGTTTGTCTATATGGAAAAGTACTGTCATTTGTTTTAATGGCTCCTGTCAAATGGCTTCATTTCAAGAGGGTGACTAGGCACATCCTCCTATTCCAGGACATGTCCTCCATTTCCACTTTCCCAAAAGGATACATGCTAAAACAAATGAGAGTATCAGCCCATAGGGAAACCATACTTGCCCATAGGGAAACATTGGGGAATACTAGCCCATAGGGAAACATTGGGGAATACCTGCCCATAGAGAAACATTGGGGAATACTAGCCCATAAGGAAACACTGAGGAATACTTGCCCATAAGGAAACATTGGGGAATATTTGCCCATAGGGAAACACTGGGGAATACTAGCCCATAGGGAAACATTGGGGAACACCTGCCCATAGGGAGACATTGGGAAATGCTCGCCCACAGGGAAACATTGAGGAATACTTGCCGATAGGGAAACATTGGGGATTACTTGCCCATAGGGAAACATTGGGGAATATTGGCCCCTAGGGAAACATTGGGGAATACCTGCCCATAGGGAAACATTGGGGAATATAACCCATAGGGAAACATTGGGGAATACCTGCCCATAGGGAGACATTGGGAAATGCTCGCCCACAGGGAAACATTGAGGAATACTTACCGATAGGGAAACATTGGGGATTACTTGGGGAAACATTGGGGCATATTGGCCACTAGGGAAACATTGGGGAATGCTTGTCCATAGGGAAACATTGGGGAATACTTGCCCATAGGGAAACATTGGGGAATACTGGCTCATAGGAAACCATTGGGGAATATTGGCCCCTAGGAAAACATTGGGGAATACTTGCCCATAGGGAAACATTGGGGAATACTGGCTCATAGGAAACCATTGGGGAATATTGGCCCCTAGGAAAACATTGGGGAATACTTGCCCATAGGGAAACATTGGGGAATACTGGCTCATAGGAAACCATTGGGGAATATTGGCCCCTAGGAAAACATTGGGGAATACTAGCCCATAGGGAATCATAGGGGAATGCTTGCCCATGGGGAAACACTGGGGAAATATATAAAGCCTGAATTTATCTTTATAGGAATGTTTAGTCGTCGCCCGCCGCCCCCCCCCCCCCGCCTTAATAGGTGGGAATTGGTCTCGAAGCGCCTCCATTTCGTGGTGCCTTGTCCTTCCTTTGGGGTCATGAGGGCCCCTGGTTGTTCCCCCTGAGAGGAGAGGAGCCCTTAAGTGAGGAAGGGGAGGCCAAGGCCAAAGCCTAGGAGAAGAGTCCAGTCTGGGGAAGCGCCTCCTTCCCTCCTGGCGCTCCTCTCCCTCAGCCTCGGAGGTGGGTCGGCCAGGCGTCGGGGGAGAGCTTTTGCGGCTGCCGTTGCTGCCTATTTTAGTCAAAAGCTCTGCCTGGGGGTCGCCTGCCCGCCTTCCCTCCCTGTTTCCCTCAGGCTCCATTAGCGGGCGCTGGGGAGCCACAGGGGCCCCTTCCCCTTCCCCTTCCCCTTCTCCTTCCTCCTCTCCCTGGAGGCAGCCGCCACTTTGGGGCTGAGGAGAAATTGGGGGCTATTTCTCTCTGAGGCGAGCGGCGGGAAGCCAGGTATGTGGGGGCCTGCAAGAGTCGGGGAGAAGTTGGGGGGAAGCGGGCAAGAGGTGGCGGGGAGGGCCCTCATAAGCACCCAGGAGGAGGACAAGGCAGGGCCCAAGGGAGCACCCCCCAGGGGCAGGAAAAAGGGGGCTGGGTGGGGGGACCTTGCACAATTAAAAAGCTGGAAATGACTGCTAGGAATGGAAATGCATGCCTCTCTCCAGAAAATAAATAAATAAATAAGAGAGGGACCTTGCAAAATTAAAAAAACTGGAAAAGACTCCTAGGAATGGAAATGCATGCCTTTTTCCAGAATAAATAAGAGGGGGACCTTGCAAAATTAAAAAGACTCCTAGGAATGGGAATGCATTCTTCTCATCATAAAAATAAATAAATAAATAAATAAGAGAGGGACCTTGAAAAATTAAAAAACTGGAAAAGACTAGGAATGGAAATGCATGCCTCTCTCCAGAAAATAAATAAATTAATAAGAGGGGGACTTTGCAAAATTAAAAAACTGGAAAAGACTCCTAGGAATGGAAATGCATGCCTCTCTTCATAAAATAAATAAATAAATAAATAAGAGAGGGACCTTGCAAAATTAAAAAACTGAAAAAGACTCCTAGGAATGGGAATGCATTCTTCTCTTCATAAAATAAATAAATAAATAAGAGAGGGACCTTGCAAAATTAAAAAACTGAAAAAGACTCCTAGGAATGGGAATGCATTCTTCTCTTCATAAAATAAATAAATAAATAAGAGAGGGACCTTGCAAAATTTAAAAAAACTGGAAAAGACTCCTAGGAATGGAAACGCATGCCTCTCTCCAGAAAATAAATAAATAAATAAATAAGAGAGGGACCTTGCAAAATTAAAAAAAACTGGAAAAGACTCCTAGGAATGGGAATGCATGCCTCTTTCCAGAAAATAAACAAATAAATTATGCCTGGTGGAATTTCGTGAGTTCTTTGGCATTGTTTTCCTTTGCTTTTTCCTTTAGACCCTGTGTTAGGTGCCCCTAAGTTTTACCCCCTACTTATCCATGGGTCTTATCAAAATACATAATTTTGGCCTCAAAACCTGACCTCAACTTATACATGAGGTTGACTTATAGTTGGGTATATATGGTACATTTCTGGGAGTGCTTTTGAACTTGGAATGTCCTTCATTTTTCCCCCCTTCTGGAATAGCCTCCATTTGGCGGTGCCTTGCCCTCCTTATATGTGGTAACCATTTCCATATTCCCAAATGTGTTTTAAAGTGTACCGTGTGTGTTGTGTTGTGTGTCTTCATGTCATACCATAGATTATCTGTCATCCTGCTTGAAGACACACTAACAGAAACAACAGAAACAAAGTTGTTCCATTGAGAGGCAGTCTGCACAAAGTCTTCCATGTTGCCTCTTTTCTGTGGGGGCTTATCATGGAACAACCTTAGCAATATGACCACTTGGCATACTTCTCTTGGTCATCCAATATATTGTCAGGCCTGCTATTTATTTATTTGTTACATTTATATCCCACTTTTCCTCCCCTTGAGCCCCAGTTAGTCCCACTTTACCTTCACAAAAGGGACCCAGGCCCAAGGACACCCAATGAGGGCCATGATTCAGTTCTTCCAAGCCCTGGCCCTGCACTCCATTCACTACTTCATGCTGGATTTCCTTGACAAGAGCCTCTTCCTATTCCTTCTCGTTTCAGCCCTTTCCTAGGCAACGTATGGTAATTAAGTTCCTTCAACCAAAGGAATTTGTTTCCATTAAAAAAAATAGAGAAGAGCAGTGCCCTCTTCTCTTCTGCTGTCCTCCCCGAGCCATTAAAATCTGCTCTGGAGGGTGGGCTGAGGAATTATATAGGGCAGGTTTTAGGGGTGGATGAAAGGGCTGTGGAGGGAGAGAAGGAAGGCAAGCTATTGCTTTAGAAGAAGTTCACTTATGCCATGTTGGATTTCATCCAACGGTCTTCAAATATACCATTTGTTAAGCATATGCTATCTCTCTCTCTCTGTATGTGTAATAAATTATGTGGTTTAGAGTTGCATGTATAAGAGGCAAAATATATGCAGCACTGAGTTCTTTTGTGAACACCTATTCTTCAGTATCATGTAGGTTTATTATAGAGTCGTCTCTTCCGATTCGTGCGGGGTCCGTTCTGGATCTCCCCCCCCCCACACAAATTGGAAAAATCACAAATATCCAAATCCCATTGGATATAATGGCCACATGTTCCCGCGGGTGCACATGCCATTTTGTCCCTCCTGGCTTCCCATCCGCGGAAATTCAAGACTGTGAACAGGAAGTCCATGAATTAGGAGGGTGACTGTAGTTATTTATTTCTTTCTTACATTTATATCCCTGCCTTTCATTTAAATAGTTCAAGGGAAGATGTGCAGTTTTGTCCCCCATTTTTATCTCACAGCAACCCTATTAGGTGGAATAGGCTGAGAGATAAAGTCTCATCAAAGGTAAATGTTAGTGACCTTGAGACTGAGTTAGGATTTGAGTCAAATACTCAAACTACACTACTATTTCCTTATATGTGGTAACCATTTCCATATTCCCAAATGTGTATGTTAAAGTGTACCATGTGTGTGTTGTGTTGTGTGTCTTCATGTCATAACATATATTATCTAAAAAGGCAAGGTATGGAAAATTTATTTTTTGGACTATAACTCCCATAATTCCAAAGCCAGCATGGCCACTGATGAGGAAGTTATACACTGTATCTGCACTGCATAAATAATCCAGTTTGATACCATTTTAACTGCCATGGCTGTATGCTATGGAATTTTAGGATGTGTAGTTTTGTAAGACATTTAGCCTTCTCTGTCAGAGAGCTCCGGTGCCCCAACAAACTGCATTTCCTATAATCCCATAGCTTTCAGCCATGGCAGTTAATGTGGTGTCAGACTGGATTATTTCTGCAGTGTGAATGTAGTCATAGTCTCAAAAGTAACATTTCCATGCTATGAGAACATATTAACCATAGCTTTAAAGGATAATTTTTTCAGATTTATTTTTAAAAAGCATTTGGAAATGTGTTACTTTGTCTGTCTGTCTACAGGGCAACTCATTTTTGTGGACAATCATAGCAAAACAGTGAAAAGTCAAGTGAAGCAAAAAAAAAAAAAAAAAAAAACCAGTGGTATCCAGTGGGAATTTTTCTAACTGCTTGTATATCAGTTATGCTTATGTAGGAGGGATCAATATTTCATGACACTGAAAGTTCAGTGTTTATCTCTGCTTCCATATTCTCTCCCAAAATAACTTTAAAAAGCAGAGAGTAGACAGCAAACCTATTCCCATTTAGCCAGAATATCCGAAGTACTCATTTGGAACAGTTTTTGGGGCTATGCAGATGGGCATGAAAAGGTGACCTGAAGTTGCCTTTTCCCTAAGCTGCAGCAACTGCACTGCCTGCCCTGAAGTTGCCTTAAATGGGGACGGAGCAACTGCACTGGGGAGAGTCAATACAGCTTTTCCGAGGCTGTATTGAAGCCCCAGCAACCGCACTGCCAGCCCCAAGGGAGATGGAGCAACTGCATGGACCGGCAGGAGCTGCTTTAATTATTTTCTTTCTCAAACGCATGCACACATGTGCAGGGAGATCTCTCCACATCTGCGCAGGAAAACATCCCTGCACACCTGCACAGGACCTGTCATAGGCTAGTATACAATCTGTCATTTTGTCTGTACAAAGGTGACTGAAGTTCGGCATTCCTGTGCACCTGCACAGGATCTGTCATACACCCACATATCATGCAAGGATTCACTGACCTCCGCTCCCCCCCCCCCAAGGAGTGGGTGCAGTAGACAGGTGACACTGTCTGATTGTGCCACCCTTGGGGCAAAGAAAAAGTTTGTCAACTGAAAAGACACTCCATCATCCTCCACAAAACATGCCTGACACAGATCGGGGGAGGGGAGAGGTGCATGCAAGGGAGGTTTGTGTGGACAGACTTGATACATGCAGCAAGGTAATGCAAGGGAGATGGTCAGCAGGACACACAGACAAACATTACTCCAGGAGCTACCCCCCCAATCATGCCAGGAAGTGCATGTGATGAACAGAAAGGCAGCAGGGAGCTGTGAAGACCAGAAGACAGCTGCCCAATCCTGAGACAGCTGGAATCAGCCAATGAGAGAGCAGCTGGAAGGAGATAAATAGCTCAGGTGGTGAGGGATATAGGGGGGGAGCAGACGGGCGGCACGGGGCCACCCCGGGAAGTTGCGGATCGGGGCCGGGGTATACGCACTCCTCGGCCCCAATGCTCTGCGTCCGAGGCCCAGGAAGGAGCGCTAAAATAGCTCTCCTTCCACAAGACACCGAAGGTGCGCTGCAAAAGGCCTCCAGCACACCTTTGGCACCTCTTCCGCTGCAGCGTGTGCAGACGCTGTGGCGGACAGGCATCCTCGGAGCGCCGGCCGTGTGGAGGGTCTGGCGCTCCGACGATGCCTTCAGGAAGGGGTTGGGGCGCCCAGCATGTGGACGCCCCTCCCCTTCCTTGTCCTGAAGAAGGCGCTTTGCGCCGTCTGCTTCCCCCCTAAGTGGAACAAAGATAAGAGTCAAAAGAAAAAGGAAAAGAACTCTTTGTGGTTCAACAGAGCTCTAGTGCAGAGAGGGTCTGTGTGGTTAGGTTGTAATCATAGAAATAGCTGAAGGATTGTATTTGGAATAGCTTGAATATACTACACTTGAAACGGTAACCAAGTTATATTATTACCAGTTTGAAAACCAAGAAACATTGCCTGTATATTTGAAACACAATAAAACCATCTTATATTTTATAAAAACCTATTTTGGCCTCTGTGTGAGAATTTTGAACAAACGCTACCAGTGTGTTATTAATAGTTCTGGGACCGGTATCTGATGAGGGCTATGAAGCAAGTCACATAAAATTCTAAAAGAGAGAATTACTGGGGAAGCAGACGGGCGGCCGTGGGCTGTCCTGGGAAGCTGCGCTGCGGGGCCGAGGTATCCCCACACTAAATTGGCACTCCTTTCACAAGTCGCTGAAGGTGCGCCGCAAAAGTCTTCAGTGACTCTTCCGCCGCAGCGTGTGCGAACGCTGCGGCGGGAGGTCCTCCTCGGAGCGCCGGCCATGCGGAGGGCCGGCTGCTCTGAGGACGATCTGGGGAAGGGGTTGGGGCGCCGATCGTGTGGCTGCCCCTCCCCTTCCATGCTCCCAAAACAGCTCAATTAGCCGTCTGCTTCCCCCCCCATGTCAAGGTGGCAGGAGTGGTTCGTCACAATGCACACCTGCACAGAAGAGGTCACAAAAGCCTCTTTTGTGCAAACTACTATGCATGCTGACAGCAAGCGTACATGCATCAGAATGAATTTATTGTCATAACAGGGCAGTTGCTAGGGTGCATGTGTAGGGTTGCAATTAGGGTTAGGGTTAGGGTTCTGATATTCAAGCGCATCTGCGCCAGCGCATCCACACCTGGAAGCATAGGGCGCATGCTCTGGATTGCTGAGTCAATTTCCACTGTACTTGCAACAGTGCATTTATACAGCCATTTTCTGGTGCATCAGTGTCGCTACATACATACACACATGCAAAGGTGCACAGGAGAAGAAACAGCTGCCAGAGGCTTTAAAAACTGACTCCCCTCCCTTCCACCAGGGCAGAAGGAGAAGAAACAGCTTCCAGAGGCTTTAAAAACTGCCTCCCCTCCCTTCCACCAGGGCAGAAGGAGAAGAAGCAGCTGCCAGAGGCTTTAAAAACTGCCTCCCCTCCCTTCCACCAGGGCAGAAGGAGAAGAAACAGCAGCCAGAGGCTTTAAAAACTGCCTCCCCTCCCTTCCACCAGGGCAGAAGGAGAAGAAACAGCAGCCAGAGGCTTTAAAAACTGCCTCCCCTCCCTTCCACCAGGGCAGAAGGAGAAGAAACAGCAGCCAGAGGCTTTAAAAACTGCCTCCCCTCCCTTCCACCAGGGCAGAAGGAGAAGAAGCAGCAGCCAGAGGCTTTAAAAACTGCCTCCCCTCCCTTCCACCAGGGCAGAAGGAGAAGAAGCAGCTGCCAGAGGCTTTAAAAACTGCCTCCCCTCCCTTCCACCAGGGCAGAAGGAGAAGAAACAGCTGCCAGAGGCTTTAAAAACTGCCTCCCCTCCCTTCCACCAGGGCAGAAGGAGAAGAAGCAGCTGCCAGAGGCTTTAAAAACTGCCTCCCCTCCCTTCCACCAGGGCAGAAGGAGAAGAAACAGCAGCCAGAGGCTTTAAAAACTGCCTCCCCTCCCTTTCACCAGGGCAGAAGGAGAAGAAACAGCAGCCAGAGGCTTTAAAAACTGCCTCCCCTCCCTTCCACCAGAGCAGAAGGAGAAGAAGCAGCTGCCAGAGGCTTTAAAAACTGCCTCCCCTCCCTTCCACCAGGGCAGAAGGAGAAGAAGCAGCTGCCAGAGACTTTAAAAACTGCCTCCCCTCCCTTCCACCAGGGCAGAAGGAGAAGAAGCAGCAGCCAGAGGCTTTAAAAACTGCCTCCCCTCCCTTCCACCAGGGCAGAAGGAGAAGAAGCAGCTGCCAGAGGCTTTAAAAACTGCCTCCCCTCCCTTCCACCAGGGCAGAAGGAGAAGAAGCAGCTGCCAGAGGCTTTAAAAACTGCCTCCCCTCCCTTCCACCAGGGCAGAAGGAGAAGAAGCAGCTGCCAGAGGCTTTAAAAACTGCCTCCCCTCCCTTCCACCAGGGCAGAAGGTGAAGAGACTGCTGGCGGCATGTGTCCAGGACCATCCTTCCCCGGCACCGGCAGTACTCTTGGAGGCTCAGGCCCCTGAAGGACTCTCTTGCCCCTTACCATCACCTGGGGGCCGGGAGCAGCTGGGGATGGTGTGGGGCCATGGAGAACGCCAGCGGGTTTTTAATACTATTGTTTAATTGTGTATTGTTTAACTGATTAATTGTTTAACTGTTTAACTGTTTAATTGTTTAATTGCTTATTGTTATTTAATCCGGTTAGTTTGGTTTGTTTTCAGGGGTTGGGTGGGTGTGGGAAGGAGGGAGGGGATTTGAAGTGATTTTATTTGTCCTTAGGTTTTGATATGTTGTACGCCGCCCCGATTGCTTGGCAGAGGGGCGGGATATAAATAATTAAAAAAAAAAATCTTCACTGAAGGAGTGGAAAAAAGCGGCTCCTTTTTGGAGCAGCTTTTCTCGGCATACAACAGCTAGAGGGCACTTTCCTGGAGACTTTTAGGCATGCGTCGTCTAAAGGCCACGCACCTCTTTTTGCCCGTCTGCATTCCTTCACTGGGTATAAAGACCAAACTAGATATTGATGCGTTAGGTGTGCAAGTATTTTCATCATCATCATCAATAAATTATCAACATTGCAAAATCACGGGTTCCAAGCCTCTCCTTTTTTACAGCTGAGGATGGCAATTTTCATCAGTCAAATTGTGTTTGGGGCTTTGCAGACGACGCTTTGCGCCATCTTCAAGCCAAGGAAAGGGAGGGGCAGCCGGAAGCTGGGTGCCCCATCCCCTTCCTGAGGACGTCATCGGAGCTCCTGCCCTTCCACACGATGGGCCCTCCGATGACGTCCTTCTGGCTCAGCGTCCAGACACGCTTAGCCAGAAGAGGTGCAGAAGAGCCACATGGTGGCTCTTCGGGTGCCCCTTTCGTGGCTTGTGGAAGGAGCGCTATTTTAGCGTTCCTTTCCCAGGAGGCAAAAGGGAGGATCGGGGCCGAGGCATGGGGCAGCCTCAGCCCCAATCCGCTGGTTCCCAGGGCAGCCCATGGCCGCCCGTCTGCATCCCCCCCCCTTTGTCGGTTCTGGTGAAAGAATTAACCACGTCTCCTACCTCACCCTACCACTCTTCTGCACAGACTCACAGCTTCCCAGACCTCTTGCGGCTAAAACAAAATAAAACAGCCTTTAGGAAACACTCCACATATCTCATGTGTTGTCTCTGGTTCAACTCTAATGTGAAAATGCCCTCAGCCTCAGGCTCTGTAGCCCAGACCTAGGCTAGCAAGTCAGTCCTGCGATGCTCAGAAGGACTTAAGATCCAAATAAAGTATCAAAGTCTTTAAAATGCCTTTGAACCCCTGCAAGTGCAGGGCATGTCAAGTGTTCTACATGTTTAGTCTTCTTTATCTGGAATTCCAACATCCAAAATAGTGGCACCTTTGCTTTCTGATGGTTCATTGTACACAAACTTTGTTTCATGCACAAAAGTATTGAAAATATTGTGTATAAAATTACCTTCAGGCTATGTGTATATGATGTACAGTTGTGCCTCCCTTTTTGCGGACTTGGAATCCATGGTCTTGCTCTTCGCAGGAGGGACAAGTGTCTCTCTCTCTCTCTCTCTCTATGTCCATGCATGGGCAGTTCTTCTGAGGAGCTGAAAGTGTTATCTGTTCATGGTCATGCTTGGAGATAAAGTAAACCTATTCCTGTGCTACTTAAAAATTGGCTGTCAGAAAAATTGTGCAGTTGTACTATCTGTATTTCAGCTTTGTAGTATGCTATATTTAGTAGCACTGCTTAATGCGATTGCTACATGGCAGTTAGATAGGTGTGGAATAGATAAGATGAAGTCTAATTTTATTTTTAAGTACTCTGTGCTACTACTTATTTAAGCACAGGGCTCAGCTTCTGTACACAAATCACTTTGTTGAAATGTGCTTCATGCATACAGGAATGGCAATGGAAAAGAGTGCAGCAAAACCTCTAATAATAGCAGTGTCAGGATGAACATGGTTGAAATTTCTCAATGTGTTCACTGTGTGAATATTTAAAATCTAATGCTTTTATAGATCCAGGACTCTTTTATGTGCAGCAATTGATTAAAGCATGAACTGCTATGTTGCATTTCTTTTCACTTACTGTTTTTAATGTGTTTTTTAAAATATATTCTAAACAGGCACCTTCAAGATAAACACTATGGAAGCCAGTTCAATTACAGTGATGCCTTTTAGTTCCATGCCAGATCTCAGAAATGCCACTTCCGTGCCTTTGAATGAAACTGTATGTGAACACTGGAGAGAAATCCACCATCTGGTTTTTCATATGGCCAATATCTGTTTTGCAGTTGGATTGGTTATTCCAACCACTTATCATCTTCATATGATTGTCCTGCGAGCCCTGCTAACCATAGGTAGGCCAAGCAATGTGTGAATTATAAATCAGACAGTTGAAAGTATGGGGGGATGCAGACCGGCACTTCATTTAAGGTTTTTTAAAAAGTTTTCCTATTTTGTATATATGGCATTTTGTTGAATTCTTACTGCTGCTGAAGTAATGTATCTATTTTAAAAACATTTTCCTCTGTCTTAAGTCAATGTGTCTACTTACTTTCACTTACTGTTTGAAGCTATGTTGCTTTTTGTAAGCTACCATAAATGATTGTTTTTAATAGAAAAGTGGGCTTACGTATGTTTTTACATTGAAATAAATATTCTAAATAAATAAATGACAGCTATAAATAAATGCCTGTACTGCAGCCACTCACTCATAGACCACAAGGTTGTGAGTTCAATATCAGCCAGGGCTCAGGCTTGACTCAGGCCTGCATCCTTCCGAGGTCGCTAAAATGAGTACCCAGCTGTTGGGGGGCAATGAGCTTACAGTTGTAAACCACTTAGACATCCCATAGCGTGATATGAAGCGGCATATAAATGAAGCTGCTTTGCTTTGCTTTACCGCTTTGCCTTCATTGCAATGTGAAATACATTCATGTATACAAATAGCTGGGAAATTATTCCCATACTTTTTTCTGAGTGGGAAAAGGCTCTGATTTTTCAGACATACATATGACTGTGTCACATATTACATTGTAGGTGCAGCAGAGTGAAGAAGCATATGAACAAGCACACTGCAGAAATAATCCTGTTTGAGGTTGCTTTAACTGCCCTGGCTCAGTGCCAGGGAATCCTAGGAATTGTAGTTTATTCTGGCACCAGAGCTCTCTGACAAAGAAGGCTAAATGTCTCACAAAACTACAGTTCCCAGAATTCTCTAGCATTGAGCCAGAGCAGTTAAAACACTCTCAAACAGGATTATTTCTGCAATGTGTAGTTGTCCTGAGGTTTAACAAAAGGGAATATTTTCTCCTTTTCTTGCAATAGCTGACTATGGAGCCTGAGCAAAACCAGTCAGAATATTCTGCTACCTTTTTTTAGTTCTGTGTATTGGGGATGAGTAATTGGGAAAAGGTGAATGTATATGTAAGTAAGTTAGCACTTAACTTTGTTTTTGGCAGGATGTGCACTTTTTATCATCTGGGCCACACTTTTCCGCTGCGCCCTGGATATAATGATCTGGAATACAGCATTCCTGGTTCTCAACCTTCTGCATTTTTTGTACTTACTATACAAGAGAAGACCGGTATGTATATCACCATTAAAGGACTGATAGAGAGTCCAAGGGTATTCTTTGAAAGTCTCACACACTTTAGTCCTGATTCTAGCAAATGTATAATAAGATGGTTTGGACGACATGAGAGCACTATTGTTGTTTATACAACAGAGTAATTTATCTGAAGTCCCTAATCCAGGGGCAGGCAGTTTCAAGAGTGGGGTGTGTTGTTTTTATTGGACAATAATAACAACAACAACTGGGAGCCCGCATTGGTTCTCAGATTTCAGTGGTACAGGGGCTGTAGCAAACTGAGCCTGCATGGCTTGTATTTAAAGACAAAGGGGAAAAATCAATGACAGTACGTTTGAGTGACCAAAAGGGATCAGGGAGCATGTGTTCTGTGGGAAGAGTATGTGCCTTCTTCTCATTGTGTGCCTTCAAGTTGTTTCCAGCTTTAATCGTAAGGCAAGCCTGTCACAGGGTATTCTTGACAAGATTTGTTCAGTGGGGATTTTGCCAGTGTTTCCCTCTGAGGCTGAGAGAGTGTGGCTTGCCCAAGGTCATCCAGTGGGTTTCCATGGCTGAGCAGGGATTCAAACCCCAGTCTTCAAAGTCATAGTCAAACCACTACAATGCATTGCCTACCTTGTCTTAATCCTTTTAAAATAGTTAATTATTATATTTGTGTGCTGCCATTGTTGTCATCTGGTCTTCTACTTATACAGCCTACAGCCTTAGTTCATGTAGAATTGAATATGTGCAAAGCTTTGTTCTCATTGGCATAAACATATTATCTTGTCAAAATAAAAAAGTATGTAATTTTTTAGGAGGCTTGGCTCTTTTCGAGTGGCATAGGTTACTCAGCTGTTTATACTGAACATGGCGGTCCGTGAGAGATTTATTTGTACTTATCGAATAAACCAGTTACTCTGTGAAACAAAATCAAGTTGTTTTGTCATAGTTTATTAAGACTCATGCTGTGATACCCTTTTAATCTCTTTTTATTGTATCAACATAAAAAGATTATAATGCTACGTTAAAAAAGCATTTTTACAAGATAAGATTAAAATGAACCAAGAAGTAAATAAACATTAAAAGTCTTGCCTTATATAGGATTAAATTGTTCCAAGTTATGTTGAAACATGGATTATTAACCTCTATTTGAACAGACTCTCAAGGCCCTCTGTTTCATCTACTATCACAAAGTAATTCGGATTTGCTCAGGTATATTTCTTTTGAGGGGAACTGTTGCATTTCCAGTTTTCAGCAGAAGAGTAAACAAATAGTGACCTCTTTATATTGTTGGAGTGCAGCTCCCATCAGCCCTCATTTTTGGCTCTGCTAGCTAGCTAGAGTTTCTAGATGTTGTTGGCAGTCCAGTACATTTGGAGAGTCACAAATGGCATGAAAAATCTGAATTGCACAAAAAAATCTTAACATCTGTGAAGGGAACAAGGAACCTCACAGTTCTCTTTAAACATAACAGAGTTTTCTTTCCCCAAAAAAGTTCTTCACTCCACCTCCATTTCAATAAACTTACTGCTATTGTTTAACAGATTTCTGATAATTTAGATTATTTAAGAAGAATTCAGCTTTGAAGGAGTGTTTTATTCCCCCCTCCCCCTTTTGCTAGTATTCATTACGTTATTCCTCTGTGAATGCTTCCCACATTTATTAATCTAGTGCTCAATCCTTTCCAGATATTGCTTTCCTTTACACCCACTTTTTCCTCTCCGTCTGAGCCTAATTGGTCTCTGCTCAATCTGCCGATGTTTTGTTTTTCTGGTTTTTTGGTATTAAGGCAGGACGGAGAGTCCTGGCTAGTAACTCTATTGATTCAGAGGGACATCTAGATTTGAGCCAGCTTACTCACCCACTTTCCTGTTTTGGTGTGTAATTTAGTGTAGAATGTTAATCAAACACTGTTTTCTCCTCCTTAGATGCAGTGTCTTGTGTTGGATGGGCTCTTGCTGGATTTTGGCAAGGCATGTTCCACTGACAAGACATGAAGTTTATGAAGTGTAGGACCTTATTGAAAAACAGATAGCAAAGAATCATTCAATCTAGAGATTCAAAGGTCTATACCAGATGACTGGAAAGTGGCGGATATAACACCAATTTTTGGAAAAGGGTCTTATAGATGGTGTTGCAAAGGGAAATCAGGAAATGGCAGACCAATTACCTTAATGTCTGTTTAGACAAAAGTAGAGGGTTGAGCAGGGATATAGTATAGGGAAACAGAAGGTAGAAACAAATTGACTCTTCTTACAAGGAAGGGATGTATAGAGTGGGAGCCCCCCTGGGATCTGCTTTGGGATGGGAGTAGTGGTTTTTTCGGGGGGAAACTTGTTCATAACTTCTCTTTTGTTGAGTAAAGAGCAAGATTGCTGATGACACCAAATTAAGTAGCATGTCATCAGTGAAGACCTCTTCAAAGGACTGATATTAAAATATCAAAGGTGGCCCATTGTAAGCAAATGTAAAAGTGATGCAACTTGAAGCAAAAGAAAAAAAATACTTCACATGTATTAGGATGGGGTTACAGCTGGTGGTGACTGACCAGGAGAGGGATGTTTGGCAGCTCAGCACAAACATGAGTCCACTGTGCAGCTTTGCGAACAAGACAAATTAAATGTATTATTGGGGAAGGAGTCAAAATAAAACTTCTGATGTCATAATGTTTTTCTTTGATCCATATTAGAATCTCAGCTCAGCCATGTAAACCCACTGAGTGACCTTGGCAAAGTTACACTGTCTCAGCCTCAGAAGATAGCAATGGCAACCCCCTGTGAAGAAACTTGCCAAGAAAACTCCATGATAGGATTGCCATAAGTCAGAAATGACTTGAAGGGACACAACAACAACAACAACATATCTTTATACAACCTGGTTAAAGCACTATATGGCATGGGTCCAAGCTATTAGGGCAGTATCTCCCTTGGTGAGCCTGTCAAGTGCTAAGAGCATCAGGAGACCTTCTTCTCTTTGTCCCACTACTATCTCAGGTTCATTTGGTGTGAACAAGGGGAAAGGCCTTATCAGTGTTTGCTCCTAGATTTTGAAACTGTCTCTCTAGAGTAGGGGTTGGCAACCTATGGCCCGCAGGCCGGTTCTGGCCCGCCCCCGCCCCCCCGCTTACCGGCCCCTGCCGACCCCGCCGGCGCCTGCCACCGCCACTGTGAGTTTGGGCCGCTGCGCGCATCGCACCCATCATTTTGTTTTCCAAAATGGCGGCTGCGACGCGTTTGCGCATGCGCAGGAGTACTGCGCATGCGTAAACAAGTCGCGGCCGCCATTTTGGCAAAACAAAATAGCGGGCGCGACATGTGTGCCGGCAGCGGCAGCAGCGCACATGGTGGGGGTTGTGCATGGTGGCGGGGGCGTGAGCGTGTGCGCCGCCATTTCCCTCCCCCCAGCCCGCTGGAAGTGAGGACTTCAGCGGACCGGCCCCCAGCTGAAAAAGGTTGCCTACCCCTGCTCTAGAGAGACTAGGCTCTCTCCTTTTCCTCCTGCTGGCAAGTGAAAACTTTCCTGTTCTGTCAAGCTTTTAGGAATAGACTTGGATAAGCTTTAATGGAGCGTTGTGCTGTTTCATTGATTTTTGTATTGTCTTTTAATGAATTTTTAGTGTTTTTAACTCTATAGATTATTTTTAATATATATGGGTGTGTGTGTGGGTGTGTGTACTGATGTTTTTGTAATTTTTAAAATATAATAATTCTTTATTAACAAAGACAAATGAACATGAATAGACAAATCAAACCCACAAAACAAACAACCAAACAAATACAAAACAACTAATACACAAAAATTAAAACTTGACTTTCTGCTTCCCTCTATCTGCTTTCTAAATTAATACATTTCTCCTCTCTAATCTTCATGTACACTTCCTTTTTAAGTTCTAATTATAATAACAATAACAATTGACTTTCCTTTCATAGTCACAAATTATAATAAAAATAATATGAACTGATCCTATATTTCAAATCCTGCACAACTGATTTTATGCTATCTCCTCTTTTCTGATTAATATACTCTATAAATGGATTCCATTTTCTTAAATATGTTTTTGTACATTTTTAGTCTGTACTGATTTTTAAAAGTTGTGAACTGTCTTGAGTTCCATAAATGGGAAAAGTGGGGCAGAAATGAATAAAAGTGAAGAACAAGTGGTGGGACGACCCGCCGGAAGCTATTTAGCCCACCTTACCAGCCCCTTTAACATCAGCGGTGGCTTGGTGGTGTGGCTCTGGAGGCCCAGCAGAGGCTATCGAGCCTGCCCCATCGGTCGTGACTCTCCTCCATGAAGGGACATCTAGTTGTAGTGTAGCCCGCCCCAACTCCATCACTATCTGTGGTGGCATTGTTGGAGGGGGGGGGAGTCGACGAGGGGGACATTTAGCATGCCCTAATATTAGGACCACCTGTAGCGCTGCCAGGAGAATGCCAGGAAAGAGCCCATTCAGCTGCCTTAATATCATCTTCTCTTGTAGTGGCCGGGAATGATCTGGGAGCAGAAATTGAAGTTGTGCAGGGAAGAGGAAGGTATGGTGGGAACAGAGTGAAGGATTGTTACAAAAGAAGGCGGGATCAATGTTTGAAAGCTATCCCACCTTCATTTTACCCTGTTTCCTGGAATGGATTGGAGAGCGTATCAATCATTCCACAGAACCTTACTCTGCTCCTCTGCAATGCCAGGTCGGTTAAAAACAAGACGCATATCATCCATGATCTCCTCTTAGGTGACCACACTGACCTCGCTTGTTTCATAGAGACCTGGCTGGGAGAAGGTAGTGCTGTAACTTGGATACAGGGCCTCCCAGCCAGGAACTCGGTCAGTGAGCAGGTAAGGGGAAGTGGACAGAGGGGGGGGGGGGCAGAGTGGCTTTGGTTCATAAGAACAACCTGACATTGACCAGGATACCTGTCTGGAACACTCCACTTTGAGTGTATGTACCTGAGCCTGATGACTAAGGATAGTTTGGGGATTCTGTTAGTATACCGGCCACCCTGTTGCCTAACAGAATCCCTAACTGAGCTGACACAGCTGGTCTCAGAGTTGGTGTTGGAGTTCCCAGACTTTTAGTTTGGCCGACTTCAACATTCCACTTGTTACATTTAGTTTGGCCGACTTCAACATTCCACTTGTTACGGCTCGGGAGTTCATGGAATCCATGACAAACATGGGCAATCCCAATTGGTCGTCGGGCCCACTCATTGTGCAGGTCATACCCTCAATGCGGTCTTCAGTACGGAACAGGAATATCCGTGGGCCGAGGTTATTAAAACCACCGCATTGTCATGGATGGATCATTTCCTGGTCAAGATGGAACTAAGATCCACTGTCTGCCCCACCAGGGGTGGTGGACCTATTAGAATGGTCCGCCCTCGAAGGCTAATGGAACCAGTTGGATTCCAGAAAGCCTTAGAGCAGGGGTAGGCAACCTTTCCCCTTTAAGGGCCGAGGGACTTCAGCTCCCAGAATCCCAGGAGCTATTGGCCAACATGGGACTATTGGCCAACATGGCTGAGGCTTCTGGGAGCTGAAGTCCCTTGGCCCTTAAAGGGGAAAGGTTGCCTACCCCTGCCTTATAGGGTTTAATGGTTGGTAACGCCAGTGATTCTGTCAAAGCTTTGGTTAATACCTGGAACACCGACCTCGCCAAGGCTATCGACACAATCGCTCCCAACTGTCCTTTCCAACCCGCTTCTAACCATAAACTATGGTATACGGAAGAGCTTAGGAAGATGGAGCAGGTTGGACAATGACTAGAGTGCATCTGGCGGAAAACTCGACTCTCATCTGACAAGACTTTGGAAATTTCTTTCTTCCTATCAAGAGGCAATACGTGCAGCACAGAAATCTTTCTTCTCTGCCTGTATTGTGTCTGCAGAGTCCCGTCCAGCAGCTGTTCAGGGTGGTAGGGGAATTGACACAGGTTTTACCTATGCAGAACCCACTAATTAACCCGACAACGGCCTGCTGTGACGCATTTACCAACTTCTTTGCAGATAAAATCTCTCAGATAAGAGCCGATTTAGACACCAGTATTGTAGCAGAATCAATGGATGAGGTGTCCAGCAACTCCGTTAATGAAATTATACTGGATTGGTTTCAATCTGTGAGTACTGATGACGTGGAGAAGCTCATTGGTAGAGTGAGGAGACCTCTCGGCGGCTTTTGATACAGTTGATCATAACATCCTCTTGGATCGCCTAAGTAGGCTAGGAATTGGAGGCACTGCATTGCAGTGGTTCTGTTCCTTCCTCTCAGGAAGATTCCAGAGGGTGTTGCTCAGGGACAGTTGCTCTACAAGGAAAGAGGTAATTGTGGCGTCCCTCAAGGCGCCATCCTGTCCCCGATGCTATTCAACATATATATTAAACTGCTGGGAAGATCATTTGGAAACATGGGGCAGGGTGTTATTGGTATGCTGATGACACCCAGATATATTTCTCCATGACTTGGTCCTCAGCTTTGACTTCAGATGGTGTCCTCTCAATGATTGTCTTAGGGCAGTAATGGATGGGATGAAGAAAAACAGATTGAAACTGAATCCAGATAAAACGGAGGTATTTACAGTAGTGGCACCGAAACCAGGTATTGGGATACAACCTCCAGTCCTGTGTTTGCAGTCTGGGGGTGCTCCTGGATCTGTCGCTTCATATGATTAATCAGGTGAATGCAACGTTTAGGAGTGCCTGTTATCAGCTTCAGCTGATACACCAGCTGCGCCCTTTCCTGGAAGTTGGGGACCTTAAAACTGTGGTACATGCACTGGTAACCTCCTGTCTTGATTTCTGTAATGTGCTCTATGTGGGGCTACCCTTGTGTTTGGTCCGGAAACTCCAATTAGTACAGAATATTGTGGCCAGGTTGATCTCGGGAACAACTGGAAGAGACCAGTTTTAAAGTCACTTCACTGGCTGCTTATTAGTTTCCAGTGTTGGTTATCACCTTTAAAGCCCTAAATGGCTTAGGTCCAACCTATCTTCGGGTCCGCCTCCTCCCATATAATCCACCCTGCGCACTCAGAGAGAACATATTTTTTCAGACATGGATACATGAAATCATGGATACTAGTCCTGGGGAATACTGGGGTTGTACTGTATTGTCCAAGTGCCAGTTTCAGGGATGCATGAGCATGAGGATGCAGGGTACTAGTTCCCTGCTTGTGGGCATCCCTTAAGTGTCCTGCTGGTCACTGTAGGAACGTCTGATCCAGCAGGGAGGTCCTTACATTCTTGATGTCAGCATTGTTTTAATAGTTTTCAGAGCTTTTTTTTTTACTTCATAGCAATGAAAAAAGCATTCATACTGTGCTTTAAGCATGTTCATAATGTTTCACTTCAGTAATTTTACTTTCCTCACAACAACCATGTAAGGTAGGCCAGTTTTACTCTCCCCTATATTGCAGCTGGGGGTCAGAGATAATGAGACATTCCTAAGTCCACCTAGTCAGTTCTTGAGCAAGCTGAGATTTAAAAAGCATTCCTTCTAAGTTGTATCTCAGTGTCTTAGTTATTGGGTGAGATCCTGTATCATCAGACAGAACTACAATAATGGAGCTCTGTCTCATGATGCCACCCAAGCCTATTTTTTCAGCCATGCAGTGCCCCAGCAAAAGGGTTTCTGAGACATTGCAGATTGGGGCAGTGGGAAATAACAACTGTGTCAGAACAGGTAGCTAGCTGGAGAGACGCCTTGGGATCCCGCCGCAACTTCTTTCAGTGGACCCCGTGACCGGCAGAGTATGGTGGCCATCATTTCCCAGTGTTCCCATCCACAGCACCTCTCAGACCTTTCAGTTAGTATGATGCCTGCTGAAAACGTTAGTTTGGGGGGGACGTGTTCAGTTTTTAATGACTATAAATGTAAATCCCAAAAGTTACAAGCTTGTAAGTCCAGTTTATGATCTTGTAACTACTGAATAGTATGCCAACCATTATGTTTCACTGAGGAAATGAAGGAAAAATTCAATAATTATTTTATTTACTCTATATGGGAACACTGACAAATTATTCCTCCTCAGGCCCAAATGAAGCAATGTCTTCATAATAGAGAAGAAGAAGAAGAAGAAGAAGAAGAAGAAAGAATTCAACTTCCATTTCTTATGTAGGTAAAAGACATTGGCTGCATTTGCGCTGCAGAAATAATGCAGTTAGACACAACTTTAACTGCCATGGCTCAGTGCTGTGGAATCCTGGGATTTGTAGTTTGTTGTGGCACCAGAGTACTCTGACAGAAGGCTAAATATCACAAAACTACACAACCCAAAATTCTGTAGCATTGAACCTTGGCAGTTAAAACGGTGTCAAACTGCATTAATTCTCCAGTGCAGCTGCAGCCAGCATGTTATATGTCAACTGTGGTATAGCTCTCTGACCACTTGCCTGATTCTTTAACTTCATTTCTTAATAAACAAGGTCCCATATGCCTTTGTATGCTCTTTTTAAAATATATTGCACTTTCCATTTTAATTAAAATATGCTGACATCTGAAACCTGTTTCCTGTTGTGTTCCAGATAAAGATAGATAAAGAGCTCAGCAGTCTGTATAAGAGAATGTTTGAACCACTCCATGTGCCTCCAGAGCTGTTCCAAAGGCTAACAGGTCAATTCTGCAATATTCAGACACTAAAAACAGGTCAAGCGTATGCTGCTGAGGACAAAACATCAGTAGATGATCGATTAAGCATTCTGCTAAAAGGAAAGTATGTGCTTGACTTTGAAAAGGAGTTTTCTTGTTATGGTTTAATTATGGCGGGGCGGGGGGATGAAAATGAAAAACTGGAAGAGATTGTCTCATAGCCTGGGTTGGATCCAGAATCTGCCTTTCATGAGTGGAAAGGCTTCTTCCTTCTGCAGCAAGTGCCGATCTGACAGAATATCCATATTGATCAATTCCCCTCTTCTCCTGTAAACCCCTATCCCCTTTTCATTTGCTGCAGGGAATTGGGGAACCCTCTGGAACAAGGTTGGGGGTGGGGGTCTTGCAGGCTGCAAAATAAAAAAGAATTGACAGTGATCACTTATGCCCTTCTTTCCACTGTCAGGAACATTCTGATTTGTACTCAGTTTGTGGGATGCTCCTATTAGCAAGAAAAAAACTGTATCCAACCCAATAAATTGAATTTTCAATTATATATTATTTTTATTTTATCCTTATCTTTAATTTGTCATACAGTTGCATTTCAGACATTTTGGTTCTAGGAAAATATTGTTTATGTTTTCTCTATGAAATACTTCAGGTTTACTGGTAGTTTGTGTCTCTGTATGTATATTATGTATGTATATGTGTGCATGCACTCACATCATGTAACTTTGCATTTATATAGTGACAACTTAAGAAATATGTCTGGATCCAAAGCATTTGCTTTAAAGAGAGATTTCTTTTAAATGACAATAAAATTTTGGTAAAGTTGTTACTGTAGTAACTGGATTTTACAAAGCTTCTCACCAATGTCTGCTATGCCAGTGAGTTGTACCACCCTTACACACAGCTCTGAATCCTTTGCTTCTTAGATATTCAGTTTTTTTCTTCACACACTTTGGTTAACATGAGAACTTGTGTTTAGATCCAGGACTTTTTTAGCAAAGACTTTATGAGGCAGCATCTGATCAGAAAAAGGAGTCCAGACTGAATGAGATTGGTTCAAAAACAGCTAACAGTAAAGACTGAAAATTTAAGAATGGGTGTGGAAGCTGAGTGTAGCCTTCCAGATGTGGTGTGACTCCAGCTCCCATCAGTCCCAGCTGGCATGACCAATGCTCAGGGATGATGGGAGCAATTGTTAAACAACATAATGCTTTATTTCATCTTCTAGATTTCTGTGGTTTGGTTTTAAGAGAGATGCTAATTAATCTCAGCAATTTGGCTAAAATGAAAGAAGTGGTATGGGTAGAGTTAAAGTGAGATAATAATAAACACAATTTTTTTCAATTAACTTAAATTAATTGCTCTGAAAATGCAGCACATGAACTGGATGTGTTGAAATAACATGCTGCGATTAGCATTGTTGGGATAGAGTCCCAGGGAAAATGTACACTATGGGATTTAATAGTGACTTTGCAACAAAGGGTCACTGGCAGCCATGATGACAAGGCATCTTTCCACCTGGTGCTGAGTCATGGGAAGTGACAGCAGGTGATGATCACCAAGTGCAGGAAAGTGCTGCAAAATTGCAGAGTCATCCTGGATGGGTGACAGGTCACATTGTGACACAGGAGGAAGAGGCAGGGCCAGAAAGGCCACATGGGGCCCTAGCTATATAAGGGAGGTGCCTCAAGTCATAGTGTGTGTTGTGTGGATTGTTGTGACGGTGGATGGTGTTGTATGATAGCTTTGTATATAGTGGAACTAAGATTAAAAGCCTCATCTGTGAGACGTCTGTCTGCAGTGTCTCTTCACTCATTCTGGAAGGGGAGAGGTGCTTCTCCAGCTCACAAGCTGCTGCCTGCATCCCAGAAGGTGGTGATCCTGGTGCCAAATTTTGACATGGTACACCACGCACTGCGTAACCACTCTAACAAGCTTGCCTTTTAATAATGATTGTAGCTTTGGAAGACCTTAGCATTCATTCCAAATCTGTGAAGGGCACATGAGAGGAAAGTATTTTGAGCAGTATACTTCATTTATTACATCACATTTGTAATATAAAATAATTTAATGCTGAACCAGAAAATAGGAACGCCATAGTGATACTGAGGTAACTATTCATGTCAACAAGCCTTTACATGGATAAAAGCTCGATTGGTAATCTAGATCTGACTCATTTTAGTTCCTTCCTGCCCATCACTTTTTATTGGGAGTAAATTTTATACTGAATTAATCAGAGTTTTTATATATATATAGTGTGTGTGTGTGTGTGTGTTTGTGTGTGTATCAATGAATGAAAAAGAGGGAGGGAGAGGGACCAGAATCCTATTGGGCAGTTTCAAACACATATTCTGGAGTTATGTACACATGACTATTTTTTATTCATGATCCCCATGTAACCCTCAATTTAGGGACCATGTAGGGACTGTGAAATTCCCACCAGTCTCCATTTACTGGGAAGCGGCTGTTGCAAGCTTCAGAGGTCTGTTCCCCTGTCAGTTGGGAAGCAGCTGGCTTACCTTCCCTCACACAAGTCCTATGTTCCCTCACACAAGTGATCGCAGGATAAGGGGGAATTGTGACAAGGTCCTTCTTCTGTCTGTCACACCAGAGATTGCTCACAAGAGAAGGTGGTCAGTCAGCTGCTTCCTGAATAAACCCCTGCTGATTGCAGCAACTACTTCCCAGTAAGGGGACGGGGATCGGAATTTACAGCACAGCACCATAACTACAGTGTTTACGCATACATATATTCTGTGCACAGAGTAAGCACAGAATTATGAATAGGCTTTGAATACCGCATGGATTTTGAAGACTTTCTTGCAGCAGGAATGGTTAAAATGACCTTTTGCTTCCTTTGAGAAGAAAATTAGTGAAGAAATACATCCCTAGTCCAGTGCATCTTGCAGTGTCCTGACTGGTTAGTAGAGTACCTGTACTACACCTTTTGGACAACAGCTTCATTGTTGACACTCCAGAATATGAACTGACAATCAGCAGCCAGAGTAGCAAATAGTGAACCACACAAGGTCATAGTATTCATGTGGATTGGCCCTAAATTGCACCTCTTCACATATTTAGGTCCAATAATTTATTCCTAAATTATTCCAGTATAGATGAATTGCTGTACCTCAGATATTTTCAAATGTTTTTAATATTTTTATCATCAGAATGAAGGTCTCCTATCGAGGGCATTTCCTGCATAATATTTACCCCTGTGCCTTTATAGATTCTCCTGAATATCGATCAACTCAGATGAATCGGGGTGAGAAATTCCAGGTATGGAACCGTTTTATACTATGTAAGATATAGTAAGATATAAGGTGCATTGCTGAAGTTAATATTGAGTGTTATAAATTTTAATGAGCAGCAGTGGATTTATTATTTTGTCTAACTTATTCATATAGCCTTTTAAAATTTTAATGTAGTTACATAAAATCTTTATCATTTCAGATGCAAAATGTCATTGTTGGATTGCTTCTGTTAGCAGTAAAATTATAGGGTTTCCTTTTCGAATTCATGTATTTTAAAGACTTAGACTAAGATCCTGCATCAAGAGATTTAGCTACAGTGATGGCGCTCTATTGTCACAGCTACATCTCCCAGTTCTAGGCCCCAATACCCTACTTTTGAAGCAAGGTAACTCCTCAACAGCATTGGGTCTTACTTCTGGTAGGAAGCTGGATGCATCTTTGCTCAGCAGCCCACTCTACAGCACCTTCAAAAATCTTCTTTTGGGAGAATTTCCTGATTTCAAAGGTAGTTTTTTTAGAGGCATTTTGACCTTTGCAGTGGTTTGTTGCTGTTGTGTGCCTTCAAGTCATTTCCAACTTATGGTGACCCTAAGGTGAAACTGCCACGGTGTTTGCTTGGCAAAATTTGCTCAGAGGAGATTTGCCATTGCCATCTTCTGAGGCTGAAAGAGCAGTGGTGCAGCGACTTTAAATATGAATTCCAATATTAATAATGTTCTAAGTTCAGCTCACAGCATTATAAGTACTGAAAAGAAAGCCATCCAGTGTCTTCTTTTTAAATAAAAGATGTATGTCTTATTTGTCAGTGAAAGCCATAGGTCCAAGTATACTTGAAATACTTTAAATGTGTGCTTGTCTTTAAAGCATACAATACCACCTTCAGTCAGTAGTGGGCAGAATTTCCTAATTGTCAGATAGCTTTGAAGTCAGTATGGTTTGAAGTTTGAAGTTAGTGGGCAGTAATCCAAAGGATAGAGTTATAAGGCTGTCTTTTTACCATGGTGTCAGGCAGCCTCATCATGTGAATGAATGGGAAGACCACCTCTGATAGGAGCCTGTGTCAGAGACAAGAAACCTTACAGAAATTCACACTCTCACTGTTGTATTTCAGGCAAATTTCTGCCCCAAATGAAACTCTTAATACGCAATGTAGACTTTCCCACATTCCAGAATCTTCACAAGTTGCTGTGAAGAGCATGGGCTGAGTTTCAGATATTAGTTTGCATGAACTACATAGATCGTGGGTTGTGGCTTTTTTAATAATTGTTTGTTTGGCCACTGTGTGAATATATAGTAGCTGCTTGATAGTAAAACAGAGACAGAGGGCTGGTACAGAGTGTAAAATTGGTGACTGATGTAATATGTTCCAGTCATGGGCTGGGCTTAGTGCCAAGATTATATTAGTCTCTGCACTAGAAGAAAGATATTGGATAACTGAACCAATACATCCTCTGCTTTGCAGAAAACATGCAAGAGTAGCTGTGCTGGCAATTTAGCAAATTCAAACAAAAATCCACCAAATGGTGATATGTTTATTGGCCAACCAAAATGGACAATATACTTGTTGCAAGCTTTCAAAGCTCCACTGTCTTCTTCATCAGACAAGATGGTACAAACCTAACAGGAAAAACAATTGGAGATGTTAGATGCCTGCATTTTGTTGGTTCTGCCCTTAGTTAAGATCAGGGGGCGGCAACATTTGTTGCCAGGGGGCTGGGGGGGGGGAATGGTGCAGGGGCGGGGCGTGCGTGCACACATGTGTGTGCGTGCACACTTCCCTGTGTGTGCATGCGCACGGCGCCCACCGTCGTGCGCATGCGTGCGCACATGGGGGCGCCATTTTGGAAGACCCAACGGCACTGAATTCAGACCCAACGGCACTGAATTCACCCGGCGCACGCGCCCTGCGGCCTTCCAAAATGGCGCCTGCACAGTGCGCGGGGCAGTCCCAAGGCCTCCGCGGGCCGCACCCGCCTGCGGTTCATAGGTTGCAAACCTCTGGTTAAGATGGTATGGGAAGGGTATTTTTTGCAGACTCCTCCTCCTTCTGACCGTGTGGCAATTGGGAGATTTTCAAAGTCCAGGAATTTAACATCCATTTGCATCTCAACAAGGACTCCTCTCTTGCAATCCACTTTGTCTCTATTCCTGTGAGGCTGCAGGCCTCTTTGTAGGCAGAGGATAATGGATTTTGGTTAATCAATAAAGGTATCACTTTATTGTGGATTTTTGTTTGAATTTACTAAATGGCCAACACAGCTACCCCTGAATGTTTTCTGGATTGTGAGATACTGCATTGTAGCTGCAAAAGGGGAACCCTGAAGAGTGAGCCAGTGGAATGGGACCTTCAACCAAGGTAAAACAATTGTTTAATTCTTAAATTTGGACTGGATTGGCATGTTTTTACCTCTTCACCTACCTCTTCACCTACCAAAATATTCCTGATGCAAAAACATGGAGGCTTCCTGCGAAATCCATTGTCCTCTGCCTACAAAAAGGCCTATGGCCTCACAGGAATGGAAGCATATTGGATTGCAAGAGAGGAATCCTTGTTGAGATGCAAATGGATGTTAAATTTCCTGGACTTTGGAACACAGGGCCAAAAGGAGGAGGGGCCAGCCTGCAAAAGATACCCTCCCCATACCATCTGAACTAAACAGAAACAACAAAATGCAGGCATCTGACAACATCTCCAATTGTTTTTCTCCTTTGTGGTTTGTAACATCTTGCCTAATGAAGAAGCCAGTGGCACTTGGAAAGCTTGCAACAAGTATATTGTGCATTTCGGTTGGCCAATAAAGGTATCGCTGTGAAGTCGTAGGCTTTCATGGCCGGCATCCATACTTTTTTGTGGGTTTTTCGGGCTGTGTAGCCATGTTCTAGAAGAGTTTCTTTCTGATGTTTTACCAGCATCTGTGGCTGGCATCTTCAGAGAGTACTGAAATGGAAGAAAGTGGGTCTATATATACTGTGAGACCCTGGGTAGGGAGGAGTGATTCCCATGTAAACTGTGTATTGTTCTGTGTTGAATAGGTATTGTTCTGTCATTGATGGCATGGCTTCAGGATAGGAGGATATGCAAACAAGTATATTGTCTGCTGGGAAAGCCCCTGACCCTGGTTGGTTTCCCATTTGCATTTGCTGAATGCTGATTTTCCTGTTTTGCAAGAGTGGTAGCCAAACCTTGTTTACTTTAAGGGTTTCTTCTTTTCTGTTGAAGTTGTCCAAGTGTTTGTGGATTTCGATGGCTTCCCTGTGCATTCTGACCTGATAGTTGTTGGCATGGTCCAGAATTTCAGTGTTTTCAAGCAGCATTTTATTCCCAGGATGGTTTATAATGTGTTCTGCTACTGCTGATTTTTCTGGCTGGCCCAGTCTGCAGTGTCTCGCTGTTTGGTGGATCCTCTGCTTTGGACATTGATTTGTTTTGTATGTAGAAGAAAAAGTTGCAGTAACATCTAATTATAAGGGCTTAAATCTTAATATTCTTTTCCCGCAGGCCAGCTTAAGCTGTAACAAAACAGGCAGTAGAGGGCTGTGAGCCCCAGAACTCAAAATATTTGGATTTGCTACCATCTAACCCAGGGGTCGGCAACCTACGGCTCATGAGCCGGGTGTGGCCTGCGGAGGCATTGGGACTGGCCCGTGGCCGGTCCCGCCACTGCTCCGTGCGTTGCGCGTGAGCACAGACACCATTTTGGCATCCCAAATGGTGCCCGTGTTTGCGCATGCATGCGCGCGAACACGGGTGCCATTTTGGAAGGCCGCAGTGCGCGTGCGCCGGGTGAATTTGCCTGGAACAGGCATGCTGGGCCTTCCCTGGGCCCTGGCAAGGCCGCAACGCGCACATGGCCAATATATAAATGGCGCACCGCAAACTTCCAAAATGGTGCACCACGCGCACACGGGGGAAAGTGCGTGCGCATGCAAGTGCGCACGCGCCCAGCCGGCCCCCACGCCATTTCCGCCCCTCCGGCAACAAATGTTGCCGACCCCTGATCTAACCACTTCAATCTTTGTTTACTAGTCTTAGGCACACCTGTTATTTAGCTTTGATTTATATCAGACATTGTTCTTGTCATTAAACTGAATGTAAAAGTGTCCATTTTTATTGTCTACTAAATATTTCTCCCAACTTTGAATTTCTAAAAATAAAAATCTGCTTTATATAAATATGAAAATACAATATGTACACAAAATGTATTAAAGTAGTGCATCGTATTTCCTTGCATGCTATTGGCCATATAGCTTCATGCTTTGACTTGGTTATGGGCGTAGCACAGTTATCATTTCCTGTGAGAATCCCTGATTATTTGTTCCACATAGGAATTTGGATTTTCACTTTTGAAAGGAGGGAACTTTATTTTTTATATTTAGTATGCTGGTGCCATCTGCTGGATGGAAACTTATATAGCTGTCCTAAAATAAACAAAATACGTAGTTTGCTTACCCATGTGGAGCAGCCTTTAGAAGTGAAGCTGCTAATCAGAGGCTACAATCCTAGCTAGTATAGTCAATAGAACTCCCAGTCTATGGCATGGAGTCATGCCACCAAAATCATGCTCTTGTTAATCAGTCATGTTGCTGTAAATTAGGTTTAGGACATGGTAACTGTTTTGTGTTCTCATTTGTGATCATGGCACTATTGCCACAGCCACAAATAAATGTAAAATCTACGTTAAAGGCCAGTCAGAAATCCATAGTGATGGAGTCTAGTCTGCTGCCACCAGCAGGTAAAGCTACAAGGAGCAGAAACCAGAGACACCACTGGAGACCCTCATAACTCTTCAATGCAGCTTTGCTCACTGGCAAAGTCTTTCAGTCCTTTTCCCTACTTTTTCAAGCTACTGATCCTCCACACCTTTCCCCTTTTGTGGCATTGGAGCTCTGATACGAGAAGGGTGAGGGTGAGTAAAATAGCACCCAAAGATGTGAGAGATCTAATGTTGGATCCTCCCCTCTGAGATCTGATCTTCTCCTTTTGGGTCAGAGTTCTGCCTTTCCCATTGTCCTGGGACACTGTCCCAAGGACTGTAGGATTATACCTTCAGCTAGCTACATAGCCTGGGTTCATATTGAATATTGACAGAGTGGAAAGTTTTACTAGTTGCAGTTTGTGGCTACAATGTGAAGATCTCCTTTTGGAAGGCACAATTTCAGCTTGCACCTTGAGGTCCTGAATGCCTTTACTGCATGAATAGCAACAATGTCAATTTTCTCATAATGTAGTCCATTTCATGAGCAATTTTATTATGTAGGGTTCTGGTCACATTGCCTCCTTGAATACATGCTACTTATGCTGGTTGCACACATATTCTACGAACCTGAGTTAGAGTTTCAGAACACTTGCAGATGTTTCTTGTAGCGAAGATGGCCTGAGAGAGAGAACATTATTTTCTGGTGATTGTTGTTGTTCTGTGTCTACAAGTCATTTCCAACTTACGGAAAACCCTAAGGCAAATCTATCACAGGTGTTTATTGACAAGATTTTGTTCAGAGAAGGTTTTGACTTTGTCTTCCTCTGAGGCTGAGAGTGTGATTTTTCCGACATCATCCAGTGGGTTTCCATGGATGAGAAAGAATTTGAACACCATTCTCCAGAGTTGTAGTCCAGAGCTAAAGCCACTCTGGCTCTCTTTCTCCTGATTAGATGTTGCTAAGAGTACATTGAAGATTGATTTTTAGAAATATTTTTATGGAAAGCTGAAATAAAATAAAGCTGTGCTCTTAGCTGCGACTGACTTGTTTTGTACAGCTTTGCAATACTCTCTGTTTCTGATGTCAGAAAATCAGAAAACTAGTAAAGACTAGATCTATAACAATCCTGTGCTTGAATTATACAAGAGTCTACAATTTCTAATTGGAAACTCTTAACTAGGAACCTCTGTTACAGAGAGGGATATAACTATGATCTATGTCTCCTCTTGGCTCTCACCTGGACTCAGTGTTTAGCCACTGGAGTCCACTTGGTGGAGAGTAGGGGGAGTGGGATGATCAGAAAAGTGTTTGGCTATATCTCTGCAGCAAACACAGACCCATGTTATCATCTGCCAGAGCTCTCAGTGGATGCTGTAATCATTCTAGAGCGTGTTTTTAAATCAAAATTTCTTCACTATACCATATTGAAAAACCTGGGAAACACTTTGGCTTCAGTTCAAACCAGAGTTAAGCACATCCTGTGTTGTACTGTTGAAATGGCTTTTGATAGGAGAAAACACTGATAATATGCTTGTATTAAGTCTTTGCTGAACATCCCAACTAAATGAATTGTAATCAATTAGATCCATTAATGCTGTGCTAATTTTATGAATGTGGTTTCTTCATAGGTCTCCATTACTGCTGATGATAACTGCAAGTTCTTATGCTGGTCTAGAGAGAGGCTTGCATATTTTTTGGAATCGGAGCCATTTCTTTTTGAAATATTTAAGCATCTTATTGGAAAAGATATTACAAACAAGCTGTATTCATTAAATGATCCAACTCTAAATGATAAGGTAAGCAGGTTCCTGTCTACAGTACTGAGTTGTATAGCTGCTGTACAGATAGACTTGCTGGTGCTCTCTCCTTCATAAGACATACTCTATGTTGCTTCTTTAAACATATTTCTTCCATTTCTTCTGCCTCATCATTTTTTGTTTTAAATGTGGCACTGATCAATCCAAAGATGAGAGAGTGCTATTTGCTGTAGATGCACAAGAAACAAGAATGGCTGTTAAACCCTGCTTAAGAATTTCTTTGAAGAGTCAATAGCCACTGGCAGTAAATGGACCTTATCACACGCGGGGCTCAAAGCGGCAAGAAAGCGATATAAGAATCAATCCAGAACTATACCGGTAGAAACCCCACAATACGGAAATGGCTATCAGACGCAACTAGCATCATCGCACAATTAACGAAAGCGCGATGAAGCGCCTCCCGGGCACCGTATTTGCTGTTCACACACAAGTGAAACCTAGATTGCCTTAACGCAGAGAGGACCATGTTTACCCGTTCTGTTTGTTGCCAGATCCAAAGAGGAAGTACACGTCATAAGATGCTTCCTCGCAGACCCATGGGAAATCACGCTGGGAGCCATGGGTCATGACGGGGAAATGCTCCACGATACCTATTTGGTGATCAGGCATACGGCGAAAGCGCAATGATTGTGCTATCATTCCGATCGCGCAATTGCAATTCCCCAAGAAACCAGCATTCAAAAGAACGGGGATGATGCCGCATTGGGATGGGGTTGTGACGGGGTTCTGTGCGACGTCGTGTGAACACACAGAAAAATAAAGCGCAATAGGACGGTATTTAGTGTGGATTCTGTCTGCTTTAGACCCCGTGTGATAACGTCCTATGAGTTGCCAAGCTTGATGCAGTTTTCTGGTTATAGTGCCCAATATTAGAATTGCACCAGGCTAGGCATCCAGGTATTATACTGTGTACTCGTTAAATTCCTCCAGTAGTCTATGGTTAATGTACTTACCAGCTTACCACTTTTATATGCACTCCATTGTTGTAGAGACCTAGCACAACCTAGTGGTTTGAGCATTGGAGTATGACTCTGCAGACCAGGGTTTGAATCCCGGCGTAGCCATGTAACCCACTGGATAACCTTGGGCAAGTCACCTTAGGGTTGCCATATGTACACAATAACAACAGCCATTGTTGTAAGTGTACATCACCTATTCTGCATGCTTAACTTTGTCTCATTTTGCAATCATACTGCAGGCAACAAATATTTCTCTTGACACCTTTAAAGCAAAGCAAAGCAAAGCAGCTTCATTTATGTACCGCTTCATACCGTGCTATGGAGTGTCTAAGCCAGGGGTAGGCAACCTTTCTCCTTTAAGGGCCGAGGGACTTCAGCTCCCAGAATCCCAGGAGCTATTGGCCAACATGGGACTATTGGCCAACATGGCTGAGGCTTCTGGGAGCTGAAGTCCCTCGGCCCTTAAAGGGGAAAGGTTGCCTACCCCTGGTCTAAGCGGTTTACAACTATAAGCTCATTGCCCCCCAACAGCTGGGTACTCATTTTAGCAACCTTGGAAGGATGCAGGCCTGAGTCAAGCCTGAGCCCTGGCTAGTATTGAACTCGCAACCTTGTGGTCTGTGAGTGAGTGGCTGCAGTACAGGCATTTAACCACTGCGCCACCAGGGCTCCTTTAAAACCAATGGTAGAATTATAACATAGGCATTTGTGGATTAAAGTTTTTTTTCCACATCTATGCTGTCATAATTCTGGTCAGTGGTCCTGCAGGAGCCTTACCCAACTTGGTGCCCATCAGATAGTATGGACTACAGTGTACATCACTGCAGCCAGCATGAATATTAATTAAGGAGGATGGGAGTTATAATCTAAAATGTCTGGCTTTCACCAGGAAACGACAGCCTACTTTACCCTGGCAGATGTCTGAGGAAGATGGAGAAGACTGATAAAAATTTTTATATCACTTTTCACTCCCAAAATCTCAAAGTGATTTAAAATGTTGCTTATTAAGGGACATTAAGTCAAATAATAAAGCCACTCGACAATGATAAAATAATAAAACAATTATTTAAAATCACTAAAATTGCACAAGCTAAATGACTAGGATTGACGCTTTGGGAAACATCTGGGGAAACAAGCCATGTTTCTTATAGTTTACTGGAACTGTAAGAAACATGGCTTGTTTCCCCAGATGTTTCCCAAAGTGTCTACCCTAGTCATTTAGCCCATGCAATTTTAGCGATTTTAAAGAACTATTTTATTATCTTGTCATTGTTGCTATGGCTATGCCAAAAAGCACTTCGGGCCTTGAAACTGGGATTATTTACTTGAATTGACTGCAGAATCAAAAAACCTGCCCAATTATAGCTGGTACAGTACAGCCCTCCTCTTCAAACCTACCCCTAACTATAAATAGCCACCCCAGCCTAAGTAGTAACTTAGTAGCTTGTTCAATTTATCCAGAGACTAGAACTACTTAAATTAGTGGAAACCTCACATTGGCATATAAATCCTTTATTGCTTTAGGTGCAGTGGCAGTGAGGGAATGGCAGCAGAAGCTATCTCTGAGCTTGGAAGCCATCGGGGCAGCTTTATCTCCTGATGTGGATGGCTTTCACTGCTATCCTCTCCTTTGTTACAGCAGCTACAGCCTTTTTTCCACTGCCACTGCATTGCCTCCTCTGCTGCATCATGGCATCTTTTTTGTTGGCGTAGTTATGCTGGCTTATAGACTCCTGGCCTGAATCACCATCTGTCAGTCCAACTTACTTCACATTTCTGTGAAGATAAAATAGTCACTGAGGAGATGCATACTGCTGTGAACTCCTTGGAGAAAAGGAAGATGGGATATAGATATCTTATTATATGTTGCATTAGGTGTAGAAGATTTTAAGAATAGCATGTTTCTCTCTACAGGCATCCCAAAAAATAGATCGGCAGCCCAGCCTGTGTTCACAGCTCTCTGTGATGCAAATGAGAAACAGCATGGCTAGCTCAAGTGATGGGGAAGAGGGCTTACAACATTTTCTCCGTGGGACTTCCTCAGCTTCCTCCGTCCGTGAGTCATTAACTTTCCATGTCTAGGAGTTCCTTAAAATACTAGTCATTGACAGAAATCCCCAAAAGTCTCACAAAATATTGCAGAGTGCCTTTGGGAAGAAAACATGGGGAAGCTGTGTCTAGATTTGTGACAACAGCAAGAAAATGGACTCCCACAAATGTGTTCATAGGTTGCTTTCTGTTATTCCAGTTGAGCTCTTTCATTATACCATATTTTAATGAGAATATGTAGAGTGCGTGTGGAGCAGGGTCAGTCTTCACATTCATGTTCATTTGATGATGATTGCATTAAAAACAGTGCTTTACATATGGGAAGGGACTATTGCAGAGCAAATTCCGTAGACCAGTTCTATATGTATATGTGCATATGTACTTCGTAGCAGTATGAACAAGGAGATAAATGTATATATACATACACAGAGATCGAGAGAGAGAGAGTATCCCAGGCTATGGAACGGCCTGCTGGATGAGATCCGTCTTATCACCACACTTGCTGCTTTTAAGAAAGCAGTAAAGACGGATCTCTTCCGGCAGGCCTTCCCGGAATAACTTCCAGTCATAGGGAACCCGGCTATCTGCCTTGTGTCCCCTATAACTGTTGTATGCTGCCCATTGTTTTTGTTTTGTTTTTTGAGTTTTTATGCATAATGTATTTTAATTTCATGTTAGTTTAATCTAGTTTTAAGGGGTGGGAGGGTTGGGGAAATAGGGATTGGTTGTTTTAATCTGCTTTCTGTTTTTAATTATGCTGTAACCCGCCCCGATTGCCAAGCAGAGGGGCGGGCTAGAAATAAATTATTATTATTATTATTATTATTATTATTATTATTATTATTATTATTATTAATCATCTTCTATTTGCTTGTATTTGTCCATGTGAGGCAGTTAGACTTAGTTGTGAGTTAGCAAATACTGTCCATGTGCATAGATATATAGAGCATCCATGCCAACTGCTGGCTTGCTATCCGCAGATTTGGGCTTCCACAGACAGCAAGCCCTAGCTTTTTAAATGGGTGTGCATACACATAGCCACGCAGAACAGGATTTAAAAGTCCCACATTTTTTGCTATCTATGGGGGAACCGAAACAGATCACCCGTGGATAGCAAGGGACAACTGTATACACATATTGTCTTGGACCCTGATGTGCACAGGAGGCAGTGCAAATGGAGAACAGAAATCTTTTTTATTTCAAAGAGAACAGGATGTATTTTCAAACAAGAAAAGCCATAGAAATTAGATGTGCCTAGAGCAACTAGTACAGTATAAGAGTTGGCTTTCTGTTACACTGCAGAACTCTATAGATATTGTATATTTACTTTTTGAGAGTTTGGGTTGCTTACTCACAAGTCTCTGCAACTCTTATTCCTCTTTGTATATCCTAGAATGTCAGTGTTTTTGGAAATTAATACTCATGTAATATATCATCTCATTGTACATGTATGTATGTGTGTGCTTATGTGCCTTCAAGTAACTTGTGGTTTATGGTAATCTCATGTCTTATGTTTATCCCATGAGTAAATATGACCATATGAATTTCATAGGGGTTTCAAAGGCAAGAAATCCTCAGAGGTGATTTGCTATTGCCTTCCTCTATTACTAGACAAGTTTTTGTCAAACAGGTCGGTATTAATAAAACTTAAGTTCTGCAACAGAAGAAACCAAAATTATATGCAGTGCGATGGCATGCAGGTCTGCTCAGAAGCTAGTGGTGCTTAATTCCTAAATACTGTATATAGTTTTGTCTCCTAAAACTAAAGTTACTGCTAATGAAAGCATGTGTGATTTATTTTTTGCCAAACTTATGATGACAGTAATATTCAAAGATATAGCCATGTTAGCCTGTTCCAGCATAAAAAGATAAGGCAATCCTATAGCATCTTTGGGACTAGCTGAGAAAAATATATTTCCAGTATAAACTTTTATGGAATCCAGTCCATAGATGCAGCCCACTGTGTCTGATTAAACTTATCTACAAATGTTTATGCTAAAAATGTACTTTTCTCAGTTAGTGTCAAAGTGCTGTGTCTTCTTACAATTAGAGTGTTACCATAGAAAACTGTATACTAACTCATGGACTCATCTGAAGAGATCAGCAGATAACTTGTTCCTAATATTCTCTTGGGGTGTCAGTGTTACAAAATTGCACTTGAGTTGGATTATAGGTGAACTCAAATTTGGAGCCTGCCAAATTTTTCTCTGGTTTCCAACAACTCACAAATCTCCCCAAATGTTGCAAAGTGATTTTGGAATATAATACAAAGTGCAGGTGCCTGATTCTCTCTGCTTTCCCTCCCTCTCTGTACCATCCAGAGCTGAACTTTGATACCTCCTACTGTTGTTGTTTTACAGAAGGGGTAGGCAACCTACGGCCTCGGGGGGCCGTATGCGCCCCCCCCCGAGGCCTTTGGACCGGCCCCAGGCCAGTCCTGCCGCCGCCACCGACAACCCCTGCTGCCGCCCGCCATGATGATATTGATTATTATTGTTATTACTTGTTCTTGGGGTTTTCTTGGCAAAATCTCCACAGGGGTTTTGCCATCATGGCTTTTCTGGGGCTGAGAGATTGTGTATGCATATTTTTAAATTTTATTTATTTATTTATTTATTATTTTATTTTTTTGCTTCGCCCCCCCAATTGTCTGAGGGACAGCAACCCGGCCCCTGGCTCAAAAAGGTTGCCTACCCCTGCTTTACAGCTTTTGCTTGTGAAGACAGCTTATGCCAGGACAGTTCAGGGGGAGGATAATACTGCTTCAAATAACATCGACCAGCATGTATCACAGGAGTTGAAAAAAGGACCTGCACCTGTATTTTTATTCTGCTACATCTGCAGCTGTACCGCCACTTAAAATACTCAGTATATTCCATTGATACGGCCTATTTTGACCTGCAGTGCACATTCAAGGTGCTTTATTCTGTCTGCTAGCTCCTTAGCAGCATTGTTGATGGGGAGAGAAACCCTTTTTCTAGAAATTCAAACCTAGGGATGGGAAAATATTTGTTATTCTTTTTTCTCAGGTTGAAAAACAAGTTTCCAGGCAGTTAGAATAATAGACCAATGAGAACCTTGCACAATTTTATCCAAACATTTAAACATCCTGAAGTGTTGTGAATGAATTATTATCCACAGAAAAACATGTGGCTTTTTCTGCACAGGAAATACTGCCCCCGCCCCCCCAGGAAACAACTGTTATTCTGTGCAGGGAAAAGGGTTTTATACAAAACAAAACAAACCCATGTGCTTTTCTGTACAGTAGAATTTTTTTTTTTGTAACACTTTGAGACATTTGAGTATTGAATATTGTGACCAAGTATTCATTTTTCCCTCCACAGCAGGGGAAAAGAACCTATCATAATCATTTCTCATTGCATGTAAAGATGAAATAGTCTAGGGTTTGCATCTCTATCTGGGGCCTCATGCATCACTCTGAGGCTGTTTTGGTGGTCCCTGACTTCCTTGGACTACACTTTTTCTGGCAGACCTCCAGAAGGAGCCATTCACCTAACTTCAAGCAAATACTTATCTTTTTAAAAAAAGGTTTGGCCATGTCCAGTTTTGTGTTGTTTTGACATTTTGGCAATCTGTGAAGCCCACAGAGAGTTACAGGAACAAAAAACTGGTGACTTCACGTGCCAAAACTCCTCATCTCTGCTACACTACTTAAATCTTCCCTTTGTTGATGTCCAAGAGTATGAGAATTCACTGTAGAATATATGGCTGGTGTGTGTGTGTGTGTGTGTGTGTGTGTGTGTGTGGTTTACTGCATGAATTTGATGTAATTGTAAGCTAACCTGCTGCTTTTTAAAATAACTGTTGCCAAGATACAGTTCTTTAAAACAAAATTTTCTGCTGCATATATTTTTCAATAAATTCAAAAAGAAGGATGTAGAGCTATAACTATGTTTTTTTCCCTTAGGTTATATACTTTGAATTTTTCTGATTCTGTCTGTCCTTTATTGTCTGTGCTGCTTCTCTTTCTTACTATGATGACTGTTTTCTCTGTGTTAAGTTTATATGGTATTTTAATTTTATTGGGTATTCATAAGGATGAAGTATAGTTATTTTGATAAATAATATTTTGAAAATGAAAGAAAAATAATGAAAACCTGGTGGGTCGCTGAAGATAATCAAGAAGTAGCAATAATTCATTTCATTTAATTTTGTATTTTATTTTATTTTACTCTGTGCCACCTACATACCCTCAGTTAGAATTCAAAGATATAGCCATGTTAGTCTGGAGAGTCAGTACGTAGAGATCTTGTAGCACTTTTGAGACTAACAGAAAGAAATAGGCAGCATGAGCTTTCGTAGACTTCAGTCTACTTTCTCAGATGTATACATCCCCTAGTTACCTTTCCTAAATTTCTCCTGAAATATTTCTGACTTATGGCAACTGAGGTTGAACCTGTTATGGGGTTTTCTTGGCAAGATTTATTCATAGGAGGGTCTCTCATTGCTTTTCTCTAAGGCTGAGAGTGTGTGACTTGCCCAAGGTCACCTAATGGATTTGCATGGCTGAACAGGAATTCGAACTTTGGTCTCCAGAGTCATAGCCCATCACTCAAACCACATCATGCAGGCTCTCTTCAAAGTTACTTAGTGCTATACAGAGCCAACATTGAATATTGTTGTTGTATGCCTTCATGTTATTTGTGACTTAGGACAACCCTAAGGCCATCACAGAGCCAAAATCACCAAGTGGGTTTCCATGGCTGAGCAGGGATTCGAACCCTGGTCTCCAGAATTGTAGTCCTATGCTCAAACCGTGAGACCATGCTGGGACTCATAATTAGACTAGCCCATGCTATTTATTCTTGTTGTTTTAATGGAAAGACTTAAGAAGTTGATTTTATTCATTTATTTTTAAAATGTTGCCAGGTCAACCATCTCCTAATTTAAGGACATCACCCAAAATGAAACCAATTGAAGAAAGTGTTGAGGATGATGTCTTTGAGCCCCCATCTGCCATACCATCTAAATCTCACCAGTGAAGTCACTGGATTGAATTCTACTGAACTGCACAAGCTGATGACAAGCGTGGTAGGCAAAGAAGACATACTGATGAGATTGTAAAAGTTAATACAACTATTATTTGTGTTGTATTTCACTTTATTTTGCTACCAAATGACTACATAGAAAATGGAGATAGACTGACTAACCATGTTACCTGAAAATAAGTCCTTTTTGTTGCAGTGGGGCTTGAAGCTCAATTTTGGACCATTGTGTGCTTGGGTCACTGGAATGCCTCACATTTGTCAACAGAGAGAGGTGCTTGTGTCTGTGTACACACACATGCATACATACACACAGTGCGAGAGAGACATCTCACACCTAACTCCTTTTTTGAAGTAAACAGTCTCATCAATTCTGTATCTCCAGGAGAAATCTTGGAAATCCCAGACTGTTGTAGCTATTCCATGCCTTCAAGTTGTTTCCAACTTATGGTGACCTAAGACAAATCTATTGCAAAATTTTCTTGGCAAGATTTGTTCAGAGGGGATTTGCCATGGCATTCCTCTGAGTGACTTGCCTATGGTCACTAAGGGGGGATGCAGGCCAGCCTAAAGGGCCGGCCTAGGGGTGGAGCTGGGGTGGGGCGACCACACGCCGGCCACCCCGACTCTGCCCCAATGCCGCCCCGATGCTGTGCACCCATCTGCATGGTGCATGGTGTCAAGGCGCCCTCTTCGTGCAGCGTGTACACGCTGTGCCAAAAGAGCCGCTGCAGTGTCTCTAAGGGTGGCCTTTTGCCACCCCCAAAAGGAGCAGCATTTTGTCGCTCTTTTGGGGGCGGCAAAAAGGAGGATTGGGACCATAGTGTGTGGTTTCCGTGGCCCCAGAGCAGCCCCAAACTGGCTGTATGCATCGGCCCTAAGTAGGTTTCCATGGAAGAGCAGGGATTCAGACCCTGGTCTCTCAGTTTCCTAGTCCAACCCCCAAAGCACTACACTGTGAAAACACCAGGTTAAAAGTGTGTATGTCCTTTTTTGGGGCAGCATTTCACTGGAGATCTGAGAAGGTGATGTTTCCTCTCTAGCCAGTTATTGCCTGGGTGCCCCCTGCTGTTCATTCCCCAGCCACCCGCTCAATGATTGTGGCAGTGTTCTCCTTGCACTGGGAAACTATATTCCAGGGTGGAAGGCATGCAGTTGTGCAGGATCTTGCCCTCCATATGTATCCACAACCAAAACAAATCGTTGGATTGCAGCAATTGTACTTAGCAATGAAATTTTAAACAAAAGAGGTAAAGGCTTTTAGTTTTAAATTACATTGCAGTGAAACCATGTGAAAACAATGCAATAAAAGTTGTGATATTTTTAACCCCTAAAAGACAGCCTTGATTCATAGATGATCATCATATTTTGTTTGCTTTGCAAAATGTTCTGTCACATTGTTGAAAGTTGTCAGCACATGCAGAGGTAAATATGACCCAATGTTATTATTTGTTGGCATTTTAAACAAACAGGATTATTGATAACAGTAGTGAATTGCTTTGTCTGGCTAAATGTTGATCAGAAGATTTGCTATAGTGCCTTTTTATTCTAATTGCATACTTAATACATATCAGGGGCATTATGGAGATACAATATTTTGTAGTGAAGATGAGCACTTTCAGTCCCATTGATTTAGACTGGATTTTTGGTGTGCTTAAGCATAATTCTCCTACTGAAATGAGAAAGAATTGTGTTTAATTTCCTTTGGACTTTAACAGTTGTTATAGCAATAGCTGGTCTTTTATGGGGCTTGTACTGGCAAACACTTTAATGGAAAGCCTTGAGAAGAAATGATGTCTATCATCAGGATGTCACCAAAAAGAGCAACCACTAATTGATGTGAACATGTATATTTTTTCAAGGCTACACATATAAACAATTTAAGCTAATGATTGTATAGTTTAGTATTAAAAATATAGTGTCATAATAGTGTCATAAAGCATCTGGAATTGTATCCTTTCCTGATATTATTCTTTATGGAAAGAGTGTTTTCTTTTAAAGTTAGACAAATACTTTAAGAATTAATGTGGCTGGACTGGATTAACCAAAGTGGTTTATAAAAGCAATTACAAGTTTTGTGTAGTGCAGTTATAATTCACCATCATGTTGTGTCACATCTGTAGAATCAATCTGTTAATAACAGGAGTGCTTTTTTTGTGAAAACCAGTGTACATATAAGAAAGATGCATTTACTTTTCTGTACAATAAAATTGTTAACATGTATTGAACATCTTCATTGCTTATTTTATCTCACTTTTCCCATTTCCTTTACCAGCCATGCTAATATGGCTTATTTGTCACATTGTTACTGAAGATAGGCATGTGATTCTTTTGATCAAGCTATATATTTGATCAAAAGTATGTGGTGGACCTGATGGTGAGATTTGCAGGAATATTATTTCATTATGAAACTTCTCTATACATGCTGGTGGTATATTCTTGGAGACATGTCAGAACTTCATGGCAATATATCCTGATGAGTTACCATGCCAGTATTAATGATTGAGATGCCGGGGGGGGGGGGGGGGAGGGGGTTAAAGTCTAGTAGTAATGAAAAATTCATTCTCTGAAATATAATAATCAGCAATATCTGTCACTAGTCTGTGGCAAACACGCATAGAACCACAACACCCTGTCTGACAAGTTTTCCAGTAAAGATTAAGAAATTGCATCATCATGTGGATAATACATGTGATTCTGTTTTTGTGATGTAGCAGTGAACTATCTAATCTATGTTCTCTTTTTATGCTTTGAGACTTGGGTTTCTGGAATTCCCTGTGACTGCATGCAGACCTCACAGATGAACTCTGTTGACGTGATACTTACCCATGATGAATATGAACAGAAGCAGGGGAAGCATTCCATTCGTGGCTCTATAAGGAACTTCAGACCAGCAGTCAAATTCATTGCCTCCTTATCCAAGACAAATAGTACTTAATTATCCACCTGTTGTTGGTATCAGTTAACACAGATTTTTCTCCCAGTTGTCAATTTTTCAAAGGGTCAGTTTGGAACCAGCCAAAAGTGTCTTCTACCTAAATACCAAATATCAAAGCCAGGCTTTTGGTGATTTAGTATATATTTTAATCTCATTCCAATGTTACATCCAGAATATACACTGCTATACACTGAACACTAAAGTTAGAATCATTCAAGCTATTGTATTTCCTAGTACCATAGGGCAGTGAAGAAAGCATAAAGGAAGAAAATTAATTCACTTGAGATATGGTCCCCGAGAAGAGTGCTAAGGATGCCATGGACAGCTAAAATGACAAACAAATGGGTCCCTGAATAGATCAAGCCAGAACTCTCTTTGGAAGCCAAGATGACTAAATTGAGACTGTCGTGTTTCAGCCACATCATGAGAAGGCAGGACTCATTAGAAAAGACAATGATGCTGGGGAAGATGGAGAGAAGTAGAAATAGAGGAAGACCACATTGCCAGATGGAGAGACTCAATCAGAGAGACAGCGGGCCTGAACTGCAGCATCTGAGCAGGGCGGTAGAGGATAGAGGGACTTTGAGACGTCTAATTCACAGGGTCACCATGAGTTGGGATCGACTCAAAGGCAGCTAACAACAAACAGACTGCTAAGAATACAGCATTTTTTCACAACCTAGCTATCAAATTTTCTGCTGGTCATTAATAAGCAACAGACATTAGTACACTGAATCCTGTTGCTAGCTCCTATTAGAGCAAATCTGTTGAACATATGAAATTCACCTATGTGTTGACTCTTATTCAACAGTTGATTTGATGAGTCATGACATTCAGGATTTTTTAAAAAAGGGAAAATGCAGTGATGAAATATATGGTAATTGTTCAGAGTTGTCTGTTGGATCAAATCAATCTTTTTTCTTGCCATGCTGTGCACAGCCACTTCCAATTCAAAAGGAAGTGATTTCCAGTTCTGAAAATATTAAGGCAAAACAAAGGCTAGACTCCAGTTAGTGAATTATGATGGCTTAAGTCACACTTTTGCCATCATAACTCACATTTTGGTCATTTGCAGAGGCTGGAGTTCTGTTCTGATCATGCACTGACCCTAATCCCCCGGCACCCACCTTATAAGCAGTGTGATACCCCAACATGGCCAGGCATTTGTTGCTGGAAAGTGAGGAAGATAAGTAGGGAAGTTTTTGGATATTATGCTGGAGCTGGAGCCCTGTGACAGGCATCCACAAGTAACTCTTGGGAAGTCCCTGCAGATGATGTCTTTGCAGTGTGTTCAACTAGTGGAAAATAGTAGGACACTCTTCTACTGATATCCCACTTCAAAAACATGTAAATGGCCATGGGGGGAGCCTGCACTGCTTATACTGTGGCTTGGGGTAGGAGGAAGACATAGGGGCTCTGCAGATGGCGCAAAGTGCCGTCTTGGAGCCAGGGAAGGGGAGGGGCAGCCGGACGCCCAACCCCTTCCTGAGGACATCATCAGAGCGCGCACTGTTGCACACGGCGAGCGCTCCGATGACGTCCTTCCAGCGCAGCCTCCACACGGGCTGAGCCGGAAGGAGTGCAGAAGAGGTACACGCCGCCTCTTCCAGCACCCCTTCTGCCTGCTCTGGAAGGAGCAGCATTTTAGCGCTCCTTCTAGGGCTGGCAGAAGGATGTATTGGGGCCACTGCATGTGTTAGCAGCAGCCCAAATACTCCGCTTCTCGATGCGGCCCCTCTGCTCTCCCCCATAGCTAAAGGATTATGGCCACAGCTTGGAAATCCTGGAAAAATTGCAGACATCACACCTTTCCTCTCCTGACTCCAGCTGCCCTGTGTTTATCCTTTAAAAATAAGATGAATGGGAGAGCTAATCACAGATTTTTTATTTTGAATATTTTAGCCTACACTACTTTTCAGCATCATATGAAAGCCCTGAAAGATAAGATTTATTAATGTCATTTGGAAGAATATTTAAAGCACGTGCAGCATCTTATCTCTAAATACCTAGAGACAATATATGTCTGCAACCAACTTAATTCTTAGACCACTATTGTTTGCATGTCCTTATTTCTTCTATAGTGTACAGAACAGACTTAACTGCTTGAACAAACTGAGAAAAGTATGTGTGTGTAATGGGAATGAACGTTGGTTTGCAAAAACTGTTTTCTTACAGGATTGGGAAGTTCCTTTCTTCATGAGCGTTTTCAAGCTAATCTTACTCTCAAACCCCATTGGGTTACTCAGACTTGTGAGGAGAAGGACGAAGACTTCTTTTCTTTCAAGCAATTGGTAAATAAAATTGTACTTTCAGCTATATGAGAAATAGTTGCAAAATCATTTTGGGATTCAGCTGGATATTGCGATCAGAATTTGCAGCTGAATCCCTTCCGGTTCTAGTAATTGACTGCACTTCAGTTTTTAATGTTCCTCCATAGTTTCCTCCTAAGAGATTAATAATCTATTAAAACCACATCCTGGTTTCCTGTACAAAGTACTCCTGGGACCTAAATTGCCCGCCATCCTTTGTTGTAAAAGGTGATGCTGAAGTGAAATTTCACAGACTTATTGACTGGAACCATGATTAGTCCAGCCATCTATAACACAAATGGCACATGGCAGGGTTGCTTTGTTCGCTTCCCTTCCCTTTCCTGAACTTTCAAAACAGAAGAGATACAAGAAATACCCCTGCTGCATTGCTCTGGAGCTGTTCAGCTGTCCATTTGACAACTCATTTGAAAGGAAGAATTGTTTCTGGCAACAGAGAAAGTAAAATGGTGGCTGATATCCTGTTGAGCAGTTACAAATGTGTATGGTAGCCTTACATATTATGTAACTGTTCAGTATTCACTATTGCTATGATTGCAAACGCCCCCGCCCAGACCTATCTTAACAGCGAGTAGCTTTACTGAGCAAAACAGGTCTCTTCTTCTAGCTATTGGGGTGATGCAGGATGATATTTCCAGCTCTCACTACTGAGCTGTAGTGGGATGAGGAATTGTGACATGTCCTGCTTCTGATGATCACACCACAGCTTGTAAATTATCAGTTCAGGTCTCTACAGGAGTGATTGATTCCCTGCACAAGTGGGGAGGGAGAGAAAGGATGGGAGGAAGAAGAGTGAGCAGGAATTAGTTTGCAAACATTTGGTTTGGGCCTTATCCACCATGACTTAGGCCCTGTGGGCTGACTCCCACTTTCTCAAGCGATTCAGTAATTGTTAAAGTTCTGGGTTTTCATGAAAAAGCCCAAAAATGGAGAGATTGTTTAATCTTACCAGCAGAGTTAGTTCAGCAGAATATATATGAACAGGAAACTAGGTCCACCTTTGTTCTCCCAGCCCCCACGTGTCTCCCCAATAAAGGACTGAGACAAAGTCTTTAGTGAGAGTAAAATAAAAAGTAAATTTACTTAGAAATCACGTGCATATTCATACACACAGGTCTAAATTCATGTTGCAAAGAAGAAAAATGAAGTAGGAAGAAGTTTATATGCTTCTGGAGGAAGTTTCCTCAGCATGCTAGGAAACTCATGCTGCTCCGGACAGAAACAAAAGATAATGGTGATTCCTCTTGGGACAAATGGGAAGGTGCGCTCATCAACAGGAAATGGGAAGGGTCACTAGTAGAGCAATACACTACTATAGACATGCATCTAGATTCCAAGAAGGTATCAGCACACATAGTTGCCATTCCCAACAGAAACCACAGGGAGAATCTGGCATGTGCTGACTTTTGACCTAAAATGTAAAGGGCCCTGCTTTTGACTAAATTGGGCCCTCTGCAAGCAAACTAGCATTTTCACAATTGAGAGTTGTTGGGTGTGAAATAATTCTTGTACCTTTGCTGTCCCTCAAACTAAGGCAAAAATTCTCTCATCGTTGCAGCATTGTCGCTTCATTTTAGTTCTTACAAATAGGATGATATTTATTGAGTCCCTATTCTGCCTTTTCTTCCCCCAAAAATGGAACTCAGAAGCACCTTCAGATGATTGGTAACTCTTCTCACAAAGGTCTAATATAGCCACTTCCAAACTGGGGTCCTCTAGATGTTTTGGACAAGTATGATTCCTGGATGATTGCAGTCTAAGTCATCTCAAGGGCACCAAGGTGAGCAAGGCTGTTCTAATGCCTTCCTTCTGAAACACTGAAATTTAAATGTAGAGGAGAACTATTAGAAGTTAATTCTGAACTAAACATGCCTAGGAATATAGGTAGCAGCCTTAGTTTGTAGTCAGACTTTTGGTTCCCCTTAAGACAACCTCACGGACAGTAGAAGAGGGGAAAGTGCAACTTGCAGTACACATGTGGCCCCTGAACTGTACTGTTGTGACTCCTGAACCCCTCTGCTACCCCTCCTAATTTTAAAAAATGGAGTATGTTTTGGACAATTTGGCTTCCATTACTTCTCAGAGCCTCCAAATCTTCCAAAACAATTTCTTCAGCTGGAAATGACATGATGTCACTTTTGCTGTGCCCAGGTATGCCTTGTCCATGGGAGGGAGGTGGTTTGCAGGGTGAGACTTGCCTCTCCAAACAGTTTTTGTAGCCCTGCAGAGAGTAACTAGGAATTGGACCTGGGACTGTCCTCAAAGAATTGTCATATTGTGTTTGGCTCAGTCTGAGTGGAACACACTCCCTCGGAGAGTGGTGGAGTCTCCTTCCTTGGAGGTCTTTAAGCAGAGGCTGGATGGCCATCTGTCGGGGATGCTTTGATTGGGAGTTCCTGCATGGCAGGGGGTTGGACTGGATGGCCCTTGTGGTCTCTTCCAACTCTATGATTCTATGATTCTATGAGGCCTAAATCCAACTGGCAGTCCACTGTAAATCAATGGGAACATAATAAGCTGACACAGAGGGATGTTCTATTGATTCAATAAGTCTACTCTAGTTGCAACTAACCATTCAGTTTAGACTTAAAACCAAAATGGATTAAATAAGGAAGGAATACCATAAAGTTGTAAAAGCATTGTATGGATTTTCAGGAGCACAAGTACATATGCAGATAGTAGGAGACTGAAGGACTGCTGAAACCTTTAGCTCTTAGTCTTTGTTCCTGTAGATTTGTTGATGCTCTGGTTTCAGGGAGAGTTTATATGAGTCCCAGAACCACACATCAAGCACGGGCAGTGGATTCTGGGAGCTGTCGCCCAAAAAGGTCACTGTTGCAAGCTTCAGTTTGAGGGTAAAGCTATTATGTCCTCCTGCACCCTCTGCTTTAAGCAGTTATGAGACAAGCAGAGAATCTAAGAATTCCAGAGCTAGAGAAGTTACTGAATAGCAGCTTCATTAAAGGCACTGGACTCTGCCTGCAATCCATCCTACGGTAATAATGTAGAGCCATGTGTATGAGTCTGAGAACAAATCAAGTCTGAACTCTCAGTAGAGGACATAAACTGAGAATGTTATACTTTGGACATATAGTGAAATGACATGACCCACTGGAAAAGATTATAATGCTCAGTAGAGTAGAAGGCAGTAGGAAAAGAGGAAGACTGCACTATAGCTGAATTGATTCAATTAAGGAGGCCACTGCTCTGAATCTGCAAAATCCTAGCAGAGCAGTGATGCAGTGGCTCAAGTGGTTAAGACGCTGACTCTGTTGATTGCAAGATCGGCAGGTTGGCAGTTTGAGGCCCGGGTGCTACATGATGGGGTGAGATGCTGTCAGTAGTCCCAGCTTCTCCCAAACTAGCAGTTCAAAAGCATGCAAATGCAAGTAGATAAATAGGTACTACTTTGATGGGAAGGTAAACAGCATTCTGTGCAGTCATGCTGGCCACATGATCACAGAGTAGTCCTAGGACAATGCTGGCTCTTCAGCTTAGTAAAGGAGATGAACACTGTCCCCTGTGGTTGGACACGACTTGACAACCTTGTTAACGGAGAATAGATTTACCTTACCTAGCAGAGCTACTGATGATTGGGCCTCTTGACGGGCCTTTCATTCATAGAGTCACCCAAGGGCCCATGCTGACTTCATGGCAAATATAGGTATGCTTCAATAAACAAAGGAAATTTGTTCCTATGCATTACTTTAACAGATAATTTGGTACCAGAGACAGAAAAAGCATGAAAATAATAGGATTAGATTCCTGCGCTGCAAAAAAGATGAGCAGTCAAACATGGCAGCAAACTTTTTTTTATCTAAAACTAACAATATGCAGCTGTGAAATGAAACAACCAGGCCAGATAAGCCTTGCACAACTAAACAAAAACATTTTGAACCTTCTACAGACCATTTGAATGATCCTACCAAAATGCATCCAGTGCTGATTTCCCTCTTTCACCGCTGTTCGCTTTTGTTATGATTTCTGCTTTAGTGGCCAAACTTATATATCTATGATTTTTGAACATGCCTTAGATACCTGGTGATACAGCCTTATATGCAGTCTCCTTTCTCTTTTTTTTTGTACACACTTGCTTAGTAAGGGATTCTGGAGATAGCTGCTATTTACCTTGGCTGTTGTAGATTGGCACACACAATTGTGATGGGATTGGCTACAGCAGAATCCCATTCTTTCCAAACTCAAGTTTTATTGCATTGTTTGATGCAGACATGGTGTTGCAACCCAACACCTAGTTTGTGTTTCTCCAGCCCTCTTTCACCATCCTCCTAATGCCAATGCTGCTTTAAAAAGTCTACCCAGACAGAGAGTTGAGGAAGGAAAAGGGGCTCTGGACCAGTGTACAAAGACTTTATAAAAAGGGGAATGTCTTTGTTAGAGGCTTTGTTGACTAAGTATACCTGTAACAATGACAAAACTGAACATTTTTAATGGCAACATTGAATGTCTGAGGCCAGAGATGGGAAACCTGCTCCCTGGAACTCCAGAGACTGTTGACCTCCCAATTTCCATCAGCCCCAATTGGCATGATCAATGGCCAAGGGTGATGGGTACTACAGCCCAACATATGTCCCTGGTAAAGAAACTCCCCACGATCTAAGGCTTTTCTGTGTAAGAAGTACTACTGCTAAGAGCTACACGTTTAGTGTCCATACCACTTTACCAAGACAGCTCACTGCCTCAGGAAACATTATAATGTAAATTTTGGCAATCTGCCTGGAAGGCAGAAGCAAGGATGGTATAGAATGAATGGAATCAGATGACATTTCAAGTACTCTGGCTAATTACAGCCCAGTGAAAAATAGCCCATCTCAAAATTAACCTCCGTAAATGGATTTGTGTCATTTCATCACCCTAGAATGCTCTGGGAAGTTGATGTCCATTGGAGACTAGGGCTGCTGCCATACTGCACAGATAAAGCCATTTGACACCACTTGTACCATGACTCAATGCTATGGAATTATGGGATTTGTAATTTTGTGAGACACTTAGCCTTCCCTGTCAGAGAGCTCTGGTATCCCACCAAATTACAAATCCCAGAATTGCATAGCATTGATTCATGGCACTTAAAATGGCTTTATTTCTGCCATGTGGCAGCAGCCTAGAGCTTTTTAGTAGGATTCTCTGACTCTTCACTTCCCCCAAATAAAAGGATGCCCTAAATGAAGCTACAAAACCATTGGGCAGTGCCTGTTTCTTCTATGCATTTTAAAACAGTGTTTCAGTTTTAGACCCTCCACAAGCAATAACTATTAGTGTTTGAAGGGGCTAGAATCTGGGTGAGCCACGTGACAATTGCTGTCATGACAACCAACAGATTTGAACAACGGCAAGAGGGATGGTTATGCTGTGTTTCAGCTCTCTTTTCATAAAATTACTTGGTTGTTATTTTAACAGCATATTGATTTCTTTAGGGCAAGGCTGCCTTTCAGTGTTGATGAACTGCAACTACCGCAGTGCTTCCCCTCAACACTGGTTGTGATTGGTAGAGCTCATGCATGAGAGCTGCAATCCAAGCACCACCGCTGAATGGTTCAGCAACCCTGGACAGTTGTCATTCCTCCTTTAGAAGAAAGGCCATTGCTCAGTGGCAGGGAATATGGTGTGCACGCAGAAGACCACAAGGCCATTCTCTAGGTAAGGCCAGAAAGATTCTTGTCTGAAATCCTAAAGAGCTTCTGGCAGTCAGTATAAACTGTACTAAGCTGGATGTATCAGTGGTCTGACTGCTCCCTCTGTTCCTTTCAGACAACTATATCACTATAGCACCAACCGTTCCTGGAATGTGCTGGAGGAGTCACCAGTTGGTTTAAAACAATGCATTCCTGTGTGTACATAAGTCAGAGAAGTATGTTTCATTAATGTTTCAATAGGACAACTCCCAGTTAGGGATGTGGTGACTTAGTTACTAAGAGGCCAATTTGGACGATTGGAAGATCAGAAGACTGGCAGTTCAAGACAGGGTGAGCTCCTGTCACTAGTCCCAACTTCTACCAGCCTAGCAGTTGGAAAGCATGCAAATGCAAATAGATAAATAGGTACCACTTCGATGGGAATAGGTACCACATGACCACCAGAGCAATCCTCAGACAACGCTGGCTCTTCAGCTTAGTAACGGAGATGAGGACTGCCCCCTACAGTCAGTTATGACTAGACATTCATGTCAAGGGACTACCTTTATCTTTACCTTTACTCCCAGTTAACTGTATAGAGTATTGCAGCCTAACATAAGTTTATTGTGCAAATTCCTCCCCCCTCCTCCTCTTTATTTACATCTCATTTTCCCCTGCAAAACTGGAATGCAAATTGCCCTAAAAAGTGAGACAATTACAATCAAGCTAAAACGTGTAAAAAGAGTACCATTAAAGTGTCATTAAAGACGCCCCCGTAGAAAAGCAACTGTAAATACACCAGAAAAAAGCATCCATACTGTTCCTTTGCATCCGGGTACTGAAAGACTAGAATCTTCTTGGGGACCTAGCACTCGGTTATAGTGGTGCAAGGCACTGTTGGGAGCCAAAACTGGAAAAATACCCTTTTCTCTTCACAGACAGGATACTGTCTTCCCATGACACCACTAGGGAAGTGCAAAGCATTCATTGCGAGCCAGGTGACACCTAGAAGAGGGGTGACACCCTCTTGGCTTGCTCCAGTGGTGGAGGCTTTCTCAGGAGGAGACCTCCACCACCACCACAAGAGAGAGGTCTGAGTGTGCCCCTTTGGCTGCCACCCCGTCCCAGCTGTCCCCTGCATCAGGCGACACCAGGAGTGGGGAACTGCTGTCCCAGCTCCCCATCACCTTGCCACCCACAGGCTCCTAACCTCTGCTACTGTCTGCGGCAACTGTGCTGTTGTAGTTAACACCAGCCGACAGGATTATGGCCCAAGGATTTCAACCATCATGGACAGGTGATGTAGCTTCTGGGCAGAGAATGTGGAATTAGTAACATTTCAGATGGCTTTCTGTTGCCAGTATATGTACATGCATGTAAACTGATTATTGTTTCTCCTGCACCTTTCATTATTTGTCCATCTTAAAGTTATAGCTTATTGTTCTATCAAAGTTCTCAAAACTGCCTATTAAGGGAAGTCAACGGTGTGTTTAATGTATATGCTGCCTCTCTCCCAATATGGGACTCAAGGTGAGTTTTTGTATAATATTAAAAGAAAACACAGTGAAAACAACATGGTACAAAATCTAAACAATCACATTAAAAGTTCAAAACAATTTAAAATGCATATTAAAAAGTTTATGTGCTTCTCAACAAAATTTTAAAGACAATGACAAAATCAAAGTTACTTGACAAATTACTACAGATCTCATTTCTAAGCCACTTGCACCCATGTGTAGCAGAGAAACCATCTGTCATTTTGACCAGCTTTGCAAATGTGTGGCTCTCTCAATGGCAATATTCAGCCCAGAGAATGATTTATGTGGCTCCCTTGTGTGTGCCAGTGGGGCAGCGGAAGCAGTAAAAGCCGTCAACCTCTTTATCGCTTTTGAGCCTAGAACAATTCTTGCTTAATCAAGGAAGAATTGATGAGGTAAGCAGGAACCTGTCATTTTAGCACAGGATTGCTGTCCTTTGAGTATTGTGCGTCCTTTCCCACTAGAATGGATATTCTTGAATTTGTGCTGTATGAAAGGATTTAAACCCTTCTGTTGAAATTATAATTTCTGATCCTACTTGTATTTTCATATATTTAATTTTAATTATGGATAATTAAATAATTAATTTTAATAATAAATATTTTTAGTATACCTTGCAACAGGATTTAATGTTATCCTAATTAAAGGTGATTGTCCTTGCTGTTTTGCACTCTTTTAAAACAACAACAACAACAACAAATTATTGATCCTATAGTGGAAAATTTAATTCCAATGATTTACAAAGAAAGTCAGTTTCCTATTAATTTGTTGGTATGTTCTTGTATTTTTTAAAAAAACAATAAGAGAACTATGGCAGGCATTCTATTAGGAACATACACATACATAAGATTCTTATGGATGGCCTTTTTGGGGGGGCTGCAGGGCTTGGTATTCCCTTCCTCCCTCTGCAGTAGCCTAAAAACCCCTCCCCAATTTCCTCAAAAGTCCTGGATCTGCCCCTCATGCTCATTCCATACTTTGTGGCAAGAAGGCAGGATCTGAAAGCCCTCTGACCTCATAGTAAGCCAGATGTGATTTTGGCCACAATTCACTAAGGCAGTTATGAATGAGTAATGCAGAGTGATTGGTTTGTATTCACGATCCCTACGTATTCATTAGTTTAGGAATTCACAGGGACCATGGAAGTCCCCCAGTCCTTACGTACTGGACAGCATTTGCTGGGAATGACAGGGACTTCCACCTCTTCTTTGGTGTAAAGGGGAATTGTGATGCACCAGAGATCAGGGGTGGGAATATCAGTCAACTGCCTCCGGATTGATAGGGTTGCAGTTGTTGCTGCCCAGTAAGTGGTGACTGGATGTGAGTGGGCCAAGAGATACTACATAGCTATATAACAAAGGTGGTTACACATTTGTAACTACCTTAGTAAATTCCAGCCAGCATCATCACTGAGCTCCACCAGGATCCTCAGCATAGTTTAGGTCTCCATGAAGATATTTACACAACGCTGAGGAAGTGCTGGATTGATGCCTATGTCAGTGTCTTCCCTTCTCTTGCCAAACAAAAGGAAAGGAAAGGAAAGGAAAGACACTCGCACTACTGATGGAGTGTCTGCTATGCTGAAGTTGATCTTGCACTTGTATCTCTTGGCTTGAGAAGCCCACTTCACCAATGCCTTATTTTCTTCCAAGCTGTTGCACCCACACTCATTTTCCTTCCACCTACATTGCAGTTGTACCAACATATTACACTATGTTTCCAGCCAGAGTTAATATTTCTCTTTATACCAATTTTCAGCCAAAGGAATCCAAAGGGTCATACAAAGAAATTGAAAATACATAATAAGAATGGAGCATAATTAAGGTAGCCAATCAACTTTTTTACATAGATTAGATGTGAGAACATTTTGACTTCAGCCAGGAAAAAGCATGAAAACCAGCAATGAATCCACCCAAGAGCTCTCTGAGCTAGAAAAATGGAAGCTGGCCTTACCTCAGATGTCCATTGTCATCTTCACAGAACACAGTGGTTCTCATGGCTTCTCACTCTTTTGGAACTTTCTTTTCCTTTTACTTGGTCAAAAATCTCCATCTGTCCATCTTCAGCCTTTTCCCCACCCTCAAAAACTCCCTTTGGTCTGACAATGTGTTTTGTTCTTGAAGAAAAACTGTTTTCCTGATCCACTGGGATAACAGTTTCAGAACCACGGTTTAGGAAGCCACAATCCCTGCCAATGCTGGCTGGGGGATTCTGGGATTTGTAGTCCCCAAAAAGGTAAGTTTCCCAAACTCTATTAGCCAGCCATAGCCAGTCCAAAACTATCATTCTGTTTGGGCAAATTACATTGCACTGGGATGTAGTTACTTCAAGACTAAGTACACAGGGAGAATGCAACACAGTTTCTTACTGCAGAACTAACTGTGCATAGGGACCACAGCAACAAATGGAGCACTGCTCACACAACTGGTAAAAGTAATAACAGATCTCTGTGCACCGTTTTCCTCTACTAACATAATGTTGAATTTAGGCTACTGGAGCATTTTCTGTACATATAAAGGGCATGTATGCAAAAACATAATTTATGGAACCACCAATGATAGGTAATACCATTCTGACATTATTAATCATTTTTAATAATCAGTTGTAGAACTAACAACATTAAAAGTAAATGGGTCTTTCTAACACTTATTCATCCCCTTCAGACTGTGAGCTACAGGCAGGCAATATGTCATGATTTATATATGAGAAACTTGCACAGAGCCGATTTGACATCCAAGGAACCATGAAACAAATTGGAATGTAATTTTCTTCTTTCTGTTTTCAGAAAGTATAGTGTTTTATTAAACCCCATTAGTTCATGAAAAGACAAAAAAGAATCCAGCAGCAGCACCTTTAAGACTAATTGGAATAAGAAATTTACAACATAAGCTTTCAAGGACTCAATCTGCTTCACCAAATGCATGCCATGAAAGCCTATGCTGTAAACTTCTTCCCTCAGCCTCCACAGTGCAACTGGATTCTTTTATATCTTTGTATGCTAAAACAGATTAACAGAGCTCTCTCTTTCTGTATACTGGTTCATCAAAGAACCTCTCCTTCCCATTTTTTCATGACATCCCTTACTAATGTATTTTTTTCTGTATAATGTTAATAACAAAATAAATAATTTTGATGAATGGACACACCTGTCTACATATTTTATAAGGCTTATTGCAGCTGTTAGAAGGAAAAGCAGTTTTCTTCCAATATGGTGAACAAAAAACATGAAGATATTGCACCATCCCAATTCATATCTTGAATGCACAACATAATGAAATCTCAGCAACGTTAGGTAAATGCCAATGTTACATGTTTTATTTTTCATCAAGTAATCCTTTTAAACCTCAGTCACATATCGATGATTGATAGAAATAAAAACATTAGGCAATAGGCATTAAATGAAAATATAAAATACAGAATATGTAGAAAGGCAATCAGTGCTTCAGTCCAACAAGACAGAGACAGTAAGTAAACATATGGATAAAAATGATGTTCCAAAAAAAAAAAAAAATCAACTCATGGTCTTTTCTTTCAAAAGACCCAAACAATTCAAGTGATTTTCTTTATTATACCTTGTAAACAAAACAAATCAAAATGGACCATGAGGTAATCTATATACTACAGAGGACAGGCTTAAAAACACTAGATAAAAAGACAATATTCAAGACGCATAGATATCAGTGTTCACTTTGGTCTCTGGCTATTGGGTTTGCTATGAACAACATACAGATTCAAGCCATTCTGGTAATACTCATTAACCAACATGTGAGTCAAAAAGTAACAAAATGCAAGAGGTAGTCAAAACCATCATGAGGTCATCTCTTAATTTCTGTGCCATTTTAGGTTAGCAACAGTTGGAGCAAATGTCCAAATACTTTCTAACATTCAGTTTTATTCTTGGTTTGTTGTGCTGGCTGGCACTTTGCACTTTCAGAAGAAAGGTGTGTGCCTATAAAGTAGCTTTAAGCTCACAGTCCTAGTCCTAAAAGCCTAATTAGTTTTATTAGAGGGGCACTTGGCTTATGGCACCCCCTAAAATGTTTTACCTTTTGTCACCAAATCTGTTCATTTACTCCCTTCTGCATATGGGATTGAGGGTTGTGGAGACCAGACACCAACATCCCCTTCATCAGAGGGATGAATGTGTCCCAGAAGTAAAAAATAATTCACCTCAAATACCCCATCCGCATGTTTTCTGCCTTCTAGAGCCTTTTGTTCCTATGCCAACAGCTTGTTACTAACTAGTTAAGATGACAGAAGCAACGCAACCAGCATATCTTCAAAACGCTGTTTGAACAGAACAAGACACATTTAACAAGTCTTTCAAAGTGAGCAAAGACAAAATAATCAAATCTCATTCAAGACATCTAGTAAAATTAAATTCAGTGCATCTGCACACACATCTTTTCCCAATTACTTTCATATCTGTCGTAACGCAAGGGGAAGGAAAACATACACACATATATTTTTATGATAAACATTTCTTAAGAGATAAATTAATTTAAATTAGCTTTAAGACTTAATGAGATCTTCCCACATTCTTTATCATTTTTCTTACAAAGAAGATCACAAGGACTATAAACACTTATATGGGTCTCCATCCACAAAACTACATACTAGAAGTAACTTTGGGATACCGTTAGCACAAATTAAAGATGGGCATTTTAAAATTAAAGAATTGAGTAGCCTTTATTTGGCAAAAGAATCACATTTTGAGAGCTAATTTTAGGGCTTATACAGCACCTAAGTAATTGTCCTGTTTTATTTCTCCCCTTCCAGAATGGTCTAAGACAGGGGTAGGCAACCTTTCCCCTTTAAGGGCCGAGGGACTTCAGCTCCCAGAAACCTCAGCCGTGTTGGCCAATAGTCCCATGTTGGCCAATAGCTCCTGGGATTCTGGGAGCTGAAGTCCCTCGGTCCTTAAAGGGGAAAGGTTGCCTACCCCTGGTCTAAGAGATGCTATGCAAGTATGCACATAGTATTTTGGATTAATTCAGTAGCACGATCCCTACTGACTTCGGTATACAATCTGGTTAAATTCTCAAGAGTCTAACAAGAGATCAGTCCTGATACACTGGGAGAGAAGAGAGGAGAGGAGGGACTCTAATTGGGGGAAATGACACTTGTACAGGTGGTAGCCCCATTGCAACTCATTTGACATGTTTACTGCTGAATGTCTGGCCTACAGGTGTTGTTCAAGCTGTTTTATAAAATGTAATGTTAAAATAAAGCTCAGGATACTACTGACAGCAAGCTACTGTAGCTTCCTTAGCATGGTGAGTGAGAAAACAGGTCTCTGGAATATTGCTGCTAGCACTTGTCTACCAAAATTTAGAGACACTCACTTGGCCCAGTTCAAGCAAGATAACCTTGGTCCAAGAACTAGCCAGGTAAATGGTTTCAGGGAAGATATTATCCCTGTTTGGGCATTTTTCCTTTACATAATGATAACAAGGCAAGAGTTGTGCTCACTCTAACTCCCCCATTGCCTCTAGTTGCTGTTGCTCACTTGCGTGTGTAGGATGGAAAGTCTGGAAAAATTAGCCTGTTCTTTGCAATATGCCCCATTCATGACCAAGAACCTTAGTTGCCCCCGGTTCTCATTCACAATGGGAGTTATATGTACCGATCAGGCTTCCTCCTTCTTCAGATCAGCAATGAGGGTGAGTGGTAGGGGAGTTGTATGGTTTATTAAACCAGTTTTCTGCTGTGATTTAGTTGGCATAGGAAACTGTAGTTTGAAAACTGCTTATAAATCTGGATCTGACCCTGATGGGAAGCAGTTTTTAGATGACAGTTTCATGATGCAAACATCAAGGGAAACTATGGTTCCACAAACTGCAATGCCCATGCAACATGCGACATGAGCATGGAAAGAAAGTAGGAGGATCACTGTTAGTCTGATAAACTATGGTTTATTAAATTGAGATTCTTAACCCTAAACTGGGCCATTGCTCAATTTGAATCGACACAATGATAATGTCAATGCTTAATTTGGGCCTGCCCAAAGTCAGAGTAATGGAAGTCTGGAGTGTGCATTTCTGAAAGCTACTTTTACAGCAACTATACTTTTTTGGTGTAATACAGTCAGACTCTATAATTAGCCTGTGAAATGGCAAACATGCTTCACTAGATGCAATGGGGAAAATGTAATACTCTGTTCAACTATTAATAAAACGACTTGTCCTTAGTTAAAGCAGATTGTTTGACCTTAGTAACAGAGCAGAATAAAATAAAATGTTGAAATTTTATTCCAGTGCAGGGCTAATTAGTCAATTCCTATATATTGAGGAAAATCAGCTGCCTTTGCATGTGGTGTTTGTGCGTGAACACCAATTTCTTCTTCAAGCAGAAAAAAATACTAAGCTTTAAGAGAGACTCTCACACCATTTCAAGTGAATGCATCATTAAAAAAAATAAAATTAAAGCACATAGTTATCCTAACATTTGCAGTGAAAGCAAGGCAGGGATTGTTAACTGCAGCATAGTTTTATGTAAAACAACAATAGGTATGTACCATAGGATCAACAGCCATCGTTGAGGCTTGAGCAGCACAAAGATGTTGCTTATATGGTAAGTATGAGGTAGTTGTTTGCTGTAAACAGAATAACTTTATTACTCCCTATGTAAACAATGTAGCATAGAATTTCAGAAATGGGGGGAGCTGCCCTCCCCAGAACTCTGAAAGTCAGCCATACCTGTCAACATCAAGTCATAAATGTTCACATTGGTACAGAAATACTACTGTACTTCCATTGTAAAGGGAAAGCAAAATGAAAAAAGTTGACATGCGAGTTCTCAAAAATTCATTTCTATGTAAACAGAGGTAGTTCTTTTCATCATCAGCTCATAACATGTATATAGTAAATAGCTGTATAAAAGTATTTTTGGTTATTTCTGAGCAAGCAAATAAAAAGAAGTAAAACTGCTAAAGAAAAGAAGAAGAAAAAGAATTACATGGCATTTTCCCTGAGCAAGGTTCTTAGTCCTGAGAAGCTATTTTGTAATAGTGACCATCCTTTGATATATAAAAATAAAACATAAATTTTAATAATAAGATAAATTTGGTAGCCTCTCTTAGCAATTCAATCTCTAGCTGCTGGAATTATTTCACAATAATTTCAGGTCTGGAATTTCAAAGTAGTAAACCTGGGAATGTTTCAAATCCACCATTTCTCTATATATATTAGGTCAAAGAACTTTGGTTCAACTTTTCAAAGTGACCTAAGCTTTGCATTGTTGCTGTTTAACCCAGTTATTATACCTGCTAGAAGGTTATGCAATGCCACTTTGATTTGTCTACATAACTTAAATAAGTTTACAATCCTTACATAAGGCAAGGAAGTACTCCTCTATACATATATCACATTCAGTATCATCAAATACAACCCTTTTCATTGTATCACACTGAGAACTTCTGTTTAAACTATTGAGACTTTCCTTTCCCTCAAACACTGTCATGAAATTCAAGCAAAGTTCCACAGGATCTGTGCCTGTTACTGAAACACATTTCCTGAAAAGATGGCAGCAGTAGCAGCAGCAAAAACATAGCATCTAAAAAACTTGATATGAGACAAATGCTCCCATGTTCTCTGTTGAACTCCTAAGCAGTGAATTGGAGTTCTATCAAAACAAGTCTTGTTGTGGCACAACAGAAAAAAAGTGTGATTTGAAGACTTTAGTTCAAACCTTTATCTCCTTCCCTCACTCCTGGAAAGCATTTCTGCAACCTATTTTTTATACCTGTAGAATATTTTAATGAGATTAAGACTATGACCTACAGAAATTACTGTATACACCAATGCAGGGGTAGGCAACCCAAGGGGGGGCTGGATGCGGCCCCACGAGGCCTTTGGACCGGCCCTAGGCTGGCCCTGCCGCTGCCGCCGCTGCCGCCCCCCCGCCGCCCACCATGATGATATTGATTATTGTTGTTATTACTTGTTCTTGGGGTTTTCTTGGCAAAATCTCCACAGGGGTTTTGCCATGGCTTTTCTGGGGCTGAGGAGTGTGCATGCATATATATATTTTTTAAAAAAATATTTTTATTTATTTATTTTTGGTGCTTCGGCCCCCCAATTGTCTGAGGGACAGCAACCCAGTCCCTGGCTCAAAAAGGTTGCCTACCCCTGCACTAATGTATAACTCTATAAATTTTATGGGGGGGGGAGGGGAACCACCCAAAAAACCTGAGTCAACTTATCCATGACTCAATGTAAACACTGTACTTGAACTCATGAAATAAGAAACTATCCCCTGGTGGAAGGCAAGAGTCTATCCTGGAAGCAGTGACCCTTATCTACTCTCTCATCCACCCAGCCTTTAGGGTGAGCACAAAGCAGTTATACCTGCTGGATTTTCTAAGTTCTTTGGCATCGTTTTCCTTTGCTTCATTTTTTACATCCTTTGCTACATGCCCCTAGGTTTTACCATCTACTTATCCATGGGCCATATCAAAATCCATAATTTTGGCCCCAAAACCTGCCCTCAACTTATACATGAGGTTGACTTATAGTTGAGTGTATATGATGGTTTATACATACATAACCAGAGCTTCCTTTGATGGTTTCTACAGCAACTGCAACACACAGCATCTATCCCATACAAATCCGAGTCTCTGGCTTATAATTATACATGGGCAATCCACAAAAAAGTGGCATTAACATCAGCCAAAGTCAAGTTAGTCTGAATGCAGCACTAGGAATGGACATGAACAGAAATTGCAGGTTCCTTACATTATAACCCAGGGGGCGGGGGGCGGCTTGTGCATGAAAATATGCCATTACAATGTGTCTTTTAAAAATAGAGATGAATATCTGAGCAGCCTGCATATGGCCAACTAATCAGCTGTGGAATATTTAAAAGCAGAGGTTGATGAGAACCCACACTATTATAAAATATACTTGCACTCATCAGCATCAATACTCTGTGGTTTGAGGAACAGATGACAGCATTTGATCATGGTCAGATAATATGCAAGTGATTTACTTTCTAGACTTAATTACAAAACAGAGTTTCTTAAACCTTTGGGAGGGAGGGAGGAGTCCCGAAGCATTTGTCCAATAACTTAAAGAGTATGTGTAGATTGAAAATGCTTTGTATCTTCAAGTTTTTGATTATACCAAATTTAAAGTCTAAGGCTGAATTTCTACATCCAATTACCTGGCGGTAAGCCCTACTAAGCTTAATGAGATATTCTTCTGAATAAACATGCAGAGGACTGCATTGAAAATATTGAAGTTTGATATTTGGCAAATTAAAAGCTAAATTGAGGTCTCCCCTCAAAATGGTAAATATTTTGCACTTTTATTCTGTGTTCACTTTTTCAAAATAAGGCTGCGTATCCCTTATCCAAAAATCCAAAATGCTCCAAAAGCCATAACTTTTTTCATGGGTGGCTGAGATAGTGACACCTTTGCTTTCTTGTTTCATGAACAAAATTATTTTAAAATATTTTATAAATTTACCTTCAGGCTACATGTATAAAGTATATATGAAACATAAATGCATCATGTTTAGGCTTGGGCCCCATCTCCAAGATACCTCAATATGTATATGCAACTATTCCAAAATCCAAAATAAATCTGAAATCTGAAAGATTTCTGGTCCCAAGCATTTAGGATACTCAACCTGTGTATAGAAATCCATTCACTTATATGACATGTAATCAGTTATTACTGAGCCTGAAGAAGACATGGTTGCTGCTGCTACTGCTGCCTTCATAACACCTCAAGTTTTGCACAAAATACAAAGATTCAAGATGGTATTTCAATACCACTCTAAACAATCATTTCAATGTATACATTCTCCCTCACAGTCACCTAACCTGCATTTAAACCATATTAATTTAATACAATATTTGAGATATCAGCACAGAAAACTACACATTCATTGTCTTTGTGGGAGGGGTAAAAGATGTTTTTAAACATTGTGTCAATAAAGAGGCATCTTTAAATCAAGGCATTCCCCTTTCAAGTTGAGAACATTTTTTAAAGCACTGCTGACCTGGATAATTGGAGGAGAGGGGGAGAATTTACTCTGAATCCTACAGGGATGTCTTAATATCTTCAGTACCATGACCATGGCATTTTAAGAAAACAAATTTCTTTGGGTTCTCATGAAATAACAGCTGGAGTTTCTTTTACCCCTTTTCTTATTCTTCTGTCATTAGAAAAAAATGACATGTTAAATGAAAAAAATATATGCAGGAATAATTATTCAAAAATATTGAAACTATTGCTTTCCAAGGGGATACTGTATCCAAGGAAACAGAGTGTTGAATGTATACATTCAAGACAATGCATTCTCAAAAAATGGGGGAGGGCAGTTCAGAGTAACACATTTTTCTTCCCTTCCCCTTCCTCTCCTTCAGCACGACTTGAGAAGACCAAAGGTTTTCACCTTCATTTTGGACTAACTGCCATTTAGTGATAATCAAAACTCTACGCCCTTAATTGGAATTGGTGTCAACTATGGTTTGTTGAATCAAGCCACCTTCATAATTCATTATTTGAAGCAGTTAATTAAAAAATGGAAGTAAAGACTTCCAAATGCCTCCTTCTGGTTGATTTGGAAGAGAGGGGGCAGAGGAACAAACAGCCCAAAAAAACATGGTGGCTCATCTCCACCATGGAAAACCGTGGCTTGTTTGTTTATCTGTATACCCAAACCAGTTCAATAAAACACACCATGTTCAGCTCAAATGAAATTTGCTTGGAGTGACTGGTTTGTTTCTTTTTTAAAAAGACCACAGTTCTGCAACAGTAGTTAAAAATCTGAGGTTGGCTGCAGGATGTGTGGAATTATGCTCCTTGTGCTTGAATGAGGTAGACATCCCAAGAGGGTAAAGACAAAAGGTTGGGACGAAAGCTGTTTTAAGTCTTTTTCCTTTTTTGAACAGAGGGCCCTTTTCGGCTTTGTTCTTCAGGTGATGGAGATAACTTACTTGAAGTGGCTTCTTGTGGTGATCGGCCTGAACGTTCTAAGATGTCTGCCCTTCCCTCCTGAGAATGGGATGAAGATGTGTAGCTATAAGCCCCTCCACCTTCTCTCAAGAATGCAGATGTGGACGGCTGGGGTTCTGCTTCGTATCTTCCCTGATAACTAGTGGGCTGCTGCGGAACAGTTTTATGTGGGCAGTTTGCCACCATGTGCATGATACTCTGACAGTAATGGCACTTCTTTGGTTGTGGAGGTAGAGTACATTCCTTAGCATGATGATCAAGGCCACCACAGTTGTAACATCTGTAAAATAGAAGCATTTTTTTTAAATGGGGAGACTTAACAGATACATGTTTAGTCTTAAACATAAGGGGGGGAAAGTGTGTGTATCTGCATGTATACTCTAATTAAAAGCTCTATACTATACAAGACGATTATACTAAACAAAAGTATTAATAATGTCTCTATTATCTAATGTTTTTTTTGGGGGGGGGGTCACTTAGTAGCAGGAGAATAAACCAGGCACTTCATGTTATACCAAACATGAGTTCAGTAAATTCTCACATTCATGCAATTTCTTCCATTCATTAATAGTCTGATAAAGAATGGATCAGTTTCTTGCTCTCTTCCAAGTGTCAAAGCATGGATAAAGAAAGTACAGCCCAAGGGTCTTCCTAAGAGCTCTCTAAGAGCTGTTTTGTGGTCCCCCCAGACCTGCCAAACTTTTCTCCAATTTTTTTCCCAAAACCTGTTTGCATGTTTTGCCTTCAAATGCCTCCTAAGGAATGTGGTGGGGCACATTGGCCTGTTTTTGCTCATCCAGGCCATTTTTGGTCCAGGAAGGGACTTTTTTCAACAGAAAATGACCTATAGCTTGTTAGTGGAATTTAGGGCTATACAATTCAACCGGGGAGGGGGGCTTGCAGCCTTCCCCGGAGTCTCTAACCTAATCACTAACCATTTCCCAACCATCTATTAAAGGAAAAGAAAAGGATAAACACAGCGAGGTTTCTTAGCTGATTTCTGCTATCCATAAAAGCTGTTCATCAAGCCCCAAGGTGCATCAACATAAATGTGTTTGAAGTTAGCAAAGATGTATGAGCAGAAACTGTACTTTTTTGTACCAAAATTTCATAATCCTACAACCTGCATAGCTCAGATCTAGGGAGTTTGAGGAGCTGTAGTCCAAAAGGTCCATTTCATATTTGTCAATGAAGTGATCAGTTACTATACATTGTCATGAATATTTCTGATACTTTAAAAACCAGTAAAACCCCCCTAGAACGATACAAGATAAAATGTTGACAGCATGGACAGAGAAGATAAGAGCAAACACAGACCTGGAGCAAAAATGAACAGTCTATGTAGCTCTATTTTAATAGAGATACTTGTAACTCTATTTTACCCCTGATATTTTTGTGCGAATATTTGTATACTTATACAAGTGAAAATTGTTCTTTTGAAATGAGCTTCTGTTTGGATAATTCAGACAAGCAAAACAGCTTCAGTCTTAAAACAAGTCAAATTAAATGCATTTGCAGAAGGAATGTCTTCTGTTTCCTCCTACTCTCTGTACTGTCATCCATCTTACACTATTCAGGAGGGCTCCCAACAATTCACAGAGATGTGTGATATGGGAGGAGGAAGGACACAAAAAACTTCCATGAACTTCTTAAGATAGTTGCCTTAAATGTTGCAATAGTTTTGAGATATACTGTACTATATAACATAAAAGCAGTTGCACTCATGTCCCGCTATCAGGCGTCCTGTAAACCATTTGTTGGTCACTGTGTCAGCATGTTGGAATAGCTAGGTCTTTGGTCTGATTGACCAGGGCTGTTATATTTCTAACTGGGCACAAACCATAAAGAAGATCAATATCACTGGAAACAGAATTTCACAGAGCTCAAGGATAGATACATGTTTATATGTTTACAACATGTAAAACAAGTGTAAAGTAAATTACTTTATCGATGGTCATTTATGGAAGTAATTGCAGGGAAAAACAGGAAACTAGAATGGAAACCAGATAAATGGAGCTTTGTGTTTTCATATTTTTAAGCACAGCCCACAAGAGGGCACCAAGCATCTAATATTCACATTCCTCCTGAAGTTTTCACGCTATTGTTTAAAAAACAGTAGTACTAATACATACATAATTCTGTCTCACAACACATGTGCTGACCTATATTCTTCATAAGCAAATGAGAGTAGTGATCCCTATTAGCCAAACAAGAGGTGCAACCAACCCAATCTGATGGCTGGCAGGTGCTTTTCTTCCCTACTAGCACCAAAGGGCTGTTGGACTAGTATAGCGCTTTACATAAGGTCCAGTGTGCATCTGAAATGTGCCATCAATATAACCAGAAGGTGCCCTGGAGGTCTACATCAGCTGATATGAATGGTAACAGGGAACTCACAAGGTAGAACAGTTCTTGGAGTAAAAGAACTGACAAAGTTCTTTTTTTGTGAAGTTGTGATCTCTTACCATTGGTCATACAGGCTGTAGGTTCCTAACAGTTGTAATCTGAAAAATTAATGTTTCCAAGCTCTGCAAACTCAGCAGAGCTCTGTATGGCATGATGTAACTTACTATATCACAGGATGTGGGCTCTGACCATGGGCTGAGCCATCTACCCACTCCTTCCTCTTTGTCCAAGGAATTGTGGAAACAGGAAAAAACTTGGCACGGTGAGGGTAGAGGTTATGAACTCTCAGTGTGGTGAGGAATTTTGTCCTCAGTGTTGTAACCCCAAACAGTAGCTTAGAAACTTTTAGGGAAATCTAGCTGCCATAATACAGGCAGCTCTGTAGTGACCACAATATTTTGAAGAAGAAAAAACATGGTGAGAAGACTATCTCCATTTCTGCTATCCATCCTAGCACAATTCCATATCCGCTATCACCTTAGGCAAAGCAAAACTGCAGCTTGAGTGCTGAAGAAACAGTCTTTGTGCTCCGTCCTAATCAGCTAACATGAGATCAGGCCATAAATCTCCTTTCCAAGTATTTTGCCACTAGAAAGTGAGGAAAGCTGATGGGGGGGGGGGATCAATTCACATGAATTGTGGTGCTGGAAAAGAGTTCTATGGATCCTGTGGACTACTAAAAAGACAAATAAATGGGCTCTAGAGCGAATCAAGCATGAATTCTTCCTAGAAGACAAGATGACTAAGCTGAGAGTGTTGTACTTTGGACATATCATGAGAAGACATGACTCACTAGAAAGAAAAACAATGTTTGGTAAGGCAGAAAGCAGTAGGAAAAGAGGAAGACAGCATTCCAGATGGAAAGACTCAATCAAGGAAGCCACAGCCCTGATTCTGCAAGACCTGAGCAGAGCTGTTGCTGATAAGAGGCTGTTTTCCCAGCTCAGCATTCTGTTGTTGTTTTGCCTCTCTGTTCAGCTACAGGACTGTAAAACCATGCTTTCCCCCATAGCAAGGAATTTATTAAAGGATTCTAAGGAACTGATCTGATGAAACAAGGAAAAACGGGAATGAGTCAAGTAGGCAACGTAAGGAAAAACTAGTATTTTGCATCCCCACCCTCCACCCCCATATTAATGTTACTTTAATTAACAAACTGAATCTGTGTTGTTGTTGTTTTTTTGGGGGGGAGCTCAAGTCCTATATAACTTAGACATTTCTGGTAACAAATTTAAATCAGCTTTTGTTCATATAGAAACCTCAAGCCTAGCATTATTTCCCTAAACCCTTCTCTAAAAGTTCCAAAGTAGGTTAAAGAGCTTCATGAAAAGAAGACACAGCAGGAATGGACAAATCAATTTAAACAATCACTGTGGTACGTACTATGTGATCCAATTCAGTGAACCATTTCACCTTCTGAAATGATCAAAAGCCATCTGTATGGGTCCTTGATTCTACTCATAGGAACTCGCTTCATCATCTTCAGATATAGCTTAGGTAGATACATTACCCATCCTCCCAGGAGGAGGGAACCCTCCCCTTTCTAACATGTTGCTTGCAAAGAAAAACACTTTCTATGGCCATTTAAATGTTTGATTCTCCTCTCTACTATAAAACTGTGCAGTGCCATTAAGATTAGTTGCTTCTTGCTTGTTAAGCCTTGTGCCTGAAAGTTTGTATGGGGCACCCACCCATTTGAACACACTGAGATATAGCGGATTTAGGGTCTTAGTTCAGTTCTCTTGAGTTTTGTTTATACAAGCCACATCAGATCACATCCATCCTGAAATGCTCTCATTTCCCCATGTAACCAAAATGAAAACAGAAAGGTGTCTACAAATGATATCAGAAGGCATCACTGATAAATATTAAGGCAGGGATTAAAGGATTCAATTCCTTTTAGTCCATGTGCTCAGCTGCAGTTACACAGCAAAATATGAAAGCCATACTTTTAAACCACACAAAATATTGTTTCTTTTCATGTGTTGTATAAATTAATTCTAAAAACAGCAGAGTAAATGCTTGTAAGGGGAAGGGGCCATGCACTTATATGGTAGAGAAGTCACAAACCATTTCATTTTATATTTTATGAGAAATATTTCCAGAATAAAACAGGAATTGCTAATTTGCATACTGCCCACTTTTAAAAATGTTTGAAAAGAGATAAAATTCTACTAAACATTCTGAATTCAAGACAGAAATACATTTACACAGTTTCATCTGAATCAATCACACTAGATTATAAATGGGTAACTTTGGCTAGTCTGGGGGCCAAATTTTCTCTCTTATCACATGCCAGAAGTGGTACAGGCATGAAAATGGCTAAAAGGGAAGGGAAGAAGTCTTGAAAGAAATAGAGAAAAATGAAATGAGAAGATGGCTGCTTCTAGTTGATTTTTTGGGATTTTGGTGTATGTGTATCATGCCTCTGTTAAAACTCCATCTGCCACTCTTGGAGACTGTGAGGGGCAGCAAAACCACAGTTTTCAATACATACACAAACAAAAATCAAGGCTCAGCTAGGAGATTGTCTACAAAAAAGACCAGGGAGAGGGGCTTTGATGAAGACTGCCTTTGAGATCTTTCTTTTTCTGACAGATAGCTGCAAACAAAACTCCTCATCCTGCTGAATGTAATTTAGTAATGTAGGCCTTTTTTCATTATACATAATGATAAATTATGATCTGCAACTGAAATCTAAAGCATCCTACAAAATCTATTTGCTTCAGTATGCAAACATAATGAAAGCCAGCCTATTTTACTTGACAACCAATCTAAAAAAGTGGCTGATATTTATTTAGTTTTGAAGTCCTTAAATACTTAATGCTGTATGTATTTTATAGTGTGCTAGAGGTGCTTCAATACATCCATGTATTAAAGTTGGTTAACTATAAAACATCCAAATTTAAAAAGAATTCTTGCACATCCAAGTAAAAGTATTTTCAGTAATTTGCATGTCACAGTTAATACAACTACAGATCAGTTGTATCAGAATAGAAAGATTTCTGTTTGTGAATTACCTTTTCAACAGAAAACCTGAGAACCACCAGAACCAAGTGAAAAAGGTACACCTAGAATTAGTAATTCTGACCCCAGGAATTTCTTAAAGTATCAGAACTAAACTTAACAGTCTTTTCACACAAAATTCTTACTCTTGGTTATGCCAATAATTTTCTATTTCTGCTGTGTTATTTGGAGGTTGGGTCATTTTGTAGGAATAAAATCTCCTTGCTGATCTTCTGCAGATCACCCAGGTAGTAAATCCTGATCTATCTTCTGCCCTTTTCTGATCTAGAAAAAATGAGAATATGTACATATTTTGGAATTGTTTCCCAGAATTCTTCAACAGGATTTTACCGATGTCAGGGTTCTTCAGAAATCTGTTGCAGAACCTAACGTATCTAAAAAAAGAGTAAGATAGTTGATCAATGGAATGTGACCAGGTCTTATTTTGTTCAGCCTAAAGTATGGCACTTTTAGCTGTCGTTAATGAGAAGGAAGGAAGGAAAGAAAGAAGGAAGGAAGGGTCTAAAAGCCTATACAGTCAGCCTTCCTTATCCATGGATTTTTTATCCATGGATTTAAGCATCCACATTTTAAAATATTTTAAAAAGTATAAATTCCAAATAGCAAACCTTGATTGTTCCATTTTATATAAGGGACACCATTTTGCTATGCCATTATATTTAATAGGACCTAAGCATCCATGGATTTTGTTATCCACAGGGGTTCCTGAACCAAACCCCAGTGGAAAACAAGGGCCTACTGTAATGAATTCCAGCTAAAATAGTTTCATCATGACAATTATTATAAGATAATTATAATAAGAGGAGAAATTAACGAAATTGGAAGCACTGACTGATAAGACTATTTGCAGCTTATAGACGGGGTATATCAAGGATAATAATTGTATAATTAGTCGAAATATAGGTGTAATGACAAAATTGTAATTTGAAAGCTTTGTTTGTTTTAAGGTTGTACATTTTCTTATAAAGTTTGTAATATATTTATGTTATAATAAAAAAAAAATTATTATCAATAAATAAATAACATTCTTCACCCTTGGCTATGGTGGCTAGGATTGGTGGAAGTTGCAGTCTAAAAAATACGTGAAAGTCATATGATTCTCAACGCTAATTTAGCTCAAATTACTCATAGCAATATACTGAATCTGAAGTGTGACTGCACTTAGTTAAATTTTTCTAGCATAAAGATAACATTTTTGTATGTTTTTTTACACCAACTACAGCATGTATTTTCCAATGGAAAGGTTTCATAAATACTTGGCTATAATCACCACTCAGCTGACCTAAGCAACAAGGAAAGCAAGCACAATTGTCTTTTTCATGTTGACCTGTAATACGATTTGGACCATTAATCCAATATACATGGGAAGTCATGTTATCATTGAGCTGTTTTGCAACATTATTTGCTGCCAGAAAAAACATGAATGACCATATGAGGAAAGCTCTGAATTACTCGCTGAAATGTTCTTCAACTAATCTTCTTTCATGCGCTATAAATGTTAAGAGCTCACAAAATAATGATAATAGTGATCTACACAACTTTCCTCCTGCTGGCAAAATTGTGAAAGTTTTAAAATGTGTTATTTTGTTAAAGAAGTACAAATTTGAGCTTAAATTCAATTACTAGTCCAGCCAGAATAACCCACTGAATCTACTGCTAAATTGTAAACCAACATGTATGTAAATACTTTGGGTCAATGGGTTTATTCTAGAAGAGACTACAAATTGAGTTTATACAATTTGAAGAAAAACCAGAGGTGGTTTAAAAATTGTACCTGCCTTCTTTCAGATTTTATGATGAGATTACACTATGTGCTCATGTTAGAATTTGGCTGGATTTGTTACCTGTTCCTGTTCGTTTTGTACATGTTTATTTTCTAACTGTAAAGGCTGGTCTACGGTCATGATAAAGTGAACTGAGACATGCAATTGGAAGTCAAGCTAATGTTTCATTTATTCCAAAAAGCCTGGGAGAAAAATTAAAATAGAAGATGCTACCTTATAGATACTTATTCAAGAGCAAGCAATTGAAATCAATGGGATTTGCCTTTAAGTATGTATGTGTAAGATCAGGCTCTATGGTTTATGGAAATAAAATGAGTGTGTCAAATCATCAAGTCCATGATATCCACTTAAGGAAATTAGTGTTCTGGAAAGTAAGACCCAAGAGCATTTCTATAATTACTCTCTACTACTGCCAGACATACATTACAGGAGGTGGAATGACAAAATCATCTCAAAGAAAAAAACAATGAAGTGAGTTCAGTGTTAATTTAGGAGGGAAACTTTCCCAAGCTAATTACATAAATAATGATAAAACACAGTCTAGTGGTTCTTTCAAGTTGCCAGAACAGCTGACATAAAAATAAAGAGATGTTAGTATATAGCTGCAGCTAATCCAGCATTTCATCACAACATAAAGATTATTATTACATCATGTTTACAGAGATCTCTCCATGGCCAAAGACTGGAAATTAATTTTTTGACACATTGCTGTCAAAAATGTAAAAATATCACAGGCAATTCCCTAATGCATTATGCAAAAGTAAAACACACTATGTTAGAATGAATACATTTCTTTCAAATTTTCATTTATTCTTAGGGCACACATCTTACTCTTTTTTCTCTCTTTTTCAATCACAGTCACACCTGTATATCCTGAACATATACCACATGACTTAGCATTTGTTAAACAAGTGTTTAATTGTAAATCCCACCAGTTTCAGAGAAAGCTAAATCTCGAGAAAACCTGTTGAGGATTAATGTTATTATAAACAGAGACGAAGGAAAAATGACTAAAGGACCATTTGCAACAAGCAGAAATACATACAATTTGTGCAACAGAGGAATGCAACATGGATATTTTTTGTCAGGTTCCCTTAAGTAAATACACTTGTCCCTCCACATTCTCTGGGGCTGGTGGCACAGGATCCCTGTGAATGTGGAAAAACCACAAATAACAAAAACACTATGCTCTTACCTGAGAGGACACCTCTCTAGGAATCTCTAGGTCAGTGGTGGCGAACTAATGGCACGCGTGCCCGAGCTGGTACTCAGAGCCCTCTCTGTTGACACACACACCATTGCCCCAGCACAGAGTTTGACAGAGTTTGTTATTAGAAAGCCAGAGGGATGAAGCACTTTGTGATAAATAAATGGATTTTGGGTTGCACTTTGTGTTTAAAGGGTTTGCCATCACTGCTCTAGGTCCTCCAGTGCAACTCTGTGGTCAACATATGCCAGACACATTAACCACAGAATTGTGCTGGAAGAGCTACAAATGCCTACTGAAGAGTTCTCTCTAGGAATCTCTAGGTCCTTCAGGGCAACTTTTGGTTAAAGTTGATCATAGAGTTGCGCTGGAGGACCTAGATCAGGAGTAGGCAACCTTTCCCCTTTAAGGGCCGAGGGACTTCAGCTCCCAGAATCCCAGGAGCTATTGGCCAACATGGGACTATTGGCCAACATGGCTGAGGCTTCTGGGAGCTGAAGTCCCTCGGCCCTTAAAGGGGAAAGGTTGCCTACCCCTGACCTAGATATTCCTAGAGAGAACTTATTAATAAAATCTGTGAATAATCAAATCCAAAAAGTCAAAGCTGCAAATGTGGAGGGACATGTGTAAAATAGGTTTTATGTGAACAACTGAGAATCTTCTGAAGAAATACTACTGACAGAACCTTGTAATGAGAAAAAATAAAACAATTAGGAATTCTTTTCAGCTTCATATTGTATAATGTTTAGTTTTTAGCTTTTTCATATTTCTACTTTTCTATAAAGACAGTTTTACTGCTTACAAAATAAAAAATAAAAATGGTACAAAACACTGTTTTATACTTTAGAAAAACCAGGAATTTTTAAAACAGAAATTAAGAAAGGCCCACTCCCAACTCCCTGCCCTCCGAAGCTTTACTTCAGAGTAAAGCGGTGGGGGATAGGGAGGGGGTGTGCGTGCTGGGCCCTCTCCCTCCCTGTCCAACTTGGCTTTACTCTAAAATAAAGCTGTGTGAGGAGGCAGAGGGGCACCAGGACCTCTCCCTCTCTGCTGTGCTCCAGTCTGAACTCCCCTAGTGACACTATTGCTCAGGATTATATGTACAGTTTTGTGTGTGTTGAATACCTCCAAGTCATTTTATTTATGGTGACACTAAGGCAAACTATCAGGGGTTTTCTGGGCAAGATTTGTTTAGAGGTGATTTGCCATTGCCTTCTCATGAGGATGAGAGCATGTGACTTGTCCAAGGTCAACCAGTGGATTTCCATTGCTGAACAGGAATTTGAACTTTGATCTCCAGAATCATAGTGCAACACTCAGACCACTACATCATGCAGGCTCTCTTCAGAGTTACTTAGGGCCTTTGCAGACTGCCAGAAATAGTGCAAATTGAGTCCACTTTAAGGGTTAGGGTTAGTGCTAAGGAGTCATGGGAATTGGTTTTTTTCTGAGACATTGAGCCTTCTCTGTCAGAGAGCTCTGGTGCCACAATAAAATACAGTTCCCATGATTCCCTAACCCTAACCCTAAAAGTGGGCTCAATTTGCACTATTTCTGGCAGTCTGCAAAGGCCCTTAGTAATATACAGAGCCAACATTTAATATTGTTGTTGTATGCCTTCAAGTCATTTCTGACTTAAGACAACCCTAAGGCCATCACAGAGCCAAAATCACCAAGTGGGTTTCTATGGCTGAGCAGGAATTTGAACCCTGGTCTCCAGAGTTGTAGTCCAATGCTCAAACTGTGAGACCACACTGGCACTCATAGTTAGAATAGGCCATGCTATTTATTCTTATTGTTTTAAGGGAAAGATTTAAGAAGTTGATTTTATTCATTTATTTTAAAAATGTTGCCAGGTCAACCATCTCCTCACCTAAAATGAAATCAATTGAAGAAAGTGTTGAGGATGATGTCTTTGAACCCCCATCTGCCATACCATCTAAATCTCACCAGTGAAGTCACTGGACTGAATTCTACTGAACTGCACAAGCTGATCACAAGCATGGTAGGCAAAGAAGACATGCTGATGAGATTGTAAAAGTTAATACAACTATTGTTTGTGTTATATTTCACTTTATTTTCCTACCAAATGAGTACTTAGAGAACGGTGATAGACTGACCATTTTACCTGAAAATAAGTCCCTTTTGTTGGAGTGTTGCAGTTACAAAAAAATTAACTACCATATTGAATCTAATAACACCTATATTATCATTGAAAGCCAAGAGCCAGCATGATGTAGTTGTTTGAGCACTTCACTACAACTCTGGAGGCCACTCAGCCATGGAAACCACTGCGTAACCTTGGGCAAGTCACACTCTCTCAGCCTCAGGGGAAGGCAAAGGCAAACCGCCTGTGAACAAATTTTGCCAAGAAAACTATATCACAGATTCACTTTAGGGTTGTCATAAGTTGGAAACAACTGAAAGGCACACAACAACAACAAATCACTAAAAGCCAGTGTAGTGTAGTGCTTTGAGTCTTGGACCAGAACTCATGGAACCCCAGTGGGCAAGTCACACTCTCTCAGCTTCTGAGGAAAGCAAAGGCAAGCCTTCTCTGAACAAATCTTGCTGAGAAAACCCATGATAGATTTGCCTCAGGATTTCCATAAGTTGGGAATGACTACAAGGCACACAATAACAATCGTACCACTAGAGTGCTATCTGGATAACTTAGCCATTGCAAAACTTTACTAAATTATATGTGCCAGAATTTTCAAGGTATACTTACTTCTATATATACTTTTAACATACATGAATGAAGGCCTGATAAACAATTCCAGACCTTCTTTCTCCTTTAACTTTTTATTTTCTTTCTCCTCTAGGTGATCTTTCCCTGCCTCTAGCAAGAGCTTCCATGGATCTCAGTCTTTTCCATGGATTCCTTCTGTTTGAAGAAGAGACTCTGAAGAATGTACAGCATTATTTATTTATAGCAGTTCTACATCAATTTAACTATCATGAATTCTTAGGATAACATATTTGGCAAGATAATTGGAATTCTCTACAGGAAAGATCTTATATTGTAGTTCAGAACAGTGCTATGAGTTCCCTAGCAGAGAATTCTAAGTGCTTCAAATACCGATGCATCTACCCTGTAGAAATCATGAAGTCTGACACCACCTTAACTGCCATGGCTCCATCCTGCAAAATTCTGGGATTTGTAATTTTGTTAAGCACCAGCACACTTTGGCAGAGAAGGCTAAAGACCTTGTAAAACTATAAAACCCAGAATTCCATAGGATGGAGCTACAGCACTCAAAGTGGTTTGAAATTGCATTATTTCTAGGGTATAGATGCACCCTATGATGAAGCCATGATATTTAAACTGGTATCACTGTGCTATCACTCTGCAGCACAGATCCAATCAGTGTACAAAGAAGCTTCAATATAACAGAAGGCACAAAACTACAACAGCAGGATCAGTATATGCACAAAAATGGAAGTCCAGTTTCACTCCCAACATAAAAGAATGGTTAATGAAATTATATGATGCAATAGAGATGGATAAACTAACACAAATGTTAAAACACAATTATTTCAGGGAAAATCAAAGAGGAATGGAATCCGGTGATTAATTATTTAGGAGAAGTATGGGGAAACACCACAACAGTAACTTCCTTTTTTTAAAAAAAAAGTAACATGTGTATATGTATATGTATACACACATGCATGCATGCATAATTAAAACATCTTTTTTGGTTGTTTCAGGAAGGGGAAATGTATGGAATCTATAGAAAGGTAAGACAAAAAAAATAATGAAATGTGAAGTAAACTTTTAAAATAGTAGTAAGTGAATAAGATAGAATAGAATTTAGTTAGAAAATTTAAAAAGAAGTAAAGATGGAATGAGTTTCAACAGAGATAATGGTAATAGAAAGTTGAAAATAAAGTGGAACAAAAGCTGGTAACTGATGAGAAGGAAGGTAGAATGACAGCTGAAGAAAGTGTAGGAAGGTTAAAGAATGTGAATTAGAAGGGAGAGTGAATGTGAACAGGGTAAGAGAAAGTAGAAAAAGGAGGCAGGGATAGAGGAGTGAAAGAGGAAAGTATAGGGGGGAGAGAGTAAAAAGGAAGAAGTGAAGTAAGGAAAGGAATTTGGAAATTAGTAGAAGGTATTAGAAAGGAAGGTGGGAAAGGAGAATGAGAGGAAGAGAAGAAAGGAAAGATAAGAAGAAAGGAAATTACATTGGATGTAAGATTGGAAGGAGGAATGTTTGATGCTTATTAGTTGTGATAACTATAATAATATAATGTTATATAATGTCATAGAATGATTTGAATAAATGTAACTTTAGTATGATTTATGAAAAAGTGAGATAAAGAAGAATAATCATATTGTATGACATGTATAATTTTTATTGTTGATGAATGTATTGGGTGTTGTGAACTTTTTTTATTTAATAAAATGTTTAAAAATTTAAAAAATCTAACAGGAGGCACAATAAGGACCTGTCTTGCACAATATAAGGACCTACCTTGCCCCTTTATTAGCAATGACTCACAAACCAGGAAAAGTTCTGAGTAGGATTAACTACTCTTAAAATTAACATGACATCAACATCACTCCAAATATACAAGAGTACAAAAAATCCCTAAGACTTTTTTCAGCTTATCTGCATATTCCTTACATCAGTGAAAGTACTGCAGTGTTGGTGAACATGCATTTGAGAAAGCCATGGCTCGCTCTTTGTTGGAAAGTGGTACACTTCTTCTGTCAATTCCAAACTTCTGGGATCAGGAGAAGATAAATTAAGATAAAGTATTTACAAAAAACCTCACAATATGAATACATGAATCTCAGAAGCAACATGAGTTGTTCATGCAAATTGGAGTCATGTTTTGATCTCGTATTTGGAGATAGCATGTTTTTGAGAGATCAATGACCTTTCGGGAACACTAGCTTAAGTTCCCAGGAAAAAAGGATCACTTCCAAAGGCATGTGTACATCCAAGTAAACAAAACCATCAAATCTAAACTGCTTCGTCCTTCACCCAAGTAATCCACATTTCCTCTTCAAACCTGAGACAAAGGATCTCTTCACACCCAAAGCAGTAAGCCAATCCTTCTCTGCCTACCCCCTGTTGTGTCCCTAGCCAAACTTCTCCATCCATTTCAGGGATATCCTGACCCAGTCACTGCTTTTGTTAAGACCATCAACCAATCTGAAATCCCACTGGGACAGATAATTCAGCCTTTGTTACCTGGCCAGATAGCCTGTTGCCTAGGTCTGGTTTTAAGGTATAAATATGGTTTGAAAACCTAACCTCTATGCACATAGTCAACATATACACTCTCACTCTTGTGTATGTTCTGTGTCACCCTCAGACCCCCCCCCCCCAGTCTGAGCCACTCCAGCTTTCCATAGTCTTCTCATCAGAGAGGTAATTATAACCCCACTGCAACCCCTTAAAGCTCTGCTATATCCTTTCTATATTTTCATTTCGGTTAGCTCTGAATGCTATGTTCATCTGTGTGATTGCATTTGGCACATTTTTCTAAATAAAACCTTCTTAATTCACTCAGAAACTGGAGTCCCCTCAGGTAGTACAGGTATATATTGGTGCACACACTCCAAAGGTTACCCAAGCCTCTCACAAAGCTAATTTCCCCAACATTTGAAGTATCGTTGACAGCTGGTGGGGATCCACAATCCACTACCTGTTCTTTGAGTAACATCACACACTAACACACTGGTCCAGCCTGATATGTCCAGAGGTGTGATAAATTCAGCTACATGTTATAAGGGCGTTCTGGATTTCCTAGTTGCAAAGTGCATATAAAACATCTACTATATGGAATGGGAGGAGTAAAAATCAAATAAAGAAGCAAATATAGTTTGCCAATTCTCTAACTAAAGCAATACCTATGATGGGTACTGTCTGTAAATCAATTACATTTCTTTGAAACATTCACTGAATGATGGCATGTATGAAATAAAAATTTTAAATAACTGTTTTACAAGCCAAGACAACTGAATTCTACTAAAATTTGTACCTTTCCAAACACAGAATGTGACAAGTGATGAAATATAACATTTTCCAAGTCAGAAAAAAAAATAGAGCAAAACATTTGGAAAATAATTCAAGCCCATAAACCTTCACATAGAGAAGACTTCCCCAAGCTGATGTTTAGAGCTTCTGTGGCTTATTGTGAGCATCTGAAGATTTACCAGTAGACTTTGCCAGTTTGTATAGTCTTCCAGTGGTATGTGAGCTGATGACACAGTGAAGTCAAGCCAATGCAAGAGCTTTGCAAAGCTGCATGGGATATTAATTAGGTACTGGCAGTGGAGGAGAAGGAAAGAAAGACTGGGCAACATACCAAGTAGTTCTTTGCTTGTTTGCAAGAAAAATCCCATCTGATTAAACAAATCACAGTTGAATGTTAGCGTGGTGTGAATTTAGCCATACCCACCACAGAGGGTGGGAGCAAGAAAGTGTTTGCAGTGATCAGTTGCTTTGTATTACTAGTTCACATGTAGGCATTCACAGGCTTTGTGAAAAGCTGGCGAACAGATGGAAGTTTGGGATTATTTTATAGGAAACCTGGCTTCCTGTGGACATGCAGTATGGTGGTGTATGCTACTCAGTTTTCCTATTAAACAAACCAAGTTGTTGTTTTATTCATGTATATCCCACATTTCTCCCAATCATGGGACTCAAAGTGGCTAACAACATATTTAAAACAATACAAATTAAAAACAATACAAAATGCATTAATAAAAGTATAAATATAAGATTTGAAAACAATTTATACAGCAGCAAAAAGATTAAAATTCATTAGAAGACTGTATAGAAACCTTAAAAACAGCACCACATAACTTTAAAAGCCCAACCTAGTCCTTTTTGTGAAAGTCTGATGGCACAAAAATGTTTTGACCTACCAATGAGAGGAGAACAAGGATGGAGCCATCCTGGCCTCTCTAGGGAATGAGTTCCAAAGCCTGGGAGCAGCCACCAAGAAAGCCTGGTTTGATGGTTGTATTATCATGTGGCCTGAAGTAGGCAACTTCCTTTTGCTACAGCATTCCCTCCCAGCAAACCTCTGAGGAACCAACTAGAGAACAGCATATTTGTTTGTCTGATTGACTGATTGATTTCTGTGCTGCTTTCTCCCAGATAGGGACCCAAGGCAGCTCACATACAATTCCTTAAAAGGTGTTACAATAAAAAATTAAAAACAATTAAAATCAACTAGCTAAACACAGTATAAAGTGACATCAAAGATATACAAAAGTTTTTAAAAACGTATCTAAAGCACACACATACCATATAAAAGCCTCCCTAACATGATTATATATTAAAAGCCTGCTTAGTGCTCTTTCACAAAAATTGTGTGAATCTACCCATTTAATAATCTGAATTAGGTTTTTGAGTTTTAGGACTGTCTGCAAAGGACAGCAAAGAAACCCAAGCAGTGTGAAACTTGTCAATAACCATGATGTTAACCATAGTTAACTATGAACTTAGATGGTAACCCTCCAGGAGTTGTTGTTGAACTGCAACTTTCATCAGCCCTAGTCAGCATAGCCAATAGCGAGGGATGATGGGAATTGCCACTCATCAACAGCCACACTTTCTCAGACCCTGCACACAAACTGTACATTAGTGCTGTTCCATCCTGGATGAGTGCAGTCTGTATGGGCACACTCCTTATTTACTCTCCAATGAGAACAAAAGAGACACCGCAGATAGATGGGACAGAATTGCATGTTGAGGCAGTGAATGTCTCTTTGAGGACTGTAATGCTCCAGACCAGGCTTGTCCAGGTTGGTGCTCTCCAGATACTCAAGACCCTCCACTCCCAGAATCCCCTCAGCTAGCTGGGGCTCATGAGAGCTGAAGTTAAAAACAAACAAAACAGAGGACATGGGCAGGAAGGCTGCTATAGTAAAAGCATTTCCAAACTGGAGCCACTGGTGAACAGCAATCATTTTCATATGCTTTATGCAAGTCACTGAAACAGTACATGATGAAACAAGGATGGTAGTCAATAAGACTCAGATCCTCCTTTATTTCATTTTAGAACCATTGAAATATGGATGAGTATTTTGATACCAGCTCATCATGGCTTTGGTGTTGAACATGGCCAAAGACAGACAAGGAGGGAGGGGGAGGGAGGGAGAAAGAGAAAGAGAGAGAATGAGAATCCTTTGTTATGGAGGTACACAATAAAACATTTTTTAAAAGCTTGTAAATACGAGACTTAAAAATCTGCTGAATGTTCTCGATTGCATTGGAATTAAAAAAAAATAAGTAAAATACTGCTCCACTTCGCTATAGAAGGATTTATCATGATCTTTCAAAACAAGAACAAAATTTTCCATATCATTTCAGATGTGCTAAGGGACAGATGGTTTAGGGGACAACATTTGGGAATGTTATCAGTTATGTTATAAGTTCCTACCCAAATTTGGAATATAAGCATCCAAGTAGACTACCAAATTTGGTAGAGAAATTTATAATTGGGTGCTAAATCGTTGTTTTGTTTAAAATGCAATAGTAAGTGGAGAGACAGTGAAAGCAAAACATCTGAGGGTTTTTTCCTGCTAGCATTTTACCTTGTTGCTATAGTTAGCTGATAAGAAAGAAAGATTCATGAAAAGACCAGGGTATTTAATAAAGGCAGGAATCAATTTTCCCAGCATGACTGATGAAGTGTGGATCAGGTGATTCAGATAAGATGTCTCATAGATTTATAGGAGATGCTAAACACCAGGAGAGGCCTGATAAGAGCTCCACCATTATGGTCAAAGGAAACTTACAATGAAGTCTTGGACACTGACAAAGTACCTACACTGAAAAAGTACCTATACTGAAAACAATATATGGCAGAATTATAAGTGAACAAACTATTTTAAAATTTAATATCCATTTCCAAACAGAGGATCCATGAGCACAACTCTTTCCACGACAGTGTAGAAGTCCATCTGTCAGTGGAACAGATTCCTCCCTTGACCATCCCATTGCACCAAAATACTGTCGTAATCTATTCTAGAAAAGCTCTTGCAGGAAGGTTTCTGGGGAAGAGAGTAAGAGGAAACCAGATTGCATGGGAAGTCAGCACCATAATCCTGATATTTTTCATCTCCCAAAGGTAGTAGTCTGGGCAACAGTTATCTTTTAAAATTCCGTCATTAAAAGACAGTCATGTTACAGTATGCAATGCCTTATGCATTTCTTGCTCACACATGCATGAACGGAAGGAGAGGTGAATAAATACATATTTGACTTATTCTTGAACAATGAAATATACAAAGTATAAAACAAGGGAATGTTTCTGCAAGTTTAATTCTGGTCTGAATTATTTTGCAAGTTGCTGATAACTTCACTCCATACTTTTGCTTTGAGACAAAAGCAAAAATAGGGGGTGACATTATCAGCAACTTGCAAAATAATTCAGATCAGATAACTAAAGTAGTAACATGCCACTAAGCCAGACAATAGGAGGTAAGTCACGTAACCTGTCTAGTTGCCATCTCTCTTCCTCCCTTCCCAAAACCACCAAGCATTCCCAGGAACAACTATGGTTAAAAATAACGAGAGCTGCAGGGTACTTCTATAACATGCCATAGTAACTGGTAAAGGGATGAGGAAGATGTACAAAGCTGCCCTTTCTACAAGGTTTAAACAAACTATGTTCTTCCAATTGCTCTTTTGTATTGATATGACCCAAGTACAAGTGGGTGTCGGGAAATGAACTGATGCCATGGAAATTGTAAAGTGAAGGAAGGCTGACCTTAAGTTCTGTTGTGCCCCCCCCCACTCCACCTCTCTCAAATGTTTCTGTGTATCAGAATATTCCTGGGGGGGGGGGAACTTTCATTGTTTGCACTATAGTAAGGTGTGGTAGAAAAGAGAATGGGGTTTAGAATCAAAAGGCAGACCCCAAAGTGGAAGAAACAGTCCTAACGGAGATGCAGAGCATTATCTGAGGCACTTCGAAGGGACTGAAATGTGAAAGACAGATGCTGGCCTGCTCAAGCCGATTCTGGGGGATTAGTTTCTGGGTGTTTAAGTGGAAGCAGCTGGGATCCTCTGCAGGAGGCGTCCTTGAACGGAAAATTTAGTTTGCAGAATGACAAGTCCATCATGAATGCTGGTGAGGCAGAGAAACCAAGACCAATAATAAAGTGGAGGAAATAAAACAGTGTGAAAGGGGGAGCATGGGGAGGGGATGAGAGGGTCACTTGCCACAGGCTTTCTGTACACTTAATAAGCAGCCAGCATCCAAGAATGGCAGGGCAGGGAGTCCTAAGAACAATAGTGAACACAGCAGTGTCACTATCCTATAGGATGGCAACACAGCCAGCAGCAGACTTAGTGTGCGCCCATCAAGAAAGAGAAAATAGGATTTCAGGATGTAAGGAGAATGACTTAGACCTTTTAGATTTAAAGTCAGGGAGATTATGCCTTCTGCTGTGTCAGATGGCAGGTACAAATGGGTTCCTGTCTTCCAAAGGATCTGTAATTTGAATCAGGAGACTATAATTCACTGCATACAAAAAACGCGTGATCAGGAAAAGGTCTTTTTACTGGAAGGTTCTTACCAATCTGTGCCTGTAAGGAAACTCCAGACAAAATAAAGCTAAAAGAAGTAGGATAATTCATGTAGAGGGTTCTTCGATACAATAGATCTATTTTGTTTAAGTTACATTTTTAGAAATCAAAATGCAGGAGATGTATCACTTATGTAAAAGTATGCATGAATGAGCATGAAAATCCTGAAGAGTGACAAAAAACAGGACAAGGGAAAAGAAAAAGTTTCACTCAAGTAAAAACAGTCACTGACAGTCCTGTTGACAGACATGGAGATAAAATCCTTGGTTGAAGAATTGCTTTTGAATTCACACTACACAATTATAGCTGTATTTGTTGTTGTTCTGTGCCTTCGACTTATAGCGACCCTAAGGTGACCCTGTTTCAGAATTTGCTTGGCACGATTTGTTCAGAACGGGTTTGCCATTACTTTCCTCTAAGGTTGATTCTGTGGCTTGCCCAAGGTCACCCAGTAGGTTCCTATGGCTGAGTGGGGATTCCAACCTTGATCTCCAGAGTCCTAGTCCAATGCTCAAACCACTATACCACACTGGTTCTCATTTTCTATCTTAATTGCTAAATGGCTCAATCCTACAGAATCCTGGGGTTTCCAATCTAGTGAGAGGTAGCAGAGCTCTCTGGCAGAGAATTCTAAATATCCCTCCCTAGACTGCAAAACACAGATCCTAAAGAGTAAGATATACAAATGAGCAGTAAAGTTAGAATCGTCCAAACCATTATATTCCCCATCACCATATACGGATGCCAGAGCAACTCATTTAATGTGGTGCTGGAGAAAAATGCAAAGGATACTAAAGACAGCCAAAAAGACAGACAAATGGGTCCTTGAACAAATCAAGCCAGAAATCTCCTTGGAAGCCAAGATAATCAAACTGAGGCTGTTGTACTTTGGCCACATCATGAATAGGCATGACTGATTAGAAAAAAACAACAATAATACTGGGAAAGGTGAGGCACAGTAGAAAGAGAAGACCACAACCAGATGGATAGACTCAATCAGCGAGGTCACAAGCCTCAGTTTTCCAGTCCTAAGCAGAGCAGCAGAGGACAGGGAGTCTTGGAAATGTCTTCTACACAGGGTCACTATGAGTCAGGGTTAACTGAAGGGCTGTTAATAACAACAAGACTGCAAATCCCAAGATCCCATAGAGTTGCTGCTGTAGAAGCTAAAGTGGAACACAGTGTTATAACTGAAGTGTTAAAGGACCTTGTGTGTTTCTCAGCTGTAAACAGCTTCACGGTAGCTACAAGACAAGGTAGGAGGAGGGTGCAGGCCTTGAAGTTTTGGGGGGTTGTTTGTTTTAACCCTTTCCCCACCTTTTCCTCCCCATTTTTCTTTCTCTTACAGTGCTTGTTATAATATGAGGGGGGTGGGGAATCAGTTCCAGCATGTCTGGTAAAGCAAGGACTTTGGATTTAGCAGATCTAAAACCTTTCTTCATAGACCTCCACACTGTAGATCTCCACTGAAGGCACACTACAGCAGGAGTGGACAAGGGTGGCAGCCAAGGGTTTGCCTCCAGCACCTGCTATAGGCTGCATCATGACTGGAAATGAAATAAAATGAAGGGGATGGGGAAGAAGGAAATAAAATAAAATAAATCAGATGTGCCTGGACATCTATTTGTGGTTTGGACTTTTGGATTTGGAGTGCCCCTACAATCCACTCAAAGCAAAAAAATTACACTCTTAGAACAGTCCTAGAGCAGAAAAACCCTTTTTGTATCAATTTTAGACCCCTGAGGACAGCAGAGCAAACTCTCTGAGTTGCAAAAATGGACTGGGGTGGGGGGCTGCACCCAACCTGTGGCCCACTCTTTCCCCACTGCTGCTCTAAAGCACATTATGGGAACACCTCTTCAGAGAGCAGTGACTTGCATCCTTAACATGAGCAAATCTCACTTAACAAAGCCTCTGATAAAGAAGCTCCTTTTTACAAAGTCTTTTTATGTCTGCCCAACCCCTTTTCCTCCTTCTTTTCTGTCCAGTTTACAATACTTTCTTTTGCAGCATCAGCAAGAGTAAACTGGTGAAGGAGTGCTGCTGGAGAAACACAGACTTTTGGCATTAAGTTTGCAGTAAACAGTACAATGGAAAGAATGGGATTCCACTCCAGATGATCCTTGTGTACATGTGTGTGCAGGTATATAACATCCATAGTAGTAGTAGTAGTAGTAATAATAATAATAATAATAATAATAATAATAATAATTTATATCCCACCCCTCTGCAGGGTAATCAGGGCAGTTTACAACATCAAAATTACCATAAAACGCAATATAATCAGAACCTAATAATCCCAGAACCCACCCACCCCTTAAAAAGTATTAAACAATAGCGTAATTAAAACATACTTAAAAGAATATCAATAACAACAGATAGCAATCAACAAATGTGGCAGAGAATTTAAGAGAGGAAGGGTGGGCTAACCCTCAAAGCCAGGATACCGAGTCTGGAAAGGCCTGCTGGAAGAGATCCATCTTAACAGCCTTTTTAAAGCTGGTTAGGTTAGTAATATGATGGATCTCATCTGGCAGAATCTGGGAGCGGATGCAGAGAAGGTCCTCTGGGATGTTACAGACAGCCTGGTTTTTATAGGCTGCAGTAGTTCCTCCCAGAAGACCAAAGTGTGCAAGGTGGATTACATGGGAGGATGTGGTCCCGAAGATAGGTTGGACCCAGGCCATTTAGGGCTTTAAAGGTAATAACCAACACCTTGTACTGTGCCCGGACACTAATAGGCAGCCAGTGAAGTGACTTTAAGACTGATGTTATGTGGTTCCCGAGACCAATCTGGCTGCCATATTCTGTAGTAACTGAAGTTTCCGGACCAAGCACGAGGGTAGCCCCATGTAGAGCACATTACAGAAATCAAGACGGGAGGTTACCAGTGCATGCACCACAGTTTCGAGGTCCCTAGCTTCCAGGAAAGGGTGCAGCTGGCATATCAGCTGAAGCTGATAACAGGCACTCCTGACCGTTGCATTCACCTGATTAATCATCTGGAGCGACGGATCCAGGAGCACCCCCAGACTGCAAACACAGTCCTTAGAGGAGAGTGTGACCCCATCCAGGACTGGAGATTGTATCCCAATACCTGGTTTCGGGGCCGCTACTGTGAGTACTTCCGTTTTATCTGGATTCAGTCTCAATCTGTTTTTCCTCATCCAGTCCGTTACTGCCCTAAGACAGTCATTGAAGGGAGAGACACCATCTGAAGTCAAAGCTGAAGACCGAGACATGGAGAAATATCTGGGTGTCATCAGCATACTGATAACACCCTGCCCCATGACTCCGAATGATCTCTCTCTCAGCGGCTTCATATATATGTTAGACAGCATCGGGGACAGGATGGCACCTTGAGGGACACCACAATTAAACTCTTTCCTAGTAGAGCAACTGTCCCCGAGTACCACCCTCTGGAATCTGCCCGAGAGGAAGGAACGGAACCACTGCAATGCAGTGCCTCCAATTCCTAGCCTACTTAGGCGATCCAAGAGGATGTTATGATCTATTGTATCAAAAGCCGCTGAGAGGTCTAGGAGCACCAGCAGGGTCACACTACCACTGTCGATGCCCAGACGAAGGTCATCAGCCAAGGAGACCATGGCAGTCTCAATTCCAAATCCTGTCCTAAAGCCAGTTTGAAATGGATCTAAATAATCGGTTTCCTCCGATTAGTAAAGAACAGCCACCTCCAGAATCCCTTACTGAGCAAGCATAAACAAAATAAAAATGGCCAGGCGTACACTAACTACCCTCAGCATGTGTTTCATTTTGTTTTTAAGGAAAAAACAGATCTACAAGACTGGCTGTCAAAATGGAAATTCTCACAAAAGTGGAGTGGGGGAAAAAAATTATCCCAGCATGCCTTTTGGAGCTCTCAAGTAGTAGACTAAATGTTTTTCTTTACTTCTCCAAGGCTTACCTGATCTGGTTCTTTTGTGTCACATGTGCATAATTTTAGTTCTAAAGAAAAAGTTTGCTGAAATGTGTTGAACTGCTCTCCATTTTTGTGGTTCAGGACCCATCCCTATTCTTTCCATGTTAATTCTGCCTCTAGTACCAAATGTTCTGTTACAGAAGTAATGCTCAGGAGCACATCTACTTTGTTAAGTGCCTACTTTTTTTAATCTCCCCAACTGGGATTAATACTCTTATGTTTAATAATCTTGGTATAGGTTTACAGGGGAGCTCTTTGTATGGTCATCTTAAATAAATAAAATAAAAATAAACATGGTGTCATGCTTTCAGACTAGTTTCTATAAACATGTTGGCTAGAAGGCCTTTTTTAAAAAAATAAGGTTAAGGGGGAAAAGAGAAATGCATCTCCCAGGATGCCATTGAAAGTTTGTAGTAAGATGGAGTAATTCACATCACACTCTATACCAGATAACTTTGTATGCTATAACTAGTCAGAAATGTTCTCTTGCAGGTGCAAGGCATCAATTAATACATGCCACAAACAGGCATCAAATTGTTAACTCTTAAAATTTATTCGGGGGGGGGGGGTACAGGATGGTTTCAATAGAAGAGTTAAGTGGATATTAGTATGTTGGAAATAATAACTGTTTAATTAAAGTCTGTAAAATTATATATTACTATGAGAGAAACAGGCTTTTTACCGAATGTGGTGGGGAAGAGGAAAGGAAAGGGGGTTGGAAATATATTTGGTTAAATACAATGTTCTCTAGTTAAGAGGTATCTTTCCAGTTTATGCAACCTTCCCATCAAGTCAACTCCCTTGCAGACCAAATGGGAATATTATGTTGCTCCAAGTAATATTTGTGTGTGCATGTGCGCACGTGTGCATGCACATTCACACTGTCTTATGGCACTCCCGTGTATTTCCTATGGTTTTGTTAGGCAAGGAATACTGAGAGGTGGTTTTGCATGTTCTGTCCTCTGAAATATAGCCTACAGTATCATACTGTAGTCATTAAAGAGGACACGCGTTTTCGAAACAACAAAAAAACTAATTCCTGTTTTATGACAATTTTCTTTTTAATGTACCACTCCCTACTGAGCATATCATAATACTCAAATTTGACAATATTGTTTTCTCTATATTTACTGAAGACATGCTTTCAAGGCTACCATCAGAAGTAAATCCACTGTAAAGGTTTGAAGAGAATGAATGTATGTGTGCATCTTTCTCTTTCTCTCCCTCACCCTTCTCTTGCATGGTCATGAGCAAGCACACAAACACACAGACACTTTTTTGTTTTGTTTTAAGGGTGTTAATGATGAGCCAGATTGAGCCAAGTCATTCATTGTCCAAGCTTTGCGGTTTTCTATAATGCAATGGTATAGGTCTATAGGGCTTCAGGAATTCTCCCTTGAATATATTCTTCTATGAAAAGAATCAGGCTCTGCTCTGGAAGCAGCTGGCTTTTTATTTTCCTTTAATGGCTCTAAGCAGCAGGTTTTGTCCTCCCCCACTTCTTTCCTCTTCCAGGCAGCCAACACTGATCTATCAGGGCCTCAGGTCAGAACAAGCTTTAGCTGCATCTTGTCAATTGCATAATAAGCTACTCAGATATTTTGTACCATCTCCTTTATGCACTATTTATCTATCTATTCAAATATAATCCACATTTTGCTTCAGTCTGGTACAGTAAAGCCTGCAACTAAAACCATACTTATTAACAAACAAAATACATGAAAAAATTGTTTAGGACTGCCCTTCTTTGTTGTTTTCCTCTGCACAATTCCCCACAGAAGAGAAGAATTGGCAAACCTGTTCACCAAGGCAGAATTAAGAGGCTGAGAGGATAAAATACTATTAACTAGTTCTATTATTATATAATTAGAGAGAGGATCTAGCTAGTTAAAATCAATTTAGTTATCAATTACATTTGAAATTTTCTAATCAAAAGAGATATCTTAATTAAATTTATTTTTACAGAAGTGATTGATTTAATTTGGAATTTGAGCATTTGCTTAATTACAGATTGGCTTATTAGGTTAATTCTGGAATTAACGTACTAAATAACTAGTTTACTTAAGTTTTACTAGCGCATGTGTGCACATGTGAATGAGAGAGAGGTTTGTGTGTGCCACAAAGCAAGAGATAAAGGAACCCTGTGTAGCGGCTTTTCTGAGATTTCTCTCAGATAAATGGGTCAGCATATCAGAGAATTAGTGAACAAACCCCTGCAAGAGTGAGCCTGTGAAAGGAAAAGAGCAAGAGAAACAGTATGAATGAAAGCAAGAGAGAACAGGTATCTATTTGGGTGCTGGAGGGGGGCAGGGAAACTGGACCTCTAAGAGGCTAGCTCTGCTGGGCTTCCCAATCTTCCACCACCCTGATGCCCAAGGACCTCTTAATTCGTGCCTCCTTTCCTTAGGCACCACTCGACTGGCTGCCTTACCAGACCTGAGGAGCAGCCTGTTGCACACTTCCAGAGGACTTTTTGTTCAGCCCCTAGACTGAGGAATGACCTGCTGGAAGAGAGTCAACAACAGAGTTTAATGGAGCATTTAAAGACCAATCTCTTCCAGCAGGCTTATCCAGATTATTTTTAAATTGTGAATTTTAAATGATGGATTTTAAATGTGGATTATTTTAATAAGTGTAGATCTTATTTGTCTTTTTTTTTAAATGTATGTTTTAAATGATATTGTTTGTTAATTGCTGTTGTCCCCTGTCTCGATCCATGGGGAGAGGCAGGTAAGAAATAAATATTATTACAGTCAGTCCTTCACATTTGTGGCTTTGACTTTTGCAAATTTGATTAATATGTTCTCTCTAGGAATCCTCCAGCATAACTATGGTCAACTTCCACCAAAATTCATGCTGAAGGACCTAGAGATTCCTAGAGAGAACACTTGCCTAAGCATTTGTAGGTCCTCCAGTGCAATTCTATGCTCAACTTATGGCAAATGTTGACCACAGAGTTGTCCTGGAGGATCTAGAGATTCCTAGAGAGGTGTTCTCTCAGGTAGAAAATAATGTTTTTGTATTTGCAAGTTTTTCCACTTTCACAGAGGTCCTGTGCCCCTAACCTCAGTGAATGTAATACAGGGTCCACTTTATTATTATTATTATTATTATTATTATTATTATTATTCTGCCTGCAAGTGGGAGTTTCCAGGAGGGTGGAGGTAGCTGTGTAGGACAGCGGTCAGCCCAGGCACATGGTCTGCTCCAGCAGCACGCAGAGCGCAGAAGTTGCATCTCCTCAGCAACCAAAGGGGCCCAGCCATAGCCAAGTGATGGTAATGCCAACAGTCTCTGCCACTGGTGGGAGCCAACATGAGTGGATGCCAGCTCTCCTTTGGCCACCATGCACCTAGGGCACCCTGGACTCAGCAGGTGAGCTGGCTGAGGCTGCAGAAGGATCTCATCTTGAGAAGTGGGGCAGTGACTCTCTGTCCCTCCAGGACACACAAAGTTTTGGAAGTGGAGGAAGAGAAGGTGGTGGAAGAGGGAGACTGGGGCTTCCAGATCTCATGCCCCTGTCTTGAGCAACAATCACACTCTCCCTGAGGGTTATACCCCACAGTTTGAGAACCATTGCCATATGTCCATTGTCCTTCATTGTCCATTCTGTAGAGAGAATGACCTCCTTCTTCAGCTCCAAATGAGTTCCCAAAGGATGGATTCAGAACTGCTGTTAACTCTGGTTAATGGGCCAACACTATTATTCCACAAGGCTTTTCAGTATGGCTCTTCTGCTACAGTCATTTACCGTGTGCCAATTGTACCAAGTGGAAAATCTAATTTAAATCTTTCTTTTTAGAGTAAGCTTTTCACTATTATAATTGTTTCTCTCTAAAGTAACATGCTGAAGCTTAAGCTCTTAAAATGAACCACACAATCAATGACTCTCATTTTAAAAACTCCAAGTTTCTTACATTTATTTAAAAAAAAAACATATGAATGAGAGGGGACTGACTAGAAATTATGAACATACATACTCATGTACTGTATGTATTATTGTGAGCTTTCTACTAGATCCAATAACTACCACATACCACAAATACTAGAATTCACAGTACAATCCCATATTTTCTCAGGATCCTCTACTCGGCTCAACAAAATGATTTTGTTCTTCTGTTTTACTGCCCTTTAATTCCGTGGTTCTGCATTGTGGGGTTTTCCCCTTCTGATTTTATAAACCAGACAACAGTCTTGAAATGTGGACTACTATTCAAATCAGTCCCCTATTTCAAATGGGAGAGGGTTTCCTAAGGCCAAGTACTATATTTGTAGCAGAGATGTTTTAATCAAGGACTTGCAGTCTTACTATTCACATTAACCTCAATCATGCTAAAGTACCTGTTGTTATTGAGAATATCTATACTATATAGCAATAGCGATTTGACAGCAATTTTAAGTGTCATGGCTCCATCCACAGAGCCCTGGTGGTGCAGTGGTTAAATCCTGTACTGCAGCCACACATTCACAACCACAAGGTTTGTACCAGCCAGGGGCTCAGGGTTGATTCAGGTTTGTGTCCTTCTGAAGTCGCTAAAATGAGTACCCAGCTTGTTGGGAGCAATTAACCTATACATTGTAAACCACTTAGGGAGTTGTTAAGTGCATTGATAAGTGGTATAGAAATGTACTTGTTATTGCTATCCTACAGAATTTGGTATTTATAGTTTGGCTAGGTACTTAAATTTTTCTACTAAAGACTTGTAGTACACACCCTTGAAGTCTCCGAGAAAGAATTTTAGGTTCCTCACTCAGCAATAAATCCCAGAAATAGAGCAATAAATCATCTATTTTGCTCGGATTTCTCCCCTATTTTTGTTGCAAAGTACCAGCAAAAAATGATTAAACTCTTTAAAATTATAAGTTAGATCCCTAATGATAGGAGAAAGGAATGTTTTTCCATAAAATCTATCTGTGCATTAAGGCACAGTTTCTTTTTCTTTTCTAATACAAGACTAAAACATACTTTGTTCACATTCAGGATTTTTTTAAAAACAGTGACAAAAAGGAAATTAAAATATGCATTTTTAAATAACATATCTTCTTTCTATAATGAGTTCTGATGCTGAGTAATGTGAGTGTATGTACAGACACTTCTATGCTCATAGTACCTTAAATGCAATTATGCAGGTGGAAGAGCATGCATAAAGGACTTATGTATTCCTTATGCAGGCAGAGTAGCTTATATATGATGTGTGAAGGTATATATTGCCTTTAAAAAAAATGAGTTTTTCCCCCATGGGAAGCTTATTCATGGGAAGATTCTGATGGACAACGCCCCTACACAGAAAGCATTTTGCATTTATAAAATAGCAACAGAGAGACCTTGGTTTAATTATTAGATATTCTAGTAACTGCAGCACATGATCTCAAGACTCACTGTGAAGCCAGCTTCTAGTGTCAATGCTACAGCTAATGAGAGCAAGAAGTAATTGGGCAAAGAAAACTTGCAAGGCCAGATTGTGTGTCATACAGCAAATTGCTTCAGAAATCTTAATAGTCTACTAATGAAATATGCTGTATTTAGTGTCATACAAAATTTCTTCCACACTGATTTTCTCTCCCATATATATGTTTATATATGCCAAACACACTACAATTAGCTTGTTACGCTTAAACTACATTTTAAAATAAGTAAATTGTTGGAAGGCTTTGATGTTTTGCAAACAAAATGTGCTGGCTAATTTTTCCATTCCAGTTCTCATTCCAGTCTTTAAACTATCTTAATCTCCTGCCCTCAGATGTTGACCTTGTAGGAACAGGGGTCATAGGTTAGAAGAGACAGACCGCAAAAGATCTGGACTATCAATTCATGCCTGAAAGATTTCTCTCCCACAAAAGAAGCCACTAAAAAGCAAATTCCAAAATCTGACAAAACAAGCCTTAGAAAGAACCAAACCCATTACTTTTAGTGAAACATGCTAAAACAATACTATTTTAAAATGTTTTTTAATTTAAAAAAACTAATGCCAAAGGGATACTTTTGGGGGGGGATAATTTAAAATATGCTTTTAATAATTTTGAAATGTAATTAAAAGTTAGTTACAAGGCTCAAAATGTTTACTTCCCACCAGCACCACCCACTACTGTTTACTGAGTTGTAAATTAGGTGTCTTCAGAGCAATTAATCTCTAAACCTTGGTTTCCTTTAAATTGTTGGGACATAAGGCAGGATTGAAAACATGTCAGTCTTCTCATCAGCAACAACAAAGTACCATCTATTTCAGTTTGGCGTTAGTGGAGAATAATCTAATAACTTTCTTAAGGTCATGTGCATAAAAAGCAAGCATCTGTCTCTTCAAAATACTACACCACACTTGCCTTGAACAAATGAAGCAAATCTCAGAGGAGACCTAATGAATTAGAACAAGCGGAACAAACTTTCCCAGCATTTTTCTTTTTTTAAAAAAAAAAGACAAGAAAGCAATTTCACTGTTCCACAAGCTATCCGGAAAATCTACTTTCTGATTTTTCAAATTAGGAAATGTTATATTTGTATCCTGGGTTGGCTTTAAGAAGCTCAAAGTACTATTCTGGCATTACAACTAAGTTTGAGGGGAAAGGAGGCTGATAGACAAGGGCACACCATCTAGGCCACCCAGTGAGCATTGCACCTGAATGAGGAACTAGAATCCAGACTCTCTGAATTCAAATACAATGCTTTAAGTCTCTTCATCAGAACAATTTTATCCTATACTTACAGACACCTGGTTATACAGTGATGCCATTTTTACTCTCTATAGATCTGACATGCAGCCTGAGATTAAGAATGTGATTCAAAGACAATCCGAAAGAGGCAAGCATATAACCAAGAAGATGAAACATTTAAGAACACACACAAAATCCAGGCATTCCTGGTTTTCTTGATTTGTTTTATGAAAAGGCAAAATGTTTCACAAACTTCATCAGCAAGAGATCATGGTAAAACTAACAGTTTCTCCTCCACAGTTTAGGCTGTGCAAAGCAGCTGCACCATTCCCAACCTCCAAGTCACCCTATCATCAACAGTCCTGCTCAGGTCTTGCAGGCTCATGACTGTGGCAACCACCTGTACTGTGGTCTTCCTCTTTTCCAAACGCCTTCTATGGTGTCAAGCATTATTGCCTTTTCTAGTGAGTCATGTCTTCTCATGATATGGCCAAAGTGGGGCAATCTCAGTTTAGTCATCTTGGCTTCTAGCTAGGGTGAGTTCAGGCTTGATCTGCTGTAGACTATTTCAGTGTCTCCATCATCTCCTTTAGAATTATGTAAATGATCTGTGGTCATTATTTTTGTTTTCTTAATGTTCAACTGTAAATCTGTCTGAATTTTTCTTCCCTTCAGGAATTGTTCTAAATCTTTGCTATTTTCTGCTAGTCTTATGATGTCATCTGCATATCTTAAACTGCTATACTCCTTTGTGAAGTTGAAGGCTTTCATGGCCAGCACCCATAGTTTTTTGTGGGCTTTTCGGGCTGTGTGGCCATGTTCTAGAAGAGTTTCTTTCTGACATTTCACCAGCATCTGTGGCGGGCATCTCTGAAGATGCCAGCCACAGATGCTGGCGAAACATCAGAAAGAAACTGTTTTAGAGCATGGCCACACAGCCCGAAAAACCCACAAAAAACTATGCTATGTTCCTTCCTTGAATTTTCACACCTTCTCCCTCCATGCCTAATCCTGCTTTACATATAATATGTTCAGATACAAGTTAAACAGATAGGGTGATAAAATGCAGCCTTGCCTGACCCCATTGCCAGTTGGAAACTATTCCCTTTCTGTCTTGATGACAGCCTCTTATCCTGAATACTGAGTTATGCATCAGGACAATCAAATGTTGTGTTACACCCATTTCTGAAAGAGTCTATTTTTTTTCATGAACTATACAATCAAAAGTTTTGCTATAATCTATAAAACACAGGGTGTTTTTCTTTTGAATTTTTTTGGTGCACTCCATTATGAAATGTATGTTTGTAATATAAGCTCTAGTGCTTCTTCCATTCCTGAACCTAGCTTAGACATCTGGCATGTCTCACTCCACATATGATTAAAGTCTTATAGAATTTTGAGCATCACTTTGGGAAATGAATACCATGGTCCTGTGATTACTGCAATCCATAATGTTCCCTTTCTTGGGGACTGGGATGTATATTGAGCATTTCTATTCTGTGGGCCATGATTTTGTTTTCCATATTTGCTGACATATTTTAGTTAGAACTAGAGTAGATTCTATCTTTGTAGCTTGAATCAGCTCTACTGGTGTGCCATCTGTTCATGGTGATTTATTTCTCGCAAAAGCTCTGAGTGCAGCTTCCACTTTCTAAAATTGTAGGTTCATCTTCAAATGATTCCTCCTTGAATGAATCTGTCATCCTGACTCTAATTAAATCTACCAGCCCCTCTCCCAGTTTAAACCAAATAATATCTCTCTGTAGCCTTCTTAAAACAAAAAACCAAACAAGAGGGTTCTGCCAAAAAATGTAAATGAACAGGATTAATTCTGTCCCACTTCCCAATATAAAAAAAACAAATAAACAAATCACTGAACTCAGGAGCAGAAAAGCCAGTATAATTTCTAAAAGGGTAGCAATAACCCACTGAAAGGTGTGCAGTTACTGAAAATAATCAAAATGAAATAGTATAATAATAGTAAAAATTTCAAAACTCAAGGCCAGATGCGTTTCGACTACAGTCTTCCTCAGTGGCCTGTAAGTATTCAAAAAATACATTAAAAAATATAACAAATCCTCAGCTCACACAATGTGACTCTGTTCAATTCAAAGGTAATAATGTTCTGCTCACAGGAGGCTGTACTATTATATAACCAGCTGAACCAGTAATGGGAACGATCCTGTCAATACTCCAAAAAAAGAAGAACTTAGGGAAAACTTAGGATGTGGAAGGACAATGGAAAACCCAAACTAACCAATTCACATTTTCATTTAAGCCATCCAGGGATTCAGATAATGTGACTCTGTTCAATTCAATTTTTTTTTATAATAATATATTTCACCTGCTCATAGAGTCTGTTATGTAACTAGCTGAATCGGTAATGGGAGCAATCTTGTCAGTAATTGCACACCTTTCAGTGGGGTATTGCTACCCTTTTACAAATTATACTGGCTTTTCTGCTCCTGAGTTCAGTAATTTGTTTATTTGTTGTTTTTTTATATTGGGAAGTGGGACAGAATTAATCCTGTTAATTTACATTTTTTGGCAGAACCCTCTTGTTTGGCTTTTTGGTTATATATCTTGGGTTTTTTGGTTGTAGGCACTTGAGTTGGTTTGCCTTCTTAAAACAATACATAAGAAGTACCCGTCTATTCCTGTCCCTGTAACTCAAACACTTTTCTTTGGATAGTGGGAAGCTTGCAATTTCCCAATCCAGGACTATTCAATTCTACCATTTTTGCCACAGACAAGATGCTGTGACAACTGTATACAAAATAATATTATCAAACCTATTTACAAACACCTTTAAATGTCCATAAAGAGTTTTTTAAAGGAAAAAATTAAATGTGGTAATTCTTAATAAAATCAAAATTTCAGCATATGAGTAGTTTAACCCTCATGTATCAAACAAATATGACAATATATCACAGAAGAAATCAAAGCAGCCCAGTTAACTTTGATGTAAAGGGTATTGCAACATTAATTACAGACAATGAAATGAGAGAAGTCTGTGGTTTGCTATTGTTTGCCAACCTGCCTGAACTAAAGTAAATTGATCAGCATTTAAACCGTCCAAAAACTAAGAGTAGAAACCAATTCCAGTCCCTTCTAAGCCACAGAATGCGATTTCTTTGCAAAACTAATACAGTTTAAACAACCTCTTAGGCTGTACTGTGAATGTGGTACTTGAAAATAGCTTCATGGTCTAAGAACTATAACTAAAATTTAATAGCAACATAGATCAAAGACAATAATTTGTTTAACTCATTGTAGGCCTTCACAGCCCTGGTCTCTCTCCCCATGCAAAGTTGGATTTTTTTCTTTGTTTGGGAAATCTACTGAGCACTGCCTAGTCTTGCCACTCTTCAGGTGTTCCTTCCTTCCATACTGTCTCTTTTGCAGGAATTATCTTCCTGGAAAAACTCCACGAGATCATTTCACATAGTCCTCATCAATACCTATTGCATCATTAATATTCCATAGGAGCATGCATTAAACCAGGGGTAGGCAACCTTTTTGAGCCGGGGGCCGGATTGCTGTCCCTCAGACAACTGGGGGGCCGAGGCACCAAAAATAAATAAATAAATAAAGTAAAATATATATATATATTAAAAAATACTAAAAAATATGCATGCACACTCTCTCAGCTCCAGAAAAGCCATGGCAAACCCCCTGTGGAGATTTTGCCAAGAAAAGCCCAAGAACAAGTAATAACAACAATAATCAATATCATCATGGTGGGCGGCGGCGGCGGCAGTACTGGCCTGGGGTCGGTCCAAAGGCCTTGGCGGGCCGCATCCGGCCCCCGGGCCTTAGGTTGCCTACCCCTGCATTAAACTATAAATGTAGTGACTAGGCATCTCAGTAAGCTCAACACCCATCTTTTTTTCTTGGTATTAAAGCAAATTAACTTCAATCCATCACCCATCATAAATGGATTATTGTTATTTTAAATGTCAGACCTGTTCTTTTTCGCTACTGTACTAGCAAATAACAGCAATTAAAAGCAATGAAATCTAAAAAAAGTATGGAAAGAGATAATGTAAATGCAATGTTGCATAAAATCAATAGTGATATGCCTCTCTAATTAGGAAGATTTTGTTATATGATGGGATAGAATGAAAAAGAGTGCCCATTCTCAGGCAAGGCATTCTGGAGTTTTGGGTGCAAGCACTGAGAAGGTCCTTTCTATATACAACATTCTTATATATTATATACTATAAATACTGCAAGTTGCTATTTAAATCAGAATTGGGAAATCTATGGCTCTCAGTCTAATTTCATGTGGCCTATGGTCTAGACTCAAAAGACTTCTGCAAGTGCACAGCTCATCTGCCCTTTTGCACTGGAGATAGAGAAAGAAAAGGAAGGAGTAGCTCTCTCTCTTCATCACTAGCTTAAGCCTTTTACCAGATTACTCTGAGGGAATGTGACTCTCAATAGGGAAAAATATTCACTACCCTTCATTTTGCCAAATATTTTTACCATAGTAACCCTCTGTAATGATCTTCCGAGTTTAGCAAAATCACAAACTGGTGAAAAACTTGTATTTTTTAGTCACTGTGTGGAAAAAGAAAATGTTCTTCCCTAGATTTCTCCCTATTTTGAGAGCACAGGTATTCCACACTCAGTTCCTATTCTCCTTCAACCGTTCTTTCACACAGACAGTTTAGCAATACAGGGAGTCAAATACATAAAGATGGAAGCACACACTGGAGTATGATTCTAGCCATGTCCTGACTGTGCAGTTTGGTACAATGAATTTGCCCTCAGAGAGGTATAATCAGGCTGCATTGAAGAAGTTATGAAGAATGGGTGAATCATAAGTGTTATACCTATAATCTTACACCCACTTCCCTGGAGCAACCCTTACTAAAAAAAATGGGAATTAGTTTTGAATAGCCATTTATACAATTGTCCAGAGATTCATTTGCTTTCAGTTAAAGCCAACATTTAGTCTTTATAGTATTTATGCCCAGCTGAAAGAACTTAAAATGGATCCTTTTGGCATTGTAGATGATATCAAAAGCTGAATACTGCAGGTTCTTATTTTGTTGAAAATAAAAAAAAGTTTCAACAATACCATTTTAGCAAGCCAATAAAGTAAAGGTAAATTATTCAGCACATTCTAACTACCAGATTGATGCTTCCTGAGCACAGCTTAATGCCAAAGAACAAAATGGCTGTCATTCTGGGTAGTGTGTACTGGCTGTTGAAGCCAGTAGGGGGTGGTTAGGAATTCCAACATCTGTGCATTTTGAGACAGAAATCACCATGGATTTTCTTGATCTTCAGCCTCTGACTTAAAAATGTCTGCCATGTTCAAGGATATGCCATTGCTTGAAGACTTGCTACTCTCTGAAGCCAAACATTAAACTGTCCTGCATTTCTCACTTCATCCCACTAAGATGCATAGTCCCCAAAACCAGGTTTATTATTATGGTACACAAGGCAGATGTTCATAAATATACCTCTTTCAGTATCTGGTAGTAAAAAAATATATAATGGCAACAAAATTAATACATAACATTTTGTTGTCCTTTCATGATGCTTCAAAATATGCTGCCTGAAGTAGGTGCTTCATTCTAAGGTATCAAAAATGGGGCACATTCCTGAGTGCCTGTAAGCTACCCTGTTTCGGGTTTAGTTCTCTTCTCCAATTTTCTGTAAGCTACTCTGTTTCAGCTTTAGTCCTCTTCTCCAATTTTCAATGATTGGACAAGCAAGCTAGATAATAATAAAAAATAAATAAGTTTAATAGTATAAAGCAGGGGTAGGCAACCTAAGGCCTCGGGGGGGATGCAGCCCCCCGAGGCCATTGGACCGGCCCCAGGCCAGTCCTGCCACACCACCGCCGCCGCCGCCGCCCCCCTGCCGCCGCCGCCCACCATGATGATATTGATTATTGTTGTCATTACTTGTTCTTGGGGTTTTCTTGGCAAAATCTCCACAGGGGTTTTGCCATGGCTTTTCTGGGGCTGAGAGAATGTGCATGCATTTTTTTAAATTTTTAATTTTTTAAAAAATATATATTTTTATTTATTTATTTTTGGTGCTTCGCCCACCCCCCCACTTCCATTGTCTGAGGGACAGCAACCTGGCCCCCGACTCAAAAAGGTTGCCTACCCCTAGTATAAAGAGTTGTAAGAGATCACAAGGGCCATCCAGCCCAACCTCCTGCCATGCAGGAATACACAAAGAAATCCCAATAGATGGCCATCCAGCGACTAAAAAAAACTCTAAAAAAATGACACTCCACCATTCTTACTGTCAGGAAGTTCTTCCTAATGTTGAAATTGAATCTCTTTCCCTATAGCTTGACTCCATTGCTCTGGGTCCTACCCTCTGGAGCAGCACAAAATAAGCTTGCTCCATCTTCAATATGACATCCCTTCAAATATTTAAACATGGCTATCATGTTGCCCCTTAACCTTTTCTTCCCCAGGCTAAACATAGCCAGCTCCCTAAGCTGCTCATCATGGGGCATGGTTTCCATACCTTTCACCATTTTGGCCAACCTCCTCTGGACATGTTCTATTTTGTCAACATCCTTCTTGAATTGTGGTGCCCCGAACTGGGCAAAATATACCAGGTGAGATCTGACCAAAGCAGAACAGAATGGTACTATTACTTCCCTTAATCTAGATGCTATAATCCTACCCATGCAGCCTAGAGTTGCATTGGCTTTCTTAGGAGCTGCATCACATTGCACACTCATGTTTAGCAGTCTGCTAAAACTCCTAGATCCTTTTTGCATGTACTGCTGTCAAGCCAGGTGTCACCCATCCTATGTCTGTGCATTTCATTTTACTGTCCAAGTGTGGTATCCCATGTTTCTTCCTGTTGAAATTCATTTTATTAGTTTTGGCCATTTTCTAAACTGTTCAGGTCATTTTGAATTCCTACCTTGTCTGCTGGGCCATTAGCTACCCCTCCTAATTTAGTGTCATCTGCAAATTTGATAAACATGCCCTCTCTTCCATCAACCAAATCATTGATAAAGATGTTGAATAGCACAGGGCTCAGGACAAAATAATGTGGCACCCTGCTAGTCACTTTTCTCCAGGATGAGGACAAGCCATTACTGAATACCCTTTGGCTTCAGTCAGTCAACTAATTACATGTCCACCTAACAATCTCATTGTCTAGCTCACATTTTACTAGCTTTTTTTGCAAGGATACCTTGTCAAAAGCTTTACTGAAATCAAGATATGCTACATCCCCTTCATCTATCGAGCCTGTGATTCTATCAAAAAAGAGAGTCAAGATTAGACTGGAATGACTTGTTTTTGAGAAAACCATGCTGACTTTTAGAGATCACAGCATTCGTTTCTAAATGTTTACAGACTGACTGTTTAACAATCTACTCTAAAATCTTTCCTGATATTGATGTCAGATTGACTGGGTGGTAATTATTTGGAACCCCCTCCCCCTTTTTTTTTAATATAGGAAAAACATTTGCCCTCCTCCAGTCTGCTGGGACCTCTCCTATTATCCAGAAATTTTCAAAGATAATTGGCAGTGGTTCTGAAATTACTTCTGCCAATTCTTTTAATTCCCTTGGATGCAGTTCATCTGGCCCTGGAAACTTCAATTCATTTGGATAGCCAGGTATTCCTGCACTACCTCTTTACCTATTCTGCATCATCTGTTCCATTTTCCCCCAGTTGAGCACTGTTCTGCTTTCCAGAGAAGAACAAAGCAAAGAAGGTGTTGAGTAGTTCTGCCTTTTCTCTGTTCCCTGTTACCATTTCACGATCTTCTCCATGTTAGAGGCTCTACTATTTTTTTGTTCTTCCTTTTGCTACAGACATAACTATAAAGGCCCTTTTATCATTTTAACCTCTTTAGCAATTAGCTTGTTTTGTGATTTAGCTTTTCTGACTTTCTCCCTATACAAGCAGGCTACTTGTTTGAATTTTTCTTTGGTGATCCATTTCTTGTACATGGCCCTTTTGAGTCTTAGGCTTTGCAGGCACACTGAAAGGGGCAGCACAGAGCCGCCCCTAGGAACAGCGGATCGGGGCTGTGGCAACTGCTTGCTGCGGCCCTGATCCTCCCTTTTGCACCCCCCAAAAGAGCGGCAAAATGCCACTCCTTTTAGGGGTGGCAAAAGGCCACACTAAGAGCCGGCGCTGCAGCTCTTCCACGCCCTTTTGGCGCCACGTGTCTACATGCTGCGCCAGGAGGGCATCCTGATGCCATGCACAGTGCAGACGGGCGCGCAGCTTCAGGCCAATGTTGGGGTGCAGCTGCCCCGCCCCAACTCCACCCCCAGGCCGGCCCTTAGTTATATTGAAGTTCTTTAGGTATCCATCCTGGATTGTTTTTTTCTTTGAGAACCTCCCATTTTTCCTCCTCATTGAAAATGTTTGTAATTGTGCCTTCAATACCTCACTTTTAAGGCTTCCCCTTTTCGCTATATAATAAGCTCCAGGAGAACATGGTCACTGCCACCTAAGGATTCTGCCACCTCCACCTCATTAACTACATAATCACTGTTGATTAGAATCAGATCAAAAATATCTGATCCCCTGATTGCCTCTTCTACTTTCTGGACAATGAAATTGTCTGAAAGGAAAGTGAGGAATTTGTTGGATCTTAAATTTTTGGCAGTTTGACTTCCAACAAATATCAGGACAGTTGAAAACCCACATTACTACTACATCTCTCCTTTCTGAATGTGTGGTCATCTGTTCCAGGATGATCCAGGTCCTCAGTTTGACCTGGAAGTCTGTAGTAGACCCCCACCACCTGTTGTTTCTCTCCCCCTTAATTTTTACCTAGATGCTCTCAAATTGGCTTCCAGGATTTAAGTGATGGATCTGTTCACAAGTATACACACCCTTAATGTATAATGCTACTCCACCTCCCTTTCCGTTTGGTCTATTTCTCTGAAATAGGTTATACTCCCTCTATTACTACATTCCAATTATGAGACTCATCCCACCAGGTTTCAGTGATGCCTATTATATTTATTTGCTTCCCTGTACTAAGAGTTCAAGTTCATTTTGTTTATTTCCCATGATCTCTGCATTAGTACAGAGGCATCTAAGACCATGAGCCATTCCCCTTATTTGCCTTTTTAAAGATTTTTTTTTATCCTCCCACTGTCAGGCTCTTGTGTCAATTGCCTTGTTCTCTGTATAACATTTGGGCTATTATCTTCAGCACTTGATGAACTCCTGCCTGTAAAAATACCATCTCCCTCCCCCACATAACTCAATTTAATGCATGCCTGATCAGATCTTTCTGAATCTTAGCAAAAACATTCCTGCCAACTGCTGTGAAGTGCAACATAACCCTTGCCAAAAGTCCCTCTCCATGAAACCACACCATGGTCCAGGAAGGTCCTACTTCACAGAGTAGATATTAAAATAGAGAAATAATGTAAAATATGCTATCAGTAAATTTAAGTACAATATGAGTGGTAAATATTTTAGAGTTATAGTAAAGTTCATTTTCCCCACAAAACCCAGTTGCAGCTCCTGTAATTCAATGAAATTTGATTTTAAATAAACAAAAACATTCTAGGACAGAAAACTTCAGTTTAACAACACAGTTGAGATACCAATAAAGGCAAAAATTAACTTCTGAACATAAGTGAGTTCATTCCCGTGAATTCCCATATGTTCATATTTAATATGTCAATGACACCCAAATACGTCCATGTCTTGGTCAACAGCCATGACGACAGATGGCATTTCTCCCCTCAATCAATGTCTTGAGGCAGTAATGGACTGGATGAGGAAAAACCGACTCAAGCTGAATCCAGACAGAAAACGGAGGTACTTACAGTAGGGTTACAATCCCCAGTCCTGAACGGGGTCACACTCTCCACTAAGGACTGTGTTCGCAGTCTGGGGGTGCTCCTAGATTTGTCGCTTCACACGGTAGATCAGGTGAATGTGACAGTCAGGAGCGCCTGTTATCAGCTTCGGCTGATACGCCAGCTGCGCCCTTACCAGGAAGTAAGGGACCTAGAAACTGTAGTACATGCACTCGTAACCTCACGACTCGACTTCTGCAATGCACTCTACATGGGGCTACCCTTATACTTAGCTCGGAAACTACAACTAGTACAAAATATGGCAGCCAGGCTGATCACCAGTAAATCCAAGAGTGATCATATCACACCTGTGCTGAAATCTCTGCACTGGCTGCCTATCGGTTTCCGAGCACAGTATAAGGTGTTGGTGATCACCTTTAAAGCCCTACATGGCCTGGGCCCAACCTACCTAAGGGATCACCTTCTTCCATACAATCTGCCCTGCACCCTCAGGTCCTCTGGGAAGAATCTGCTGTAACCAGTAAGAACTAGATTAGCAGCAACCTCCTAGAAGACCTTCTCGGCCACGACCCCAGATTGTGGAATGCCTTGCCGGATGAGATCTGTCAAATAACCAACTTGGACAGCTTCAAAAAAGCTGTTAAGACAGATCTCTTCTGGCAGGCCTTCCCAACTTAGATTACCCCATTTCAATCTGTGTCCCTCCCTCGCTATATATCCTTCTATACACCTATTGGTGCTCTAGAATACAGGCAATTTTTAAATTTTATGGTTTTTAGCTTAATATTGTATTTTTTAAAAAGGAGGATTTAATTTTTATTATTGTTTTTATCATTTAATATAAGGGATGTTTTATTTAAATTGTTTTTACGTAATGTAAGCTGCCTTGATTGCCTTGGCAAAAGGCAGGATATAAAAATAAAGTTTATTATTATTATTATTATTATTATTATTATTATTATTGAGATCTGTTATTTCAGTTCCAATTCTATTCCTCAGCATGTTTCAAAACACCAAAGCTTACCACTGGCCACCTAACTGCATATTGGCTCTCCGCTTCCCCTGTATCTTCTCATTCAATGGTTCTTAAACATTGTTGGATCACAGACCCCTTTGAGAATGTACTGAAATGTGTACTTAAAATAGAAAGAATATCAAAGAAAAAAATTGACCCAGCTGAAGCCCACCTGTGGACTAACTAGTGGTCCATGAAACATAAGTTATCTACCCCTGCTCTTATAAGAATAACCGGGTTTATTCCATGTAGTAGACCTGAATATTCAGTTTGAGCAGTGGAAAAGACCTAAGAGGATAGAGTCTGACACAGACAAAACACTGGAGACAAGCAGGCATTGATTCTAGCAATGTATCCAGAATAAAGATATAGCTGTTTAAATAATTGATTTAAAATTAATATTCTACTCCTAATTTGTTTTAAAAACTCAACAAGGTTTTAAAAAGTTATTATTTTGATAGTTCATTCCCACCTGGTCCTTGTTATTTCACAATATGTTGGTGATCATTTTTTAAAGTTGTTTTAGATAATTTAACATTTTAATTTATGAACAGATTAAATGTACAGCCAAGCACCAAACTGTCTATCTGTAATGTAAGTGCAAGTAAGACATAAGAATTTATCACATTGGCTTTGCTCCCACAATAGACGTGGGATGTAACTTTAAGAAAGCAGATGTTTGTTTTTTTAGATATAATTTTTATTACAATTTAACTTAAACAAAATTATATTATTCACGTTTCATAATTTATAACATTAATCACATTTGCTTCCTTCCCCCCTTGGACCTTCATTAAATGTGACTTTCGCATCCAGTATCTTCATACTCTTATTTTCATTCTACATTCACATGATATCATATGAAAATACAATTTGTCAATTTTTACATATCTATTTTCCATTCCTCTTAAGGACCCTTCCCTTTATATCTGATATTTTCATTTGGTTATGACATAGTAATTTATTCAGTTTCTACATCGTCTCGTATTCCTTTCCATACCTAATTGTTTTCTTCTTCCAATACTTATCTAATTGAATCTTTTACTGTTTATTTAAAGATATTTCTTACTATAATTATATGTAACACTCTATTTAGACCATCTTTCTTTACAGTAGTTCATTACTAGTTCCCAGTCTTCATTCCAATGTTTAAGTAATCTTTCATTTATCAGAGCTGTTAGTCTGTCCATCTCTATCATGTCCATGAAAGCAGATGTTATTGCATTTCCCCATCACCGGGGAGTACACAGCACATCTGCAACCCAGGCTTCTTCAGGTTCCCCTTGCATCTTTTCAAGAATAAGATTTTCCTGGCAACAGAGAGAGACACAATAAGATCCGCCTTCTTAATGTTACATCCCACGACTATTGCAGGAGCAAAGCCAATGTGATAAACTCCTAAGTTAAAATCAAACAGAATTTGAGACTACATATTTACTTCACTGAATTTAAAGTGAGTACCTTCTTTTATAGCAGGAGTATGAAAGCTTTGTTCCTCCAGATGTTTTATGGTAAAACAGCATAACCCTTGCCACTGGCCATGTTGGACTAGATGTTTTGAACTTTAGCTAGATGTTGAAACTAGATGTTTTGGACTTTAGCTAGATGTTGAAACTAGATGTTTTGGACTTTAGCTCCCAGAAGCCCTACAAACATGGTCAGTTCCAAACCACCCAAAAACTCCCTGACCCCGGTAGCAAGCATCCTTTTATTTTATGTATCAATTTGCAAGTAATTCACACTTTTCTAAAACCAAAAGGTCCAGTAATTCCAGAATATATGTCATTTTCCATATAGTAATATGTGGTGTAGTACAGTGAAGCCTCATGGTAGTAAGGCCTATGATATAATGTGCCTACCTTCCTCCTGCCCTAAGATTTTTCTGTTTCCACTGAGTTTAGCAGCAATCCCCAGAATAACTGGAGGGTAATTGGAATTTCCCAGTGATAATGTTTTTTATACAATATCCTTGCTATAATCCAAAGTATTTGAGGGCAGCTTATAAAAGCTCTGTTACTAGTAGAGTTGGAAACTGCTAGCACTTGTTTTAGATCAAGACAGCCACCTGCACTGATATTGCTAAAGGCTGTCCCTAAGAGGGCCTGTATTTCAAAATGTACCACTACACCAGCGTTTCTCAATTAGTGGGGCGCGCCCCCCAGGGGGGGCGCGAGGCTCCCTAAAGGGGGGCGCGTAAGACCTCGGCAAATACTGGGTCTTCATAGGCGCCTCCGAGCCTTGCCTGCCCTGGAAGCGCGGCGAGCGGCACGGCCAGGAGGCGGGACCATCTGGGCCTTCATAGGCTCCTCTGAGTCTTCTCGCCTGACCCGGAAGCACGGCGAGCGGCGCGGCCAGGAGGCGGGACCATCTGGGCCTTCATAGGCCCCTCTGAGTCTTCTCGCCTGACCCGGAAGCGCGGCGAGCGGCGCGGCCAGGAGGCGGGACCACCTGGGCCTTCATAGGCCCCTCTGAGTTCTTGCCTGACCCGGAAGCGCAGCAAGCGGCGCGGCCAGGAGGCGGGACCATCTGGGCCTTCACTGGAAGCGCAGTGAGCGGCGCAACCTTTCCTCCCCAGGCAGCGCGGCGAGGCCTATTAGGCGGGACCATCTGGGCCTTCGCTGGAAGCGCGGTGAGCGGCGCAACCTTTCCTCCCCAGGCAGCGCGGCGAGGCCTATTAGGCGGGACCATCTGGGCCTTCGCTGGAAGCGCGGTGAGCGGCGCAACCTTTCCTCCCCAGGCAGCGTGGCGAGGCCTATTAGACGGGACCATCTGGGCCTTCGCTGGAAGCGCGGTGAGCGGCGCAACCTTTCCTCCCCAGGCAGCGTGGCGAGGCCTATTAGGCGGGACCATCTGGGCCTTCGCTGGAAGCGCGGTGAGCGGCGCAACCTTTCCTCCCCAGGCAGCGCGGCGAGGCCTATTAGACGGGACCACCTGGGTGGTGAGGCCTAGAAGGCGGAAACACCGTGGCCTTCATTGGCCCCTTTGAGCCTTTCCTCCCCCGGCGGCGCGGCAAGCAGTGAGGCCTAGAAGGCGGGAACACCGTGGCCTTCATTGGCCCCTTTGAGCCTTTCCTCCCCCGGCGGCGCGGCAAGCAGTGAGGCCTAGAAGGCGGGAACACCTTGGCCTTCACAGCTATTGTAAGCCTTCTCTTTGTACAGCCCCTCAAGTGCTAGCATGGAAAAAATTTTAACAGGGATGAGAAGACAGGCAGAGAGAGAAGAAGAGAAGGAGATAAAAGAAAGTCTTCCGAAGGCAAAGACGAGGAAATATGATGAGGCGTATGTAGCATATGGCTTCACTGTGACTACGGTGGGAGACGAGGAAAGACCGGTGTGCTTACTATGTCTAAAAATGTTGGCAGCAGACAGCATGAAGCCAAATAAATTAAGTCGTCACTTAAAGACATTACATCCCAATCACGCTAATAAGCCGCTTGAGTTTTTTCAGCAAAAACGTGTTGAATATTGCAAACAATCATCCAACTTTCTGACTGCTACTTCAGTAAACAAGCGAGCATTGTTGGCATCGTATAAGGTGGCGTACCAAATTGCTCTGTGCAAAAAACCCCACACCATAGCAGAAGAGCTGATACTGCCTGCAGCATTAGACATGGTCTCTGTCATGCTGGATGATGCAAGTGCTGCAAAAATAAAAACTATCCCTCTGTCAAATGACACCATTGCTAGACGTATAAATGACATTGCTGACGATCTTAACGAGCAGCTGGTAGATAAACTCAAGGATAAACGTTTTGCCTTACAATTTGATGAAGCAATTGACAGCAACAAAGACTGTTTGTTTATCGCTTATGTACGTTTTGAAATGGCAAATTCCCTATGTGAGGATCTACTTTTTTGTAAATATGTCAGAGACAGAGCCACGGCTGAAGAGCTATTCAAATTGCTAGACTGCTTCCTGACTGAGAATGGGCTAAAGTGGGAGAATTGCATGGGTGTTTGCAGTGATGGTGCACAGACCATGGCAGGGATGAGAAAAGGACTTCGGACACTCATCAAGAAGGCTTCACCTAATGCTGAGTGGACACACTGTATTTTACATAGAGAGGCACTGGCATCAAGGCACCTTTCCCCTGAATTAAATGAGGTTATGACTGACCTTATAGGAGTAGTCAATTTAATAAAGACCAGACCACTAAAAACAAGAGTTTTCTCTGCTATCTGTCAGGAGATGGGAGCTGAACATCAAGCTGTGCTGTTTCACAGTGAAGCAAGGTGGCTGTCACGAGGAAAAGTGTTGTCCCGAGTTTTTGAGCTCAGAGAGGAGATAAGAATGTTTTTGGAGCAGGAGCACAAGTGTGACGTTGCAAGAAAGTTTAGTGATGTGAACTTTCTGATGAAACTTGCTTACCTGAGTGACATATTTGGAAAGCTCAATGAACTAAATCTACAGCTTCAAGGGCAAAATCAACACCTCCCTCAGGCCACAGACAAGATCAACTCTTTCACTCGAAAGCTTGCAATGTGGGGCAGGCGACTTGATGAAGGAAGTATCGAGTCATTTGAGAACTTGCAGGAATTTGTTGACACTACTGGCTATGATGCCACCTCAGTGATTCCATATTTTAAGCAGCATATTTCATCACTGATAGGATTCTTTACAAAGTACTTTCCTGAAAACAGTTCCCAGTATGACTGGGTGAGAGATCCTTTTAATGCACCAGCTCCTACTGGTTTCAGTCTTGCAGAGGAGGAGCAGTTCATAGAAATCACATCTGACTCCATATTGAGACTAAGTTTCACATCCCAGACACTGAGTGAATTCTGGCTGAGTGTGGAGAAGCAATATCCACTCTTAGGACAAAGAGCTGTGCACATTCTTCTTCCATTTGCAACTTCTTACTTGTGTGAGATTGGCTTCTCTGCTGTTGCTGCTCTGAAAAGCAAATACAGGTCTCGGCTACACATTGAGAAGGAGCTGAGAGTTGCTGTGTCCTGCTTCAAACCCCGCTTCGAAAAGCTATGCACTGCAAAACGTGCTCATTGTAGCCATTAATCCAGACATCACCTCTGATTAAAAAATCAGCTCAAAGTATTTTATATATTTTTGTTTTTCAGGTTAAAGTTTTTTTTAATATTGTGCTCCTTGAAATCCTGTGCTCCTTGAAATCTTTTCAGCTACAGTTAATACAGCTATTCTTTGTTGTAAGTAAATTGATCCACATTTCTTTCTTTTTTTATTCTCATATATGTTAATAAGGATACAGTGTTACAATTTTATAGACAAATGATACTATTTACAGTCGCGTGGGGGGGCGCGAAATGTTTTCTTCTTCCTAGGGGGGGCATGACAGAAAATAATTGAGAAGCACTGCACTACACTATGAAAGTGTTAGCAATCTTTGCATGCCTATACTCCCTAACTTATAGTTTGCATTTTATTCCATAGGAGTTTAGGCACAGTATATATTTGTACTAGCTTCCTGTTTCCACATACCCTTTCTTCTCATATCAAATAACCTGCACTGAGCGTCTCACCATGAGATGATATAAAACCTTTTTTTCTGATACCAGAAATGCTGTTTCTTTCTGTTAAGAGGTGCACCTGACATTTACTATGCACAAGTATTTGTAAGTAAACTGCTTTTATCAGTTTAGCAAAACTAAGCTTGTTTCTGTTTATCCTAGACCAGTGATGGCGAATCTTTTAGGGGCCGAGTGCCTAAACTAAAAGGCCTTCCAGCACCAGGTGTTACCCAGTGCTGGGACTTCCACCCTCCGGGAGCCAGGCCTGCAGGGTGGGACTTCTCCCCCGACCCTCTTGGGCCTTCAGCTGCCTCTCCAGAGACAGCTGAAGGCCCAGGGGAGGGAGGGAAGAAGAAGGGGAACATGTGCGTGTCTCTTCCTCCTCCTCTCCCCGCACCATCCTTGGCCTTCAGCTGCCTCCAGAGAGGCACCTGGAGGCTAAGGAGGGTCAGGAAGGAGGAGAAACAGGTGCACATCTCTTCCTCCTCCTCACCCTGTGCTTCCTTGGCCTTAAGCTGCCTCCAAAGAGGTGCTGAAAGCCTGGGATGGCTTGGAAGGAGGAGGAACAGGCACACACCTCTTCCTCCTCCTCCTCCTCCCTGCCCTCTTTGTGCCAGGGAAAATGGCTTTGCCACCACAGTCCTAGATTGTGCGTGCATGCATGTGAGTGTGAGACTGTTGTTTAACTTCTACCTTGTCAATTTGATTACTACTTGAAAGAGTTAGTACTATTGCTCACATTTCATAATGTACCGTACTTCACTGACAGTAACTGTGAAAAGTAACAAAAGGAAAGTGCATCTCTCTCTTTCATCAAGTACCTCCCAACTGAGGCCAGACCTAGCAGCACTGTTTGACCCATTTCTTTTCTTCACAGAACTCCTTATGGACATTTGACAATTCAATTAAAAAAAAACTAGCAATTTGAACCTAAATAGACTCTATGCTCTATACAATAGTAGCAAGCCTCTGGCCTTCCAGATATTTTCACCTACAACTTCCAAAAACTCCAGTGAGCATTGCAAGATTGCAGCAGCTGTACCCTTCCAGTTGATCTGGAAGGCAATAATTTCCTAGTTCTGCCCAACATAGAAGTTTAGCAAAGCAAACCATAGGTGTATACAGCATAATCTTCAACTCAGTCTTCTCTTTCACCATACCTTCCTCTGGTAGGACCCCACTCCAGAACTCCTCATCCCCTGACGACTAGTGTCATTGGGGTGTGCAGAGTATCTGAACTGCACTGTGTGACACCCATGAGAGGAGATTACACCATTGGCCGCATGCCCTGTGCCCTGAGGGGAAATTGTCCTCTGCTCAACTGGGGGCAGTGGGGGCAGTGGTGGGGGCAGTGGTGAGTGCCTAGGCCCCTATGTGCTAGCTTCTGTTGGCTTCTGCCACAGCTGCTCTTGCTCAGGAGGAGGAGGAAAAGGGAGAGAGGATCCACCACATCCAACCTCTTTACCCTCACTGGACCCAGCCATGTATCCCCAAGTGCAGCACCCAATGAGTAGCAGCACCCTGTTAAGCCAAGAATTGGGCAGAGGTAACAATTTTGTGGGGAGTTTCTCTGAGGCCCAGTGCACACTCTTGTCTGTGGAGAAGCTGAGCATTAGTGATTGTTTGTGTGATGTTGTGTGCATGTAGGCTTCTCAATTCTCACTACACCTTCCCCCTCTTTCTGACTGATGAGGGATGTGGTCATTCGGGTGACACCAACCCTAGTAACACTACCGTGCCTGACATCTTACTCTAATCCTAGATCAAATCCAGGATTTGACACCCTTGTATAACATGAAAGATTATACACAGAAATAAGCAAATCAAACAAATTGGCTTTCTTATCTAAAACTGAACAAAATGACTTGTATAAATGAAAGTACTTGAAACTCAGCACATGTTGTGCCAGGACACAATGTTTAAGAGGCAGCATTCAAGCTTCTACAGCATTGAGGAATCACAAACTCCCTGTTGCAGTCACCACTGCAATACAAATATGATTCATCATCAGGAAAAATATACAACTGAAGTATTAAACTCCACATGCAAACAAAAGCTGTACTAGAATTTGCTGAGTGAAAGCTAGGATTCACTCTAACAGAGAATGTAGTTAAAATCCACTTTCAGTGCCAAGACTTAACCCATATACATCATCCCCAAGAAAAGTGCACTTCTGACCATAAGAAGCACTATGGAAAGTGCACTTCTGACCATAGGAAGCACTACTTTTGTTGACTGCAAAAACACCTGCAACATTGGTAATAAACAAGAGGACTCTTGAAGTAAGGAAAAATTCAAGAGAATCCACAGCTATAATAGACATTTAAGCAACTCGTATATCATAACCTTATATGACTTGCATCAGAGTCTGCAAAAATGCCATGCTTTTCACAAACAATTGTAACCTCCAAATGAAGACTTTCAGGAAAAAATGCATAAATAGAAAAAGATAGTAAATTAATTACCTATCTCCCTTTGGCTTTCTTTTCTGTACTGTTTTTCCTTTGGGTCGTCTCTCACTTCCTAAACAAGGAATCCCACCTGGACCTGTTACCCGTATTGATTCAAGGCCTTTGGAAGATTTCTTAAATGTAAATTCCACTGGTTCTCCTTCTTTTAGGCTTCTAAATCCTTCCATGTAAAGCTTGCTCTGCAAACAGGAAAAATATTCTTAGTTACCATAGACTTTAAAAAGAAAGAAACATTGAAGCCTGTCAAAAACAAAAGCACAAAACAGGATTATATTTGTAATCCTGTTATATAGTTCCCCTAGAGCATAGAATTAGTGACGGATTTCCTAAATGAAACCCAGCTAAATAATTACCACTTGGGAGTTACTGCTCCATCTTGGAACAAAATTGAGTTCCAAATGCATACAGCTGAGTGTATGCAGGAAGCATTAAAACCGTTGCACATGGAATCCCTCTTATATCAAACTGTATAAGCAAAGCTTACTGATGTGTGGGCACCTTGCAGAATAACATGTAAAACTCTGGATTAGAAGTTATGGAATCACTGTTTTCTTTCAGTAAATGATTCTTTAATTCTTTTCTGTTTCTAATTTAGTTAAAGCGTGGTTTGAGCTTTGGACTATGACTCTGGAGGCCAGACTTTGATTCCCCACTCAGCCATGGATACCCACTGGTTAACCTTGGATGAGTCACACACTCTCAGCCTCTGAAGAAAAAGGGAAAACCTCTGAATAAATCTTGCCAAGAAACCCCTGTGATAACCTTATGGGTGGCATCAGTCAGAAACAATTTGAAGACATATTACACAACAACCACCTTTCAAAACAAAAGGAATCTAGAATACTAACACTGTTATGCTGGATTTACCATTCTACCATTTCATTCTGTTTACTGGTAACTAGATGTGGATTTTAGATTAGGATTAATTATGGTTCACAAGAAGATTTTCATGGATTTCAAGGTTTTGATCACTTTGGGTATCTGTCAGTTCAAAAAATAGTTATAAAATTTGAAAGCATCACAGAGTCAAATTATTTATATTTTAAAATAATAGCACAGAACTTTATGCTTGTTTCTACAATATTTTAATAAATTTTGCTAAATAAAGAGTTGCATATTTTCATGTAACTGAATTTATGTTCTATATCCAAATATCAAATTCTGGGTTTTGATTCAACAGCTCTTTCATGGGGGGGGGGGGGGGGGAGACTGGTTTTCTAACGTGGCAGAACTACCATTGTTGCTGTTGTGTGCTTCAAGTTGTTTCTGAATTATGACAACCCTAAAGTGAACCTATCACAGGGTTTTCTTAGCAAGTTTTTTCAGAGGGGGTTTGCCAGTTCCATCCCCAGAGGCTGAAAGAGTGAGACTTCCCAAGATCACCCAGTGGTTTACATGGTCAGAATTCAAACCCTGTTCTCCAGAGTCCTAGTCCAGCACTCAAACCATGCTGACTCCTTAGAAATACATTAGCTAAAATAAAATGTATGGGGAAAATCATATCTTATAATAATAACTCTGAGTAACTGTGGTGCTATGAAGTTGATATAGACTGTAATCCATACAGGATGGTTTAAAAGTTAATTAGAACTACTAGGATGATGGCATGAAAACAACATCACCAGTGATCAGTTTTAGTCTAAATTCTGCTTTTTGTTTGAGAAGGCTAAAATCATGATGAGAAGACATGCCTTCCCTATGTGCAAGAACGTATTTAGATCCATGCCACAAATAAGAAAGCTCTACTGGAGGTGGATTTTTCAGAAGAGTCAACAGAACTTGCAAATCAGTTTGCTGGTCTGAAGAAGAATTAACTCAAAAAGAGAAAACTCAAGAATAAGAAAGATAATCAAATTTAAATGTGCTCAATATTGTTGGGGGGGAATCTTGAAGCTAAGTAAGCTAATAACAACTATATCAATTAACAACAAAACCTAGCTCCTGAGAAATGTGAACTTCAGGGGCAGCTAAGTTTTATTTTTTCTCTCTACAAATCTTTAGGCATGTCCTGCTCTTTAACAAGGGCATACATTTAAAGATCCTGTTTTCCCCAGAGCAGAAACCAAAGTGCTTCACATGATGCTTTACTTTTCAGGTTTGAACTACAATCTACTTAGTAGACAATCCAAAAGCAACATGAGCTTTCCTTTTTAAAAAATCAAGTTGCACTCTCTCAGCCTCAGAGGAAGGTTACAGCAAATCCCATCTAAACAAATTTAGCCAAAAACTTAGATAGACTTCAAGGCACACAACAAAATGGGCAGGGGTAGTGATGGTTACCTTCTGATGCTGATATGCAAGAATGAGAAAAAGAATGGGAGAATTAATGAAGGAGACGATGAAATAGCAGATGTTATATAGAAAAGAGTCTGACAAACCAGCCTTGGCCAACATAAGCAAAACAATCTTATTAACTTCTAGTATCTGTAAATGATTTAACCCAGGATCCTGTTCTGGGGAATGGGGATGCTGGAAAAGAAGAATATTGGTCACAGATACAATGAATTTAGGGAACATGTAGCTTCACATTAGCATTCCTCAAAACCACTAAGCTGGGACAGCAACCAATGAAATAACTTCACTTATTAAAATCTTCAAAGGTTATAGACAAAACCATTTTTTCTTATTTAGAACTGGGAAAACATAAGATAGCTAAGGCCTGAAGGAGATGGGGCAGATAAGGTGGCTTCTGGCCACTTCAAGGGTGTGGCATTTATAATGTGGCCTGAAGCTGCTATAATAATAATAATAATAATAAATTTTATTTGTAACCCGCCCCTCTGCTCGGCAATCGGGGCGGCGTACATCAATTAAAATATTACAGTTAAAATCCACATTCTTGCCCTTCACCCACTACCCTCCCCCCTTAAAACAGTATTAAACATAATAGAGTTAAAAACAGACATATAACTAAAATAAATAATAAAAAATAAAACAAAATGCCACTCTCAGTAGAGAGACCAGATAAGTGGCTCAGCTGTGCATATCCCTGTACAGAGTTATTCTGGGAAGGCCTGCCGGAAGAGCTCCGTCTTAATTGCTTTCTTAAAAGTGGTAAGAGACGTAATAAGGCGTATCTGATCCGGCAGGCCATTCCACAGTTTAGGGGCAACGGTACAGTGAAAAGCTGCTCCTGCTGGCTTTGGGACTGCGGCATCCAGTTGCCACAATCCCAGAGTGATCAGTTGCAGGAGCAGCTTTTTGCCCCATCTGCTTTGCCCTTCACCTGTACATTCTGCTACAGTTAGAAGAAAAGTTGATGGTTACTTGTAATATGAAGTTTGGACTTAGAGCCGGAGCAGACCGGCAAGAAGGGGCAGCTTGAAGATGGATTGGAGCTATGGTAACCACATGCCATGCCCCCAATCTGCCTTGAAGCAGAAAAGATCCTCTCCTTTGGGGGCTGGAAATAAGCTGGCTTTTGCGGCTCCCCCAAAGCAGAAAGCCATCTTCAAGATGTTCTGGCAGCACGATGCATGTAAACACCATGCTGCCGGTGTGTCTTGAAGCCACCCATGTCTAGGTGGCTGCCCGACTTCCGGACAGCTTCAGAGCAGCTTCGGAGCATGCAGCCACCTGGACGGTGGCTTTAAAAGGCTGTCTGTTCTGGCCCTTACTCTGCAATTTTGTTTGTTGAAGATAGAGACATATTTTGTGAAAATTTTAAGTGCTTCGTATTATACAGAACACTGTAAAAACAAATAAAATCCTTATCTTAGATCAGAAAAATTATGTATAAAATAACCATTAATTATCTTTTTATAGAGAGAGACATGACACATGAAAAGAGATGTTAGAACAGTTGGGTGCCTATGAAAAACAGGCATGCAGATTTAGAAAGAAACCCTCTTTATTTAAAAAAATAATAATTAATAAATATTAAAAACCCAGGACTATTTTCCCCTCAGCATTTACCATGCAACATTTAAATTAATGTAGACAGAATTATGAGTTTTAAAAAAGGCAATGTCCATAATACCTACTGCATTAGGCAGAATTCTTAATAATTCTGGTTTATCATTGTATTAGAAAATTCCTACATAACAAAGCTTTTTTGATCTTTATTGATTCAAATCTGCAGAATTCATTTTTAAAAAAACATACAAATTTACCAAAAAAACCTAATCATCTATGGGGGGAGCATAATGTCTAAAATAAGGGAACAAATCAGAATTTTATTTGCATTTTTGTAATGCAGTTTTAAAGAAAAATCTAGGTGTTTTAGGCTTCAGTTCTGGGATACGATTTTTTATTTAAAGGTACAATTTTATACAAACCTGAACTTGAGAGTAACTACCATTGAACTCAATGGGACTTGCTTCTGAGGAGACCTGTTGTAAAGGCTGCCCTCTAAGCCTCTTTTTTTTCCCAGCACAATCTGATGCATTCAAATCATTTTCAAACACAAATAATAGTGATAAAAATACATTTTGATCTCTCTTTCTCATCATCTCTGTAACCATACAACACTGGCCAAGAATCTGCACCAAACAAAAACAATTTCTCAGAGTATTTCCTTTTCTTTCTTTCTTTTTTTTAAAGAGCCATTTTGCAACTTAGTACCAGGAACATTCCCTGCCCAAGCTCAGTTGCTCAGTACTGTTCTCTGATTTCCATTGATTCCAGTGGACTTGCACAGGCAAAGTTCCTGTTGCATTGTGCCCAGCATCAGTGGGTGCTTCAGAATCTGGCTTAAATTCACAAAAGGAAGGAAACTCCAAGTTGGGGCTCATTATGGATGTCTATTCTCCTCTTGATATGCGTGTGTCACTCCTATTAGCATGCGTGCATGGAAGGGAGAAAAGGCCCCTATAATGAGCTTTAATTCAGAATTTCCTCTCTTTTGTGGGCTTCCAGTTAGGGTCTAAACACCTGCTGATGCAGCATGGAAAGCTCAGAAGAAAAACACACACATTCTGCTTAGAGTGATTCTATTTGCACCCAATCTTTTAATTCTGCTTTTAATTTTATTAGCTGGAAGTATAACCTTGCCATGAAATCAGCATGCTCAGCAACTTCACAGCCAAAATATATATCAATTAATTTTGAATATAAAACTCAATCTTGCTTGCTCAGATTTGTTTTTTGCACTCCTATAAGAAGATATCTCCCTGGCTCTGTCCATATCTACAACAAGCAGTGCAACACCTGAGTCAAACCATGACACCTTCTGTGGTCCTCAAAATATATTTCAGAGCAGCTGAATATTAAAGAATGTGCTCTGGCTGAGATCTGCCAGTTTCCTGATGCCTACTGAATTACTCCTCTGAATGCAGATCACAACACAGGCACAGTCTCTCCCAATGGAAATAGCTGTTTTCAAACAAGCAAACAGTCTGTAACTGGCAGGATGGTAAGTGAACTTATGAATCTACAAAGCTTTAGGATGGAAATGCTGTTTCTCTGGCCAACAAAACTTCTTAATGCAAGGGTAATGAACCACCAAACCATTTGCATCAGAAGGAGTATCCTTATGGATCAGACTCCAGTGAACACAACTCAATTTACCACACACAATTGAAGAAAGTATTTATTATTTTAGAAATTTTAAAACAGAATTTCAGCTGTTTCAATATCATTAATAATAGTCTAGATTCCCAAATCATCCTGCCATGTCTTGTCCTAAACTGAAGCTAAACCAGCTAACTGTTTTATAAAAGAACATGCAAATATTATGCAATATAACAATAGGAGAAGGTTGTTAGCGCCACTGCAGTACATGCCTTTTCATAGACTTAACAAGAGAAATTGCCTGTGCATATGGCCACATCTGGGGATGCATATGTAACAGCTGGAATTCTGCTCTTTTTTTAAGTCCTCTTGACAGAGATTCCAGCCTATTAAAGCCCTCTTAGGTCTGCACAAAGCCAATAAATTACTGGGAGACTAAAGAGACCAAATTATATAGGTCAGAATATTTACTTAAAAATGCAAAACAAGTTAAACTTGTTTTCAATAACTATAATGGGAAATTAGTTTTTAATTGAGCATTATTTGCTATACACCATAACTAGCTATATTTTCAAGGCATGTTTTCATGAGATATTAAGGAATGTTATATACATGGTCAGAGAAACACAACTTGCACTGCATTACTGGTTTATTATTGGCTGTTCAGCCTAATTGTTTATTTTTTTAAAAAAAGATCCTGTCTTGTGTTTTATCATTAATAAATGTAAAAAAGCTTGGAAGTGGAATTTCCAAAGTAGTACAGGAAAAACACAAACATATAACTCACTAACTCCTTCAGCATTATGCATGATGATCACAGCCAAAGCAGATTTTACTAATTATGTATTTAGTTCAGAGGAAATGATTTTACAGAAAATTTGGATGATTGGCTCTTTCAGCAATGTAAATAGATTAGCAGTACAAGCATACCACATCTTTAAAAAGAACAGGAACAAAGTAATTTAGATTTTGCTGTCTTTCTGAAAAATATATATATATCATTTAAATATGTAACAGGTATAAGAACACTGGATGTTTATAATAATGACTAAGGGGGGTTGCAGACTGCCAGAAATAGTGCAAATTGAGTCCACTTTTAGGGTTAGGGTTAGTGCTAGGGAATCATGGGAATTGTTATTTTTCTGAGACATTGAGCCTTCTCTGTCAGAGAGCTCTGGTGCCACAATAAAATACAGTTCCCATGATTCCCTAACCCTAACCCTAAAAGTGGACTCAATTTGCACTATTTCTGGCAGTCTGCAACCCCCCTAACAGGCTCACTATTGGGAATAAATCTGAAATCCAGAACTAAATCAGCATAACTTATGTAGACTAGGGAGATGACCAAATTAAAACAGGAGTCCAAAGCAGACCAAACCCAAACCTGAATGCTCTTTAAAATTGATACATAGGCAGCTGAGGCAGAAATGTAAGGATGAGGTGAATTGGGGAAGGGAGGCAGGGATATGAATTGGGATATAGTTTTATAACTGGTACCTCTAGCCTTTGATCAGAGTGAATGTTGTTACCAATGTTCCCCAGTATCAGAGTTCAATTCTCTCTGAAGACCAGGGCTGTTAAAAGTGTTCTGGTGGAATCTATGGGACATGAAAGTACATCATTCCATGGAAGGTGGTTTGTTGGGAAATACTGGTTATCCATGTCTTTCTGTATTGTATGATCGATGTCCCTGGATTTGACTTGAACCTGAGGCTCAGGTTTCTGTAATGGCCAGGAATGCTTTTGCACACCTAAAGCTAATGTACCAACTGCACCCAATCCTGGAGATGCCTGATCTGGCCATAGTGGCATGTTCCTTGGTTACATTCCATTTGGATTGCTGTAATGCATTCTACATGGGGCTGCCTTTGAAAAGTGTTCAGAAACTCCACTTGGTACAAAGAGCTGCAGCAACTCAATTGGCTGTGGGCCTGTTCCTACCCATAATTCAAAATGCTGGTTATAACCTATTAAGCACTACAGTGGGCCCTTTGTATATGTGGTGAATCCGTTCTGGACCCACCCACCCCTACATATGGAAAAAACCATGGGACCTCAAGTCCCGTTGATTCTAATGGTGGCAATCTTGCCATTTTGTCCCCCCAGGCTTGCCGTCCATGTGACCTCAAGTCTGGGTATGAGGCAGGCGGACTGTATACCGCTTAGATCCAAGGTATGTGGCTGATCATATGTCCACCATGACCCTGTCCAGACCCTGAAATCTGCAGAAGAAGCCAGGGACCCTGGAACTGTTTTCATGGTGGAGAGGAGACACAAGAATGACAGGAAGGTCATTATGAATTTTGTGTACCTACATGTATGTTTTTACAAAACAGTAAAATAGTAAAAGAGAGCCACTATGGTGTTTTGGTTTATGAATTGGATTACAACTCTGGAGACCAGGGTTTGATTCCCTGTTTGGCCATGAAGTCCACTGGGTGACCTTGGCCAAGTCACATACTCTCAGCCTCAGGGGAAGGCAATGGCAAATCTCTTCTGAACAAAACCTGCCAATAAAACCCCATCATGGGCTCGCCTTAAGGTTGCCATAAGTCAGAAATGACTTAAAGGCATACAACAACAACAACAACACAGTAAAAATAGAAAATACAGTGAATAATAGTAACTATGCCATCAACTATAGCAGTTACCAATGTGACTATAATGCAAAGACATAGAAGTTTATCACATGGGAGGATATTAGGAGTTTAAACCAGGGACAGGCAACCTTTTTGAGACCTGGGCCGGTCTCCCTTAGCCCAGGTCTTGGCCGGGCTGGGCCGGGCCGGGTGGCGGCGCACGCGCGCACACCCTCCACCGTGCGTGATGCGCCCCACACACCCTCCTCCGTGTGCAGCGCGCGCGCGTGCCCACAACCGCCACGGCACAAGTCGCGGCTGCCGTTTTGGGAAATAAGTCACACTCTCTCAGCCTCAGAGGGTGGAAATGGCAAATGGTGGTCAGCTCGCTGTCCTGAAGCCAGTATCCTTCGCTTCCACAGGTGTCTCCCCTCCCTCTTCTTCCCAAGGGAGGACTGAGGACACCCGTGGAAGGGAAGGAGACTGGCCTCAGGACAACGAGCTGACCGCCCAGCCAGCCAGGATCCTCTTCGGAAGCCTTTCCTTCGCCTCCTTGTCTGTCTCCCTTGGGGAAAAGAGGGGGGGGGAGACAGCCAAGGAGGCGAAGGAAACGCTCCCGAAGAGGATCCTGGCAGGGCGCTCAGCTCACTGTCCTGAAGCCGCTTTCCTTGGCTTCCACGGGTGTCTCCCCTCCCTCTTCTTCCCAAGGGAGGGCTGAAGACACCTGTGGAAGCCAAGGAAAGCGGCTTCAGGACAGCGAGCTGAGTGCCCTGCCAGCCAGGATCCTCTTGGGAAGCGCTTTCCTTCGCCTCCTTGGCTGCCTCCCTTGGGGAAAAGAGGGAGGAGAGACAGCCAAGGAGGCGAACAGAAGCTGGCTTCAGAAGCGGGTCCTGGCCAGCTTCTGTAGTTTGCTTTGCCTCCCAGGAGGGAGGGCGCAGTACAGGGGGCGGAGCTTGCTGAGAGCAACCCGGCAGCCATTTTGTGTTGCCGGAGAAGCCTGGCAAAAAAACCCGCGCCGGCGGTAGTGCCGCGGCGGCGGCGGCGGCAGCGGCAGGAACAAAACGGGGCCGGTAACAAGGCCTCTCTGGGCCGAATCTGGCCCGCGGGCCGTAGGTTGCCGACCCCTGGTTTAAACAGTAATTAACCCATGAAAATCATGCAAACTCACATTAAAACGCTATTAAAATGAGATTAACACAATAGCCATTATCCCATGAATAACCAGGCAATAAACAGGCAATAAACAGCAAAATTTGCTGCTCTTTCTTGCCTGGTTATTCACAGGATAATGGCACTTTAATCACGTTTCATCTCAGCATAGTTTCAAAACCATTAGCGCAATTGCGGGATTATCATGAGTTATTCATGGGATAATAGCACCTTGAACATAACATTGTGTGCAAATAATTAGCGCAATTGTGAAGATGCTGGCGAAACGTCAGAAAGAAACTCTTCTAGAACATGGCCACACAGCCCGAAAAACCCACAAAAAACTATGGATGCCGGCCATGAAAGCCTACAACTTCAAATTGTAAGATTATCACAGGTTAATCACCATTTATACTTCCAATTGCCCCCCGTGTGATAAACTCTATATTAATAAATAAAATATTATAAAAAATATTTAAAATGTTATATTAAGGAAAGGTGAAAATATATAAGACCGTATTGTATGTGCATTCATCTATAAGTCTGCTATAGACTTATGGTGACCCCATGAATTTCATAGGATTTTCTTAGGCAAGGAATACTCAATCAGACTAACATTAGGCTATAAATGATTTAAGTTAGACTTTCACTGTTAAATAAATGTTTCACATTTAGTATTGTAACACTGTTGACTGCTATTAAGAGTACATACGTACTTATTTAGCACCCACTTATTCATCTGTGAGCACCGAGGTGTTTTACATGGTATTATACCTGGGACAGTCCTCCAGGAGTGCAGACAGGACACAGAAAGCACTAGGGAGTCACACAGATGCAGATGATGCTGAGTCTTGAATTGGGCACTCCAAAATCAAAGCTTCAGTTCTCTGGCTACCACATTATTCTGTTTTCAGAGGGGTTTTTTTTTCCTTCCAAAAATGGATTGGGAATGCAGCAACCACACGCCATGGCCCCAATCCACCTTGAAGCCAGCTGTAAAAGGAGCGGCAATGATCCACTCCTTTTTTAGCTGGGGAAAAGCTGGCTTTTCTCATTCCACCGTGGCCCCATGGCAGCTTCGTGACATTCCGATGGCATGCAGCATGTAAACAACAAGGTGCATGAGCGTCCAAAAGCTGCCAACATCTGGGCAGCCAGGTGGCTTCAAGCCAGCATCATCAGGATGTGCAGTGTCCAAATGCCACACATCGATGATGCACGGAAGAGGGCTTTTTTGGGCCATCTGTTCTGGCCCTCAGTTCTTGAATGAGTGTGTTTGTTGTATGTGTGTTGATTATTTCTTTAATAACAAATACAGAAACATATTTGGATTTGCCTCTGGAGTTTTGTGTGATTTGGAACCAGTATAAACAGGGTTGGTTCTAAGGTCGATGTTACACTAGCCAAAATATTATTTTATTTGAGCTATTAAAATTCCCCTAAAACATATTAATTTGTGGATGCCCTCCTGGGACCCCAGCAATTTGAATAACAGGCCCCTGGTTATATATTCCATTAATTAAATGAAAGAGCTTATATAGGGTGACATCCAACTTCCAACATCCAACATGGATAAGCTTCTGCTTATGTTACAGAATTTCCCCTTCCTCTCCTTGCTGCTCCCCGAATCTGTTTGAAGTGGTCCATGTAGAACAGATCTGTAGCCCATGCTTGGAGAAGGAATTTGTGGTGCTAGTGGTATCCATTCTGCTGCTAGACAGATTCAATGGAATACAAGCCAATTCAAGAATTCAGATCCTAAGATAGTCTTCTGTGAACAGGAGGATATCCCATTTGACTAAAGAAGAGTGAAGAGACCCTTTCTACCCATTCCCCAACACGACCTGCATTGCAATAGGACCCAATAATCTCAATCCTGCAATTATGCTCCCTCAATTGGATGCAAGCTAGTCTGTAGATTTTAATCATGATTTTATCGTTTGTGTTTTTCGGATTGCGGTGCAGCACCACAGTATGTTATGGGCAGGATCAAAAAGTTATTTCTACTTGCAAAATAGTGCAGTTCAGCAGAACTGGAAGGGGGGTGATCCACATCCCATCCATATCCCATATCCCATACTGCTTCCTTTCATACACCCCCTCCTAAATCTGGATCTGGAGGTTTGAAACTCTCCAGAGCCAAATTTTGGGTGATGCAAGGGGCTGTAGGGTGAAGGGAGCACTGCAACAATGGATTTAGCTTTATACTAGGAAAGCATGACTAATAAAGAAATCATAACATCTAAATGCTGAGAAGAGGAAAATACTGGCTGATGGACCACTTTAATTTAAATCCCACAAAAACTGTCATGAGAGAGTAGGTGGAGATAAAAGAGTTGGGAAAATGGGGTGTTTGCAGCTGCCAAGAGCTGTTGCCATAATATTTGCTAAGCAGTGATCCAACAACAAGGTATCTTTATTTGGTGAAGAAGTCCCCTTTCAAGGTAAAGGATGGTGTAGTTTTCTAGAAAATTTGAATCAGAAGATTTGTTGGAAATTTTTCTGCTATTGTAAATTGAGAGAAATCTAATTTAGCATATTTTAGTATTGCCTGAATTAATACTAAAAAAGAACTAATTTTACATACTATAAAAATGTATGAAAAGTTTTTGTCTAAATAGCCACAAGTAGGAAACCGTTTCTATTTTAACATAACTAATAATGTTGCAACCTGAGAATTCAACAGCAAATACTTCCCCTAATTTTAGATACTTTATTGGGTAATAGCTGCTCTTCCTACAAACTCTTCTCCTAGGTTTCTTTCTCCTAAAATAAGCTCAGCTCTCCCCACATCCTCAAACAGGCCACCTTTTGCTTTAGGACACACATTGCCTGCCTCTCCCACTAGCTTTTACCATATATGTACAAGGAACTCTCTCATTTTACAATATTTAATTAGCATGCTTGAAGAGCTACAAACATCATTGTGTGTGTTTCCAAGAAAGTCAGCAAAACAACAACTTGCCAGGCATGCATTTCAGTGCTTTTCCTTTTAGGAGCTGGATCATGTTGATTAATTACATTAGCAACAGAGCTCTATATAACACCTTCCCATTAATATAGACCTGCATCCAATGACTGTTGTGGTTGTGTACCTTTAAGACATTTCTAGTTTACAGCAACCCTAAGGCAAACCTATTATAATAAATATTCAGGGAACCAAATTAACTACAAAAAGCTTCTGATCATGGTAACATGATCTATCTCTTATTCAGATTACCCCTTTCAGCTCAAAGATCCTGTTAAGTCCTATCACACAAAATAATGGAGGAAATTCCGTCAGACATATTGTAAACCTTCCAGTTTAATAAGCATATCATATCAAGTAATAAATCATTTCAAGTAGTAAATATTTTTTCTCACACATGAGCTCAGTCTCAAGAACAAATCATCATCAAAGACAACTTCAAGGACTGAGAACTATCAGTTTCAGAGCAAGTGAATTATTGTTTTCTATACATATTATATTAGGCTTCAGCTTAGCTTTAATTACCAGATATTGCTACTGTTAAATACTGTCTTTAAAAAAAAAACTGGCTTTTTTTCTACAGGTTTTTAAAATGATTTTCAAATAAACTTCTGAAATCTATAAATGATGAACTTCTTTTTAATAACTCCAATCCAAATGATATCCTTGAAAGAAATGTGAGAGTTCAAATAGTGAAAATCAACTCTCACCAGGGCATTTTATCTGGCAGTGTTAGTATTAAAACCTTCAGTTTAATTTTGCTGTTCCTATTGACTAAAGATTGACAGCAGATTTGCTGCATAATACATTCCATTCAAAAAAAGTCAATAGATGTAGAATGATCCATTGCTTTTATCATCAACATCATTTTGATAAGGAATGCCAATTCCTCTCAAATCATTCATCTCTTCAAATAATAACACCTATGACCTAGAGGACAAGAATTTTTTCTCCTTTTTCTGTACTTCAACAAATGAAGCAGTCAAACACTAGGAGACTTAATAAGCTGGGGGGAAAGCTTCCAAGTTAATGCTGTTAAGTGTTCTGAGGCAGCTCTGAACATATGGGGGCATTTAACACCACTGGCTCCTTCATTCAGAGAGGTTCCTTGATGGAATTTCACTGTGTCAATTCAACAGATGATTCCCAAGCTCCACAATCTGGTTCTTAAGAATCCTATGAGTTGATTATTTTACTAATTCTGAACTCTCTTTCAAGCCTTCCAACCAACCTAATTTATCAATGTGTTCTTTGAACAGGAAGGGCCATGAGAAAATTTTTATTCTTTTGATTGATTACCCTCACTCTTTTGTTCTCTCTTTCTGATTAGATGCTTATCTTGGAAGACAGTGCTTTGGAAGAGGATGTAGGAATAAAAGTTTTATAGATTATATCACATCTTTTAGCTTTAATCTGCAACAAGAGACCTGGCCACATGAATAGCTAATAGTTAGTGGATATTTTGCCACCTCAGTGTCAGCAGTTACAATGTCCATCTAGAACAAGGCTACTTTATCTGGTTTCTACAGCCATTAATAAGGAACCACTTACACCATGAGAATCCTGCTGAAGGGTCATTTTTTTAAAAAAAAAATGTTTAACCTCCTTAATCATGACTTAATCTGAGAAGGAAATTTATTGAGGAGAACTGAAAAAGCATTTTATTAAAAATGAAGCGATGGTTCTCATCTGCAAATTTTGTAGGTTCAATGGTTTCAATAATAGAGTATCTTTTTATTATTCGCTACTCACTTAATCTAAATCCCTCTGAGAAGCCACTTGGACAATTGTCATAAGCAAGATGCTCAAAAGATACTGAGTTGATATATGTCTTCCTTTTTATCTAATTACTATAATAAAATTATATTGAATGGAAGTACGTGAGGTGATCTGATTGGTGAGTTAATTTTCAGCTTTGTATTATGAAGTACTGTCTTAGATTGTTTTCTAGTTTCTTAAGCAATCAGCATTGATAGCTACACAGACAGTGATTACTACCATATTGTTACACTTATGCGCAGTGGCATCATGGGGAGGTGCAGTGGTGCAGCCCACACTGGGTGACACTCCAGGAGAAGGGTGACACCCAGCCACTGCCCCCACACTGTCCCACACACTTTGCTCCCCCTGCTCCATCCCATGTGCTCTCCCTCCCTCTTGTGCTGTGCCACATGCTCTTCCTCCCCATACCATCCTGCCAGAAGCCCTGCCCTCACACCAGGTGACACCAGGTGCGGGGACACCACTGCTTATGCTTTCCTCTTTTTCTAAGTTTCCTCTTTGTCTTCAGATATATCATGATACTGCTGCTCCCACTGCTGAGGAGATGTTGTTATGCCATTTTATTCTGTGTTTTCAGTTTGATTCCAACTTATGGCAACCCTGGAGAATGATCATAAATCATGTTGTATTTCATAGACTTAATAAGATCATAATTTTCTTAATCCCACTCTACCAAGATTCTGAAAAGTATTCTTTAATAACAGTCAACCATGTATTAATATCCTGGAGTAGCAACTAGAAATGTTTGTTAAAATTGATTATTTATTTTCATAGATTAAATCTAAATCTGAAATTAAATAGACCCCTTGGCTACCAGTAGAATTTTTCACCATTGGCATGGTAGCTGGGACCTCAGCATGGTGAGCATTTATTTTTATTTTTTTTAAAAAAATTATTAACAAGAAATAAGTATATACCCATGTCCTCTGTACTCTGTTCTCTGTAGTGCATTAGCTCACCTGGGAGGAAAAAATATAGTTCCATACCTCATGGTAATCTCTTTTATAATCTTCCTGGAACTGAAGTCAGCTTTTGACTTAAACCAAATGGAACTGCTATGCTCCAAATCAAAATAAAAACTATAGACCAACATAGATGCTTGTATAACTGGGCTGCTGGACAAAACAGATTTGGATAGCAGGACCAGGTTTCAACATTTTTGCCACAAAAAGTGATATTTTATTTTATTTGTTGAATTTACACCTCATCTTTTTTCCTGGGATCCAAGAGAGTTTACAGAAATTTAAAACAAGATTAAATTAAAATCTTATTTTGCAAATGTTAAAATAGAATTAAACAACAATATTCTTAAAATCACAGTTAAAATTGTTTTGTTTTGTTTTTTGTTAACTGCCTCCACGTCAATCATGACCCATGACAACTTATGCATGAGACCTCTCCAGCCCCCGCTGTCCTCTACTGCTCTGCCCAGTTCCTGCAAACTCATATTCGTGGTTTCTTTAATAAAGTCCATCCATCTAGCATGTGGCCTTCCTCTCTTTCTACTTCCCTCCACCTTTCCTAACATTATTGTCTTTTCCAATTATTCATGCCTTCTCATGATGTGTTTAAAATATGACAGTCTAAGTTTTGTCATCTTGGCTTCTAGGGATATTTCTGGCTTGATCTGCTCTAGGACCCACTTGTTTGTCCCTTTGGCTTTTGAGCATGGGATCCTCAGCACTCTTCTCTAGCACCACCTCTCAAATGCATTGATTTTCCTCCTATCTTCTTTCTTGACTGTCCAGCTCTCACATCCATACATGGTAATAGGGAATACAATGGCTTGTATGATTCTGACTTTTGTGCTGAGTTGTGTCTTTGCATTTTAGGATCTTTTCTAGTTCTTTCCTCCCCATTCTTAATCTACTTCTGATTTCCTGGCTGCAGTCCCCATTCCAATCAATGTTTGACCCCAGACATGAGAACTCTTTTACTATTTCTATTTCCTCATTGACTAGTTTGAATGTGTGTAAGTTCTTTATGGTAATTATTTTTGTTTTCTTTATGTTCAACAGTAAGCCTGTCTTTGCACTTTCTTCTTTGATATTCCTTAGTAGTTGTTCCAGGACTGTGAGGTTCTCTGCTAGTATTATAGTGTCATCTGTGTATCTCAGATTGCTGATATTTCTTCCTCCTATTTTCACTCCTCTCTCTTCCATGTCCAAGCCTGCTTTCCTTACAATATGTTCTGCATATAAGTTGAACAGATAGGATGAATGGATGCAGCCTTGTCGGACCCCTTTGCCAATTGGGAACCATTCTGTTTCTCTGCGTTCTGTCCTGACAGTAGCCTCTTGCCCTGAGTACAGATTCCTCATTAGGTCTATCAGATGTGTTGGCAATCCCATGTCTTTAAGTATGTTCCATAGCCTTTTATGATCTATGCAGTCAGAGGCTATAAATAAACAGTTATAAATGTATTTAAAACAGTTACTAATAACAGATTTTAAAAATGAAATACAGCATACTACTTCACATATGCTACTGGTATATTTTTTATTAGATAGGGCCATATTTTAGCTCCTTTACCTTTTAGTTCTTCTTAAATTAATTATCTTGCTTCTGACCTGAATGTTGTCCAACAACATCCCCCTATACTGTACTGTTACCCCAAGGTCAGGCCCCTGATCACCCCTCAATTTTGATATCAATTTAATACTAAAGGGGACGCTGAGGTAGGTGACCTGGAAAGGCAACCACACTGCAGAAACCTGGCTATATCATATTTTGAAATCCAGTCGGCTCTAGTAAGGTAGGAAGCAAGGTCATCCATCACAATGAGATCAACCAAGACATCAGCATAATCCCTTTTTTCTATGAAGGGTGATGATGAGATCCCAGCTGAAGAAGGTGGCTATGTATACACAAAGTACACTTCTCTAGTAGCAAAAGATTTCCTTTGTCTGAGATATTAATGCTAATTGTCCGAACATTTCCTCAATCTCCCAACCATTCTGCTCTCTTGGAAAACCATTGAGCATTGAGGTCATTCATTCATTCTGAGACTATTTCCCTGGTGTATGATTTTCAGTGTGTATACCACCACCTAGACAATAGCAATTTGGTCTAGTTTGGGACTGGACACACACAATCTGTTCATTCTACTAGTCTCCTCAATAAGCCAGCCAACCCACTTGCTGAGGCAGCTTTTGAGCCATCTCCATTCAGGATCAGTACCATATTATCATTACCAAGGCCTTCATTTTTCCCCTTCTCGTTTGCTTTGCTAGTTCTTGTGTGTATATGTGAGTGTGTGTTTGTGTGTGTGGTGCCTATTTTCTTAATAAAATTAAAGACTAGCTTTAAAATTAAAGGCTTTGCTAGTTCTTGTGTGTGTGTATGAGTGTGTGTTTGTGTGTGTGGTGCCTATTTTCTTAATAAAATTAAAGACCTTATTTGGAATCTGTGTGATTTGGAATCGGTATCAAAAGGGTTAAAATCCAGGGTGAATGTTGCCTCAGCCAAAATATAATTTATTTGAGCTATTAAAATCCCCTGAAAAATATTAATTTGTGGGTGTGTTCTCAGGACCCCTAACTTTGTGGGTAGCAAAGGGATGGTCAGACTCTTGGCTCAGGGGTTACACTACTGCAATCTCAACCCCCCTGGTGGCACTCACAAACACCACCATGTCCTGTAAATCTGCCCAGAAAAGATACCCTGGAAGATAAATACTTCTACTTTAAACCAAGGTGTATGCAGAATGTACACTTTATTTGGAGGCTGAGTGCTGCTCCTACAAACCTCTGAAGAGCGCTAATCAGCTTCAAAAAAAGATCCATAGGGAACTCATACCTTGTTTTAAAGTCAAAATGCTTGCAAATTCATCTGCAGTGGCACTAGGAAACCCAAAAAGACACAAAATAACCAGAGGGTTGTGCATATTGCCCACCTCTGCCTTACTTTTTAACAAAGACCACAAAAGATGCAAATGAGTCTTAAATGAGTCACATAAATACTTCATTGATCAAAAATACAAACTTGAACAACAAAGGAAGCAAGGTTTGATGAATGTAGTTTGTTGATTTATTTTTCCTTTATTTTTATATATTTGTTCTATTTTTTATTATTGCTTAATGTTGGATTCAAAGCAGCTTATAACATAAGAAGCACTTTCACAAATTCTTCATCCTTATTCTCTGCCCTTTACAACAACTAACATTTTGGGAGGGGAGGGAGTTTTAATTCTTGTTATTATTGATATTCTATGCCAAACCTACCAGAGAGTTACCTGTACATCCTGATCTACCTTCTTTTAGCCATAATTTGGAAAACACAAGTTGGAAAGACAATAAAGTGTGCAAACACAGTTTTCCAAGCCTTATCTTTTTGGACTACAAATCCCAGAATCCCTCATCCACTATAGTCAATGGAAGGCTCAAACAGATCTTACAGAGGCAGGATAAGAAATGGAACACCAAGGTGAAGAACATAGGCTGCAATGAGAGGCATTACAATACAGTCATCCCTCCTTTCTCACAGACTTGAGGTCCATGATTTGAATATTCATGGAGGGGAGACCTCCATTAAAATCAACGGGGCATGCCCATGCGACCTCCCAGAGGGCCTTTTCTATCGTCGCCCCCAAACTCTGGAACGACCTGCCGGACGAGATCCGTCAGCTGGCATTTTTAGACAGCTTCAAGAAAGCTGTCAAGACGGATCTCTTCCGGCAGGCCTTTCCAGATTAATTCTCCTGGCCTAGGGCTCTTTGATCCCTGCGCTCACCCCATGGCCCCATCAATTGCTGATGGATGGGGAGTGCAGTTGAGTCTAATCAGGGCATTTTTATATTTTTACAGTTTTATATTTTTATATTTTCATGTTAGTTTTATTTGTATTGGAATGTTTATATTCCTATTTTAAATATCTTGCAATTTAATACTGTTTTAAGGGGGTGGGGTGGGGTATGAATTTTGTTGTATGGGGTTTTAACTGATGTAAGCCACTTAGATTGTCTTCATTTAAGCGGGGTATAAATAAATATTATTATTATTATTATTATTATTATTATTATTATTATTATTATTATTATTGCATGCCTCTGTGGGGGCAAACCCCATTCAAGCCTATGGGGCTTGAATATTGGTGAGTCTCTGTTTTCACCGGGGTGGTGGTGGTGGTGGTGTCCGGAACAGATCCCTAGTGAAAACATAGGGCCAACTGTAGTCTGCAGTGGGATAGGGATATCTCCAAGTCACCCAATATTGTCACATTTCTCAGAGTCCCTTCTTAATTTTCCACCTGTCCTTTTTTCACACAGGTTTGTAGGGCTTTGTTTTGTCCTTTCTGCACAGTGCATTTTTATGTATACTTTAAAACACTTTGTTAAATGTCACTAATTAGCAGCTTATGCTAAATTCATTTTCATCATGTGTGTGTGTGTGTGTGTGTGTGCCAGCGCGCATGCACCTTCAAGTTGGATGACAAATTGTGACAATCCCATTAATTTCCTAGGGTTTTCCTAGGCAAGGATTGGAGGCAATCAGTAGGATTTCATAGGAAGGGTAAGGATTCAGAATAGCCACTCTGTCCTCAGGTCCCTTTTTCCTAACAGAGCTGCTTCCAGAGAACTGGCTGAAAGGGAGAGAGGTTTGAAGAAAGCAACAGTTCCTGTTTCTTAGCTTTACCAGTATTCTGTAAATAATTATGGAAGAATAATTATAAAACTGGATCCGTTAACTATGTCTATCTGCACTGCAAAGATTCCAGTGACTCACTGAATTAATACTGGAATCTTTACAAAATTTTATTTACTTACTTTTTCTAGGGCATTTACATTATATTACTGACAAATTGATATCCTCCTTTCCCCCTGGAGTCATTTCCCCCAACACAGCAAAACTGGCTTTTGAGAGGAAAGAACAGAAGCATAATATCCACAGATCATCTTAGTTTTAAAAAAATCATATTTTTAAAATATTTTAAAAATATTTTAGAACTGGGCAATTAGATATTGGACCAGTGTGAGTCTAACATCCTCAATGTAACATATATTCATTATTAAACATCTTTTTTTAAAAGACGTATATATAATTGTAAAACTAAAATAGTCCCAGCTAGAACAGAACAGATGGAATTGTGCTGAACTGTAACATGTACAACTGATTGATTCACTGTGTTTACTGTAGTTTGGACTGGCAAATGATTTAGGTTTAAAATCTATAGTAAAAAAGAGAAAACATATACAGAATCAGTCAAAACTGCTGAACAACCTTAAAAATAACATCAACCAGAAATTCAACATATTTTTCTCTGACACCACAGTCAGGAAGTTCTTCCTAATACTGAGGTAGCATCTCTTTTCCTATAGTTTGAATCCATTGCTCCGGCTCCTAGTCTCTGGAGCAGCAGAAAACAAGCTTGCTCCATCCTCAATATGACACTTCTCCAAATATTTAAACAGACAATTTAGACATTGGTTAGTTCTGAGTATTGAACTAAGCCAGTGTAACAAAAAACAAAATAAAAGATATGCTAGTGAGAAAACATAAACTGCTAATCTATCGCACAGCTTAAAAAAACAATTTACCTCTCCTGAGTTGAAGTCTCATTCGGGCCGCAGCTGGGCTCTATCGCATGGATTTTTGCTGCTGAATCCACCAAAGTTGGGCTGCAGCCTGGCTGCACTTGGCCAGCAGATTTGGCTGCAAAATCCGTGCGACAGAACCCAGTTGCAGCCCGAATGAGACTTCAACTTGGGAGAGGTAAGTCGCTTTTTTAAGCCGTGCGATAATGTCCCTATATTGAACCCAAGAAAGGAGCCACATTAAAGGGCTACTAGATGATGCAAAGAGATGGTTTATGTCAGGGGTAGGCAACCTTTTTGAGCCGGGGGCCGGGTTGCTGTCCCTCAGACAATTGGGGGCCCGAAGCACCATAAATAAATAAATAAATAAATAAATAAATAAAATTAAAAAAAAAATAAAATAAAAAAATAAAAAAATATGCATGCACACTCTCTCAGCCCCAGAAAAGCCATGGCAAAACCCCTGTGGAGATTTTGTCAAGAAACCCCAAGAACAAGTAATAACAACAGTAATCAATATCATCATGGCGGGGGGCGGCGGCAGCAACAGGGCCAGCCTGGGGCCGGTCCAAAGGCCTCGGGGGCCGCATCCCCCCCCCCCCCCCCCCCCCGAGGCCTTAGGTTGCCTACCCCTGGTTTATGTAATCTGATGTGTGGCAGCCAAAACTAAGCAGCCACTGACTATTACACCACAGCGCAAAAGGCCACTGAGATCTCTTCTCCTTACTGGAGGAGAATATAATGTACATAAGTGGGGGCTAGTAGATATCTCTTATCTGATTGGCTGACTGAAGGTTACTAAGGGTATATAATACTGGCCAAGTATAGATAAGACAGGAGGCAAACAAAGAGTCAGCCCTCCACATTTAAAGATGGCTTTAAGGCTAAAAATACTACTATTCCTATAATATAATATACCCACACAATGCTGTTAAAGTCTAAATTATGTTAAAGATATATTTCCCATCTGCTTGTAATGGTTGGTGTTAGATATAGTAATGCCCCAGGATATTCATCGAATCAAAGAATCATAGAGTTGGAAGAGACCACAAGTCCAACCCCCTGCCATGCAGGAACTCACAATCAAACTGTCCCTGACAGATGGCCATCCAGCCTCTGTTTAAAGACCTCCAAAGAAGGAGACTCCACCACACTCCGAGGGAGTGTGTTCCACTGTCAAACAGCTCTCATTGTCAGAAAGTTCCTCCTAATGTTGAGGTAGAATCTCTTTTCCTGTAGCTTGCATCCATTGTTCCAAGTCTTATTCTCTGGAGCAGCAGAAAGCAAGCTAGCGCCCTCCTCAATATGACATCTTTTCAATTATTTAAAGAGGACTATCATATCCCCTCTTTAACCGTCTCTTTTCCAGGCTAAACATACCCAGTTCCCTAAGTCGTTCCTCGTAGGGCATGGTTTCCAGACCCTTCACCATTTTAGTCACCCTCCTCTGGACACGGTCCCGTTTTTCAACATCCTTTTTGAATTGTGGTGCCCAGAACTGGACACAGTATTCCAGGTGGGGCCTGATCAAAGCAGAACACAGTGGCACTATTACTTCCCTTGATCTAGATACTATACTTCTATTAATGCAGCCTAAAAAAACAAAAAACAAAAAAAAACAAAACACTATTCCTCTTCCTTTCTTGTTTGGCCTATTTCTCTTAAAAAGGTTATACCCCTCTATTCCTACATTACAATCGTGAGACTCATCCCACCAGGTTTCAGTGATGACTATTATATCATATTTGGTTTGTTGTGCTAGGAGGTCAAGTTCATCTTGTTTATTTCCCATGCTCTGTGCATTAGTGTAGAGACATCTAAGAGCATGTGTCTTCCCCACTTGCTGCTTGTGTGAGTTTTTCCCCCCTCCCACTGTTGGACCCTTGCATCATTTGCCTTGTTCCCTCTATAACACTTTGACTATTATTTCCAGCCCATGATGTACTCCTGCCTTCCAAGATACCTTCCAAGTTACTTTCTCCCTCCCCAACATGATTCAGTTTAAAGCCCTCCTGATCAAATGTTTGAGACTATTGGCAAAAATGCTTCTGCCAACTGGTGTGAGATGCAGCCCATCTCTTGCTAGAAGTCCACCCTCATGGAATCGCAACCCGTGATCTAAGAATCCAAATCGTTTTTGGTGGCACCATCTACGGAGGCAGTTATTCACATCTGCTATCTTCCTCTCCCTTCCTGGACCATGCCCTTCAACTGGGAGAAGAAATGAGAAAATAACTTGTGCATCCAGCTCTTTCAGCTTCCTACCCAAAGCCTCATAATCCCTTCTGATATTCTGAATACTGTGCCTTGCAGTATCATTGGTTCCCACATGGACCAAGAGGAAGGGGTAATAGTCAGTAGGCTTGACAAGTCTTGTCAGCCTCGGTGTCACATCACAGATTTTTGCCCCAGGGAGACAACACACCTTGTCAGGCCCACAAACCACTGCTTCCGTACCCCTCAACAAGGAGTCCCCAACCACCACCACACGCCTCTTCCGAGGCTTAGCAATGGCTGTTCCCTGCAGTGGTATCTCCCTTGGCTGCCTTAGTGCTTCCAAAGATAGTATATGGGTTACTGTTGCATGCCTTCAAGTCATTTCCAACTTATGGCACCCCTAAGGTGAACTATCGTGGGTTTTTCTTGGCAAGGTTTGTTCAGAGGTGGTTGCCATTGCCTTTCACTCAGGCTGAGTGCATGTGACTTGCCCAAGGTCACCCAGTGGGTTTCATGGCCAAGCCAGGAATTGAATCTTGGTTTCGAGAGTTGTAGTCCAACACACAAACCACTATGCCACTCTGGCTCTTGGTATATGGAGTAAGACTCCCCAAATTACTAAAGATGTTAAGTCCTTCTATATTTAAAGATGCCCTGCTAGGAAGAGCAGAGGATATAAATATTTAATACCTTATGAATGTGTAATGCCTTACATGTAATGTAATGTAGTAATGTGTGATGTAGTGGTTTGAGTGTTGGACGAGGATGAACAGAACCCCTGCTTTCCATCCAGTCCACGATCACCAACAGGCAATTCTTTTATCTTCTGTCACTCAATGAAAAATAAAAGCATATGATCACCAGCTACTGTGAATGAATATGTACAGTGTCCATGCAAAATCATAACTTAACTTATCCCCAGCCTCACTCACAAAGTCATCCTCCAGCAAGTAAATTGCTGAGCTGTTCTCTACTGTTGTTACTTTTTTTTCCTGCTCCCCACTTTTCAGCTTCAGCCACTGTCGTTTATATTTTCATGCTTTGTTCTCTGCATCTTTTAAACCAGCTTTTGTTCCACCTCTTTTAAGTGGGTAAAAAAGGCCTCACCTAGACTTTTCTGACCTTTCCCTACGTTCATGCTTTCTGCATTGCCTTTTATTTCTGAAATTCTAGAACAAAATGCCTGTCTTTTTCTTTGGGGATGGGGGTGGGGGGTGGGGAATGACAACTGATTAGGTGATCTGTCAGGCCTCTGTGATCATCATTCCACTAAATCTGCTTTGACTCTTGTTACAATAGATGTTTTAATGACACTATTGATTCTCCTATTTTATTTTCTTCTTTACCTTATGTCAGTTTTCATATAGTTTTCCATAAGTTACTTTCATATTTATCCAATAGTGCATTTACATTTTCTTTGTCCCTCAACTCTCAGCTCTCTTGCTGTCCTTTCAAGGGCCAGTGCTAGGGCTCTTCCTTTTTTGTTTTTGTTTTTTCTATTTTGGCTGTTATTCATTTAGGATTACAGTCGCCCCTCCATTCTCGGGGACTTGGGATCCGCATCCCTCACCTATCCATGGGTGGCAAATGGAGGGGGACAAAATGGGGTGCACCCCCACAAGTTCACACCTCCATTCAAGCTTATGGGGCTTGAATATATGCGATTTTCCATTCTCACGGGGTGTGTGTGTCCAGAACGGATCCCCCACGAGAACAGAGGGATGACTGTATTAATTTTTTGCTGTCTATTATTATTATTATTATTATTATTATTATTATTATTATTTCTTATACCCTGCCTTTTGCCTTGGCAATTTTTGTTGTAGACCCCTCCATTTCGCTGATTAATTTTATGTCATTTTTTAATTCTGTTTCATCTTTGTTTTCTTCTTATTATCTTAAGCTAAAAATTATCAAAGGGCGCAAATGCACAGGCAGGATACAAGGAACCAACCCTGTTATAGTCTGCCCATGGATCCAACCCATTATCCCCATCTCTCAGCAGCTCCCTGGTCTGGTTCAGTGATGGACAGGTGTTCAGATACCTGCCTCCTACTGTGCAATGGAGCTACCAACTATGATGCACCCATCACGGCAATGCTGTTCTCCTTGCAGGTCCCCACTGTATCCCGTAAGGGCAGAAACAGGGTGCCTGGCTTCACCCACATGGCCAGGCACTCACTTTTGACATCACAGGCAACAACTGGGGCCTACAAGGGGGATGGCAGCAGCAGGTAAGGGGGCATAATAATAATAATTATAATAATAATTATAATTTATTTATATCCCGCCTTTAGCCATAGCCATCAAGGCGGCTTACATCTAAAATCAAGTATATAAAACATCCCCTACAAAAACAATATGAACTGATACATGTGGCTGTCTAAACTACCATTTTCTGGAAAACCCACCACAAATAATTAGTTATTTAAAAACAGCCTAAGGACTGGTTTTACTGGATCCAGGGCTCAGACTAGACTCAGGCCTGCATCCTTCCAAGGTCGCTAAAATGAGTACCCAACTGTTGGGGGGCAATGAAGCTTACAGTTGTAAACCGCTTAGACATCCCATAGTGTGATATGAAGCGGTATATAAATGAAGCTGCTTTGCTTTTTGCAGTGAAATGGCATCTGGTATACCCATTCCCAGCTCAGGGCTGTTGGCCTGCATCATCTGAACAGGATGATGCCAGGTGGTGGGGACGGGATGGGATGGGACGGGAATTTTGGTCTGTGCATACAGCCCCCAAACTGAACTTCTAAACTGTCCCCTGATATTCTTGTAACAGGAGTATGTTAGTTTCACATATTGGTCCCTCTACAATGTATCTTTTCCTCAAGTATGAGATTCTATTTAATTTTCTTTTGATCCTTGTGATTAACTTTATTTTTACTGAAATATCTAAAATATTTCAGGACTTTTTTATGACTACCAAATCTTTAACACTCAGATCACCTCTCATTTGGACTATTGCAAATATGCTTCCTATTTGTCTTCCAAATCTTTCACCTAGATCCTTTTTGATTCATTCTACTGCTCATTCTACTCCTTCCTCTGACCACAATTTTGTTCCCCTTTTTCTAATGGCATCTTTCCTCCTGAGTGTCTATCTCAAAATTCTGCATTTTGTTTGCAAACACATCCATTTATCAACTTACTTCTTCTTCTTCTTTTCATTCCCTCTCTGTGTACATATGTCTGCACTCCTTCAAGTCACCTATCAACTTATGGTGACACCATGGGTTTTGTGAGCTTCCTATTTTCTTTCATTTTAGTGCCAAGTCACTATTATCTCATCCAGAACTAGAAATTTTATTGCAGAAGTTATGGTATTAGCAATACTTTTTTTTTTTTGGGGGGGGGGGGGGATAGTTGATTGCTACTTACTCATTAGTTGTTCTTTCTAAGTGCTGAGTACTATAATGATTTGTTTTGTTGTGTGCCTTCAAGTCATTTCTTACTTACGGCAATCTTGTCATGGGATTTTCTTGGCACAATTTGTTCAGAGGGGGTTTGCCCTTACCTTCCTCTGAGGCTGAGAGAAAGTGACTTGCTCAAGCTCACTCAGTAAGTTTTCCATTGTCAAGGAGGAATTTAAGCCTTGCTCTCCCAGAGTCCTAGTCCTAGTAAACCACTGTACCATGCTGGCTATCTGAATAATACCAATAAACTGTTAGTAGTGCATTACTTTTTAATTTATTTTTTTTTGTATAAAGAAAACAATAAATACAAAAATGGCCCAAATCCACTCAAATTACACAAAGTGATCTCCACATAACATTTTGAAACAATGTTCACCACATACACACACACACACACACACACACACACACACAAGCCCTAGTAGTCATTACATTTAAAAGGAAAAGAAAAAGAAACACCATTGTTGCTTAATTAATGCTTCCAAACTCTGGTCTCAAAGATTTCTTTATTCTATCACCACATTTATTCTAACATTATTCTTCATATATGTTGCCTTTTCACACTGTTTAGAGAAGTCACAACACCATCTTTTTGCATAGATATTTTCTCTTTTACCACTTTTCTATTTTTCCTTTGAGCCTTTCTTTCAATACCACACTTGATACTGCAGGTTTGTCTGTTCTTTTCTTGTACAGCACTAAGATGATAGGAAACATTGCAATCTAGGAATTAGCCCATGAAATTCAGGGAAAGGGGTTGTTGAGAAACACCATTTGTTTTGCACAACTCCCACTGCTAACTGTAAAAACAAGTATTACCTGCAAATGGTTGATTTCTAAAAAATATTCAGTCTCCAGTAACACAAATGAGACAGTTTTTAAAAAGGGAACCTCAAAGCAGTCAGTGTTGTATACACACCAAGTAAAAACTTTCTGTGCAACTCAGTTCCTAAAAATCCTGGCCATATGTTGAGAACTACAGGGACAGAACTGCATTTTCAAAAAGGTCAGTAAACTGAAGCTAGACCCTGTACATTTAACATACCCAGTACCCCCCTCAGTCTGACAAATAACAACTTCTACCATTCTTTGAATGTTCAAAAAGCAGGAATCCCAAAATGTGAAGTTGCACAAGAACATCTACAATCAATGTACATTTAAGAGAGCCTTTTACAGATGAACTTTTTGAAATCCAGTCATTTTTTTCCACAGGCAAAGTTGAAAGAATGAAAAACACATGTACACTTAACATCTCCTGACATAAACCAGATTTGAACCATTGACCTTCAAATCTCCTTTGGAAAGGCCTAACAGGAGCAACTGTTGGTTACTTTCTAAACCAGCCACTGGCAAAGGACTTCACAAATTGCTGAGCCAATTAAGCAGCTATTTGTTCGTTTGCTGCACCAGAGGGGGAACATGGTAGCTACTAAGATCTGGGACTACCATTTTAGAACTTCAGTTTCTATTTTATTGTGATCGCCTCTTGTTTCTGTATTAGCATCCCAACTGCACAAACAACAGAAAACTGTTCATACTTCCTCATGTTTACAAGGCTACCCTATATGAAGGGGTAAAAGCCACAAAACTGGGATAGAGAGAAGCAGTTTGTTCTTTTATCCCTCCTCAAAGCTACACCACAATCCATTATTTTGTCTCAGGTATTTAAGTACTCCCATTGTATGGTAGGGCATAGCAGATCACACACATGACAAAACTGTTTACTTTTCTTAATATCTATATGCTGCAAAAATGTCTTCTCATTGATAAGTTTTTGCAAAGCTTTAGCTTTCATATAGAAAAGTTGGAAAACATACAAAAACCGTCCTGAGTGAAAATAATGGCTCGTAGACCTGTATTTTGTTTAAGAACGTTCAGGATGCTTTAAGTTAAGATAACATAAAATAGCGCTAGCTGACTAAAGCAATGCCGCCCCTTTCATCCTTGACAAGAAGATGTATGCACTGTCTTTATGGAGCTTTTCTGAAAGCCCATTTACATTTTTGCTGAATCCTGCACTCCATGAGAGAAATTTTTTTTAAAAAGAGCTACGAGCTGTGTGTGTGGCAAGAGGGGGAATCATAATTCATTAAAAACCTCTAACATATTTCTTTGGGTGCACTCAAAGAGTATTTTGCTAAACAGCTATAAGCATTTCAGACACACACATTATCCCATAAAATTTAAACATGATGGTACAATCTCCATTCCTGGTACCCATAGCAGATCCCTGCTAAAATAGATAGCTATAATTGAGTTTTGTATTTCTAAAATTTATTTCCATTTATTACTTAAAACATATAATTTAAAACAAACAAAAATCATTTGTATTGATACAATATTTGGTTTTTTTAATCATTTCTATGCACAGTTAAGCATACAGATAGAGTCCCATTAAATACTGATGTGACCACCAGCCTAGATTGTTTTTAAAAGGGCAATTAGACAAATCCATGGATAGGTCTCTCAGTGACTATTAGCCATGAGGAATATATGGAACCACCATGGAATTATGCTACTTGCTAGGGATAGGCTTGACTATGATTTCATAACCTGTTTTGGGACTGCCGAGAGCTTAAAGTAGCAAGATGTTGGGGTATATAAATTTTTTGTTTGATCCAGCAGGAACCTTCTTATTCCACCACCACTACCACCACCCCGTGTACATTATGTACATTAGATATAGTACATAAGGAAAATTTTATGTGAATAAAAGACAGGGTTGGATAGGATATTCATAATTCACCTAGAACCCTGAAATTCTCAGAGTGATTTGCCCTACCAAGAGTAGCCCGAGATGTTTTGCGAGTGAGCCTCCAGCCCAAATCCAAGACAGAGGCTGAATCTGTAATGCAAAAATAATGCAGTTCAACACCGCTTTAACAGCCATAATTCAATTTTTGTGAGACATTTAGCTCCTTTGTTAGAGAGCTCTGGTGCCACAACAAACTATAAATCCCAGGATTCCATAGCATTGTGCCATGGTAGTTAAAGTGGTGTCAAACTGCATTATTTCTGCAGTGCAGATGCAATTAAAGTCACATTAGCCCAATTGTTTTCCACCTAGGGAAGAAAATTCCACAAATACCTCTCCTTGTCTCTGTGGGTAGAAATGCAATAGAAATAAAATAAATAACTAAACACTTGCTGCTCTCTAATTTTACCCCAAAATTGATGTTTGATGTATGTAGGCATCTCACTTTCCCTAACAGTAGGACTGGCCCTCTGATTCCTACATATAGAAGAATCCAGCCATCAACGCTCTTCTGGTTTTAAATAAACACTTTACTCTTTGTTGTCTGAGTTTTCTCTTTGCTTCCCACCTCCTCCAGTCTCCAAGCAGTCACAGTGGTTGATTTCACCACTATCAGTCTTAGCATGTTTGCTGAAACCACAGCATTATGATCTTCCTTAAAGCTGCATTGCTGCCAATTTAACATGCAAAAAGAAACAGCTATTGGAATCCTGTTGTCTGGAAGGCACTAGCAAAAAGATATTGGACCTTATCACATGGAGGCAAATTGTGTAGAAACGGGATTTAAAAATCCGAACCCCCCCCCCACACAAAAGCAGGTTGTTTTTCAGACGTGTTTGTGTAAAGGAGAAATAACGCAACATTAACCCAAATAGAAAGTTGCCAAAACCCGCTCCTTTTTACTTTTGGAAGTTCCTTTCCCTTTTTATTTCCTTTTCTTTTTCCTTTCCTTTTTACTGGATTAATGTCACGCCAATGTCGTCTGAAAAACAACCCACTTTTGTGGGTTATTTCTACTTTCTTTTCGGGTTAACTCCAAACATTGTGTGAAAAACAACCCGCTTTTGTGAGTTGTTTTCCCTTTAAATCCAGTTTCTGCATGCTATCTGTCCCATGTGATAAAGTCCATTGACAGAATACTGAAGGAGCCCAAGAGATGACGTAGTTAGGATCCATGAATGAGAGCTAACCAACCCCCCTTGAAAGAGCACATGAAAGAGCAACTTTTCCAGTTTACATTGAAATTAATACTTAGATTGCCTTACAGTTCTCACATTACAAACCTGTGTAGGAAATGCAGGTTTGTAACGCAGTATTTGTGGAGATAATGCATAATAAAAAACCTATGCTATTTGTAATTAATTCCTTTTTGTAATAATGAAGGAATAACTAAATTATATCATGATTGTTAAGTAATGAGAGATGGCTTTGCTCCTTCTGTGACATATCTACTCACAAACTGCAGAAGTAGTAATGGGGTTGTTACCTCATTGCTCAGACACTTTTTACCACAAGGCCAGAAAGCTGTGGCATTCTGTTTGTTTCAAAAAATAAAAGTACCTAAAAGTAATGAGTTTTGTTATACTTTCAAATAACAACAAATAAGGAACTATTTTTAAAAATTTTCAGCTCAGACAGTAATTAACTAAAGGGGAGTTTGGAAATGTTATTGTCCTAACCAAAAATATTTTTGCAAGCTCTGAAGAAAAGAAGTACATATAGGAAAAGATATTCAAAGGTTTCCTTCCAGCCAGAAAAATTAGTTTTCCTTAATGAGTTAGGAAGACAAACTAAGTTGTTTCAAATGCAAAATATAATTCAGGTTCTCCAACTTTAAACTAACTAAAGGGGGGTTGCAGACTGCCAGAAATAGTGCAAATTGAGTCCACTTTTAGGGTTAGGGTTAGTGCTAGGGAATCATGGGAATTTTTTTTTTGAGACATTGAGCCTTCTCTGTCAGAGAGCTCTGGTGCCACAATAAAATACAGTTCCCATGATTCCCCAGCACTAACCCTAACCCTAAAAGTGGACTCAGTTTGCACTATTTCTGGCAGTCTGCAACCCCCCTCAATGTATCTAAAAGGGCTGCTTTCTCTGTGTATTGCAAGAGTTTCGTATACACACCACTTGAAATTAGAAACCATTGGTTAACACCAGTATTATCTTCAGAAGCTTTCTGAATCTTTTTAAAGGTTTCCAGTAAAGAAATTAAAATATTAAATTGTTTATCTGCCTCATGTTTTAGCTACATTTTTGTTAGCTTAAGATTTGTTGTTTCCTGTTTCTCGCCCAGCAGCACCGACATCAGCTATTTCCTATATGATAGCATTATTTTATGACGTTAAAAGATTCTCCTTCCTTTGCTCTTTACTCTCCCCCATGACAGTTACTACTATCCATATAGTCCTTTTTAAAAGATCTATGCACTTGCCCACACATATGCATAACATTTAAGAGACATACTGTAAAATATTCATTTAAAATATGCATTTTAACATAAAATTGTTTTAAATAGTTAGCAGCTTTATTCTCAGTTTAGTGGGATTGTAGTCTAGATGAGAGATGGTACACCATAAGAAAAACCTTAAATTTGCTAATACTCCCAGGTGTGTAAGGTTCTAATGGTGCAATAAAAAAGATTCCATTTTTTACCCACACAACACCATCATCTCTAATAACTGTATGTATATCTTGAACTTTTCTCACAGCTGGTTCAAAAGTTACAATTGATGTACTTTCTTTTTATTAAATAAAAGTTTGATAGTATCTTCTTTTTAAAAATGCAGAACTTTAAGAATAAGAGTTTTTGGGTTTTCAGACTCTGAAACATATATCTGTTCTTTTTCAAAACAGTAAAGTTTGATGTTTCTAACTCTGTCAGTTTCATAAAAGCCTGATTAAAAGAGCTCACATATTGACTTCCATGGATTTATATGAGAAAGGATTATGGAAGCCTGAAAAACCCACACAAACCTATGGATGCTGGTCATGAAAGGGCTTTGACTTCACACTGATTATGAAAGAGCTGGCATGATTTCACTGTTGACTTCAATATAAATGTTGCCTCATCCTATATCATCACAGTGCTGATGTATATCCTCTGTGGATTTGGTTACATAAGTTGCAGAGCTTTAGACCTGATGACACCAGGATCTAAGTAAGGTTCATTTTTGAGATAAAAGAAATGGGATGTTCCCAAGGCAGCAACTCTATACTGTAATATAGTATGAACCAGAAATTCTATTCTGAAAGTCAAACAGATAACTTTCCCTACCTAGCAAAAGTGGTTGTCTTGTTTTGGTGTGCCTTCAAGTTGCTTATGACTTAAAGCAAACCTATTACAGGGTGTATTAGACAAGATTTCTTCAGAAGAGGTTTGCTTTTGCCTTCCTCTGAGGCTGACACTTGCCCAAGGTAACCCAGTGGGTTTTTATGTTCCATCAGGGATTTGAAACCTGATCTCCAGAGTCCTAGTCCAGCACCCAAACCACTACACCATGCTGGGATATTCTGGCAGAGGTCTTGTTGTTGTTAACTACCCTCAAGTCAATCTCGACTCATCATCTTTTAAGACCCTTTGTCCTCCACTGCTCTGCTTAATTCCTGCAACCCCATACCAGTGACCTCCTTAATAGAGTCCATCCATCTGTCATGTGGCCTTCCTCTCTTCCTGATTCCCTCCACCTTTCCCAGCATGATTGTCTTTTCCAATGCCTTCTCATGATGTGTCCAAAGTATGACAGCCTCAGTTTGGTCATCTTGGCTTCCTGGAAGGTTTTCAGTTTTATCTGCTCTAGGACACATTTGTTTGTCCTTTTGGCTGTCCATGGGATCCTCAGCACTCTTCTCCAGCAACCACATCTCAAATGAATTGATTTTCTTCCTGTCATCTTTCTTTAATGTCCAGCTCTCACATCCATACATGGCAACAGGGAATACGATGGCTTGTATGATTCTAACTTTTGTGCTGAGTTGTATATTTTTGCATTTTAGAATGTTTTCTAGTTCTTTCACAGCCCCCCTCCCCATTCTTAGTCTTCTTCTGATTTCCAATCTGTTGGCCATCATTTTGTTTTCCATATCTGTTGACATATGTTGGTTAGCACTAGAGTTGACTCTGTCAATGTGGATTGCAGAAGTTCAATTGGAATATCATCTGTTCCTGGTGATTTATTTTTTGCTACTTCTCTTATTGCTGTTTCCACCTCACTTTTTAGAATTTGGAGTTTATCTTCATATGGCTCTTCATTCCATGCGTCCTTCATTTTGTCATCTTTTTTGTATAATTCTTCGGTGTATTGCATCCAACATCTTTTTATTCCTTCCTGGTCTTGAATCATGTTGTTTTTATTGTCATAGATCATCCCAGTCCTTGGTTTGAATTTTCCTTTGATTTCCCTGATCTTGTGAAATACATCTCTTGTTCTTCTCTTTTTGTTGTTGTCTTCTATTTCTCTGCATTGGTCGTTGTAGTAATTTTCTTTATCTTTCTGCACAAACTGTTGTACTGATGCATTCATAATTCTTAGTTTGTGCCTATCTCCCTTTTGTTTTTCTTCTCTTCTCTTCTTTGTTGCTTGTAGTAGTTTTTTTCCTGTCATCAATGATTTTTTCTCTTTCTTTTTGTTTATTGGCTTCAGACCATAGTTTCTCTGGTTCTTGGTCTATTATGCTTAGTAGTGTGAATCTGTTTCTTATGTTGTCAGTAAATTCTGTTGAGATAGTATTTAGATCATATTTTGGTATAATCCCTGTTTTTGTTTTCTTCTTGAGTCTTACTCTTATTTTTGATATGAGTAATTCATGATCTGTGCCACAGTCGACATCTGGTCTAGTCTTGGCCACCAATACAGAGTTCCACCATCTTTTAATTCCAATTATAAAATCTATTTGATTTTTGTGTTGACCATCTGATGATGTCCATGTATATAGCTTTCTTTCTGGTTGTATGAAAAATGTGTTTGCAGTGAATAGGTTGTTGGCTTCACAAAAATCTATGAGACATTCACCTGCTTTTTTGTGTGGGTTTTTTTGTTTTTGTTTTATTTTATTTTTTATTTTTGCATAAAATAAATCTGTTCTTAATTCTTCTTTGCTTCCAACTTTTGTGTTCTGATCTCCAATGATGAGTTTGACATCCTGTATTGGTGTGCTGTCAATTTCTTCCTGTACTCCTTCATAGAATCTATCAATTTTTTCCTGTTCTGCCCCTTTGGTTGGTGCATATACTTCAATTATGATGATATTCACAGGTTTACTAAGGAGCCTTACTGAAATGATTTGGTCTAATTTTGCATTATATCCTATGACTGCTTTTGCCACATCTTTTCTTAGTATGAAAGCCACCTCATTTCTTCTTGTATTTTCATTCCCTGAGTAGAACACTGTATGGTTATCTGATTCAAAGTGGCCCATTCCTGTCCATTTTAACTCACTCATCCCCAGTACTACTATGTTCATGTATTCCATTTCCATTTTTACTATATCTAGCTTCCCTTGGCTCATGCTCCTCACATTCCACATCCCTATTTTATGTGTAATACTGCTTTGGATGCCATTTGCCTTCCTAAAGGTTTCTGTTATTTGTCTTAGCCCTTGGCTAATCTTGTAAATGTGATATCTCTTTATCTCTCCCTCCTTCCCTTTCTGTTAATGTTCTGATCCTGCCTGTGTCTCACTTGGGGTGTCTCATCATGGGGTTTACTAGGTAATGGGGTTACACAAGGAGGGCCACCTACACCTCTCTGTGTGCAGTGCCAACCAATGTTAGTTATGGTGTCACTGCAGTTCACTCCTGTCAGTGACATCCACCACTACTGCTGTTGCCCAATAGCTGTTTGTCTCTCTCTCTCTCTCTCTCTCTCTCTATATATATATATATATATATATATATAATATAACCTGGTAGAAGTACCCAGTTTTAAACCTAAAGCCAATATGATATCATTGAGCAGGTCAGTGAGATTGTGATCAGAGAGCCCTTGGTTAAAATCCATGCTCAGTGAAGATCTCTTTCTGAGTTTAGCAAGTTATCCACCAGAATTAAATTACTGCTGCTATGAATATAAGGAAAGTTCATGTATGTTTCTTTGAGTGACCCTCCCTGAAAGAAGACTAGGATAAAACAGATTGAAATAGATGGCAGATCCTCTCAACTATGCTGTATATGTATTTCTGGAATTTGCCTGTGTTCAGATCAGCCTCTCCTTCACTACTGTTTGTTAAGCAATATTCAAAGCAATATTCAAATGAAGTGTATTATAAGCTGATCAGACAGTGCTAACTATAGACCAAACACATACAGAGAGGCCAGTTCCCTATGAAAAACTGTTTATTAATTAAGCTTTACTTGTTTGCAACACTGTTGCAGAACAAAACATTCTAGCTGCTCAGGTTTAGTCAAGTTTAACTGTTAGTGCCCAGGCACTAGGTTACAAACCCATTCATGCAATTAAGCTGACATGAGCTGAAAACTCAGTACAAAAATGTACCACAACATGAAGCATTTTTGTTGGCCTCCATCTAAGAGAAGTAATGTTGATCACTACTGGTATATGAAAATGTTTACAGTTATTTTTTTAATACGGCAATAAATATTACAGTAATTAAAACTGTTACAGCATAACTTACCACAAATATAATAATGGCAATGTTCTTCTCATACATGAACTCTCAATGATGAACAAAATTGTTCAGCTCATTGGCTGAGGCAGTAGTAGAATGGATGGGACTGGTGGTTCATCAACATTTAAAGGAGTTTCCCAACCCTTGTTTACACTTTAGAAATAATCTCTTTAAACACACAGAGGCACAAATGTGCACGTGCACGTGCACACACACATACACACACAGATGCATAGAGCTGTTTTAATGGCTGATCTCCAGAGCAATACTTACAACCTAATGAAAGGCTGCAAGGATCTCTGTTCTCTCCCCACATGAGGTCTGCCAGTTCTGACAAGGTTTATCACTACTTTGGCTTGGAATGATGTGTGTTATCATCACCTCCTTGACAGTATATGCACACAGGCAAGGCATTTTCTTAATTTTTTAAATATCATTTTTGCTGGAACAACATATTTATAGCAAAATGTTCAAACAAATAATTTACATCAAACACAATTCCAGGCTATAATCTAAAACCAGAGCTTGGAAAAGTTACTTTGAGGGACTGCAACCCCCCCTCCCCCGCCAACCAAGATGGCCAAAAAAGTAACAACTGTAGTCCAAAAAGTTAACAATTCTCAGCTCTGCCTAAAATCCCTGATTCACTTGACTACAGCTTAAACAAGAAGAAGCATTTAGACAATCGGGTTCTTTCCTCATTAATCAATCCGATTAGTTCCATCATACCAGATGAGACCTTCAGAGCCAAACCAAAGAAAACTAAATGCAACCCTCCACCTTAAAAAGGGAACAAAAATTTCTGGCAATGCTCTGTCAGTGTTTTCATGTTGAAATTCAATCACACCTTCATTAAGTGAAGGGAAAAACAAACAAAAGACCCCCCAACAACAAACCCACCACTTTCAAATCAGTTGGACCTGCGTCTTGTTACATGGACACGAATTTGCGAAGAACCGAACTATACGGTCAAATGAAACTTGATTTAACAGATGCTCTGTGTGCTTGTGTTCCTGAGAGTTTAATCCTCTAGTTTCATGAAACGTGCAAAACAACAGGATCCAGAGGCTACAGTGTTGCCGTTCAAACATGTTTGTCATCAGATTTCAGCCTAGCATAAAAGCCACCCCATCCCCCTCACACAGAAGCTAGATGGGCCAGGCAAATGCCCTCCCCCACTTCGGCAACCATGGACATCCTGAGAAAATATGGCAGCATTCAGTAACCTCAAAGGTATCCAGAGCAGGAAACGTTTCTCTTTCTGCCTCCTTGCCTCAACTCCCCCTCTCCAAGACACACATACTTGAAAGAATTGCAATTATTTGGGCTAGCTTTCTCTCTCTTCCCCCCCCCCCCCCGCTTTGAACTGTCTTATTAAGTTCCACATTTTAAGCCTTATTAAAAGGAAAGCTGTAGATTTCCCTTTCTCTCTCAAGCAACTAGTAGAGTGCTAGTCTTTCAAGGCAAACATTAATTCAAGTGAGCGTGGGTCTCGCATCCTGTGCCATGAAGCCGTTTAGGTCCAAATTTGTTATAAATGTCAAAATGGGATTTCTGATCTCTGAATCATTCTCTGATTCACCTTCAACCCCTAGCCATGACTCACGGAAAAAGGGAAGTCATGTGACCCAAGGCACTGAAAGGGAAAGAACTGTTTTCTTTCCTTTCTGGAGGAGGTGGGCTTTTTAAAAAAAATTAAGAAACACCCTCCAAGCAAAAGAAACAAAGGCATGGTATTAGCGGCACAGGGCTATTCATGGGTGGGGCCTGCATGCCAAACAGCTAGACTGAGAGTTAATCTTAACAGGAGGCCCTGCTTTAACCTTCTGAATGCACCCAATTTTTAAAAAATTTGAAGCTGCATTGTCCCCAGGCACACTAGAAGAGCAATTATTCAGGCATTTTATCTAAAGCCAGAGCTACAATCAAAAGACTCAGGTTGGGGCATCAATTCATCATTTGCAAACAGAAGAGCCTCTTTGCTTTTGAGAGTGGACTCAACTTGTGCTGCCATTTAAAAATGGAAAAGAAAAAAAAACCAACAACCAAAACTTTAAAACACACACACACCCTCTCTTCCCGCTCCCAACCCCATGTATGCTTCAAAGTCTTCTTGAATAAATAGGAGGATCCAATAACCAGATAACCAGACAGATGTGTGGTCAAAAGGTTTTGCTCCAAGGCTGTGCTTGGGATGCAGAGATAAGGACAAAACATTAGCCAGTCTGTTTTAAGATGGATTCAGTTTGAACTATTTGTGGTTTTAATGCTGCAACTTGTAAACAAAGATTGCTACCTGAACTTAAATTGCCAGGGCAGACATGAGGAACAGCAGGGGTAGATACTAAATAAAGAGTTCTTTCTGCTTTTCTTCAGTTTGATAATATTCTTAAAACTATCCATCCATTATGAAACAGTGGACATGATCCAGCCAAGGTTAATCATATCACATCCCACTAATTCCCCAGAAGACTTACAAATGCTTACACCTCTCCTACTGAAATCAAGAGGATCTTTCAAGGAATTTAAGCTTTGCTAATTTTGTCTGTTTAGGCTTTGCTAACTTTGTAATTAAACCTACTAAAGGTTCCATATTAAAAAGCCTAGGGTTGCCCAATACAATCATTTATCTTTTATACAGAACTTTAATTTTTGCAAACCTCTTTACAGTAGTTACTCTTTGTCTTTAGAACTGTCCAATGGAGCTGTGCATTGTGCTTTATCATCCTTGCGTTACACAGAATCTATAAAGCTCAGTAGTTTAGTAAATCACTATTCCAATTTCATATTTAGGAAACAAAACCCAAAACAAAACACACTCATGGCAGAAATAGGTCTTGAACCCAAGTCTTCAAGATCCTACATTTCCATTTAGTAGAGTATATAGGAAATAATATTGTAATAATATAAATAATTAGGACTGTATCTTCCCATATGAACCTTCCTAAGCTCCAAGACCTGCAAGGAACGCACCTCTCTTTATCCCACCACTTTCACAGGCATGGCTGCTGGGAACATGGGAGAAGACGTTCTCTGTGGCTGCTCTCACACTTTCAGCTCCCTCCCTAGAAAAGTTAGGATGGCTCCTTCTTTGTTTTTATTTCCAGACAGGTTGAGACCTTGCTCTTCCATCAAGCTTTTAGGATGTGATCTTAAAAAACACAATTTTTATGGTGCTGTACCATTTTTAATCTGTTTTAAAGAAATATTTTATTTGGTTTTAATTCTGTTGTTATGTAATACTATTTTAATCTTGATTTTGTATGCTTTTAACTATATGAGTTTTAATCTGTCTTTTTGTAAGCTACTTTGAGTCCCAGTCTAGGAGAAAGGTGTTACAAGTTGAGTCTCCTTTATCCACAATTCCGTCATCCAAAATATTCCCAAAACGAAAACATTTTTTCTTGGGTTGCTCGGATAGTGACACCCTTGCTTTCTCATAACTCAGTGTACACAAACTTTGTTTCATGTACAAAATTATTTTTAAAATATTGTATAAAATTATTTTCAAGTTTTGTGTATAATGTGTCTATGGAACATAAAATAAGTTTTGTGTTCAGACTTGACTCCCATGTCCAAGATATCTCTTTATGTACATATATGCAAATACAGGTATTCCAAAATCCAAAATAAATAAAATAAATCTAAAACACTTTAGGAGCCAAATATTTTGGATAAGGGAGACTGTATATAACTCCCTACACAGCTATGGAAACCCACTGTGTGATCTTGGGTGAGTCACACTCTCTCAGCTTCAGAAGGCAGAGGCAACCCCCCCCCCCCCCGCCCAAACAAATCTTGCTGAGAAAAACCCGATGGTCACCTTTCCATAAGGTGGAAGCAACTTGGACATGCCACAACCATGAAATTACAGTGATGGATGGATCGATAACCACCAGCTCTGGTCCTAAGGAAAATATCTTCTAAAATATGCACACAGCTAAAATACAGCTGCCATTTTAAAATAAACCTTTCATTTAGATAAGTTTGCAGTCATAGTAACAGCAGGATAAGTAAAAGTTATTATGTCTTGCAGTTAGTTCATTTGTTTATATAAAAATAGCACTCATATGAATTGACTAATAAAAATAGAATTCTAAATCTTTTTGCATCCATCATTCTACATCCATCATGACTAGCAAGGAATGGGTTATGAATGCCCAGAGGAAGAGGAACAGTCCAAGAAGTGAACTCTCGGGTTCCCTGGTTTGATCAAGGGCTGAGCCAAAAGGGTGCAAGTGCCTCACCATCAAGAAAACTTGGGCAGAGTAGGGGAGCAAACAGGCTAGATGCCTGAAGATTCAGTTTTCAAGTCAGCATTTATAGAAAGCCTGTATCCTTCCTATGGTAACCACTGAGGCTCAGTCAGTCCCACATTTTCAGATTTGTTTTCAACAACAGCCTAAGCATTTGTTGTAAACTGGAAGTTAAACTGAAAGTATTTTAGGGGAATTTTTAGATTTGGGTTCTAAACTGACATTATGCCTAGCTCTACACATGTAGTAGCACTGATTCAGCATAGACACCAAGATAGTGTTAGCACAATGAAGTAGAGGAGAGGAAGCCATGTCAATCTTTGTAATGAGTGTGTGTCTTGGCAAGGGAGTGGGGGTGGGAAGATGCAACAGGGTGAATGAGAACTCCAGTGTTGATTATGTACAAATGGAGGGGAAAATCACTTAGCCAACAAAGATGTATTATTTTTAAATCCAGTTAGGATTCCTGTAGTGTCAGGGAAGCCTTGTTGGTTTGCCAGCATCTTTAATAATGCTACATTTAATGCAAAAACAAATGCCAACACTACAAAACACTACAAAACAAGGCAAAGTCTGTAGCACGGGCATTAGAATTGTTGGACTGGAAGCCATTAACTCCTTGGCTTTTAATGTGAGGAGACCCATACAGTGCCTTGACTTTATTGTCCAGGGAAGGCAGGATATAAATGTGACTAATAATATCAAATCAACATAAAGTTGGGCTTTAGCTTTTTCTTGTTTCAGCATTTTTGTAAGCAGTCTTGACTCCTTATGCTAGGAAAAGGGGAGGATATTAAATAAATACTTTCCAGTTGTTTTTGTTTTCCTATACAAATGGATTCTCATACAACTGCCACACATCTTCTGTTATATGAATAACATCATTATCATCATTGTATTTATATCCCACTTTCCTTCCCAAAATTGGAACTCAAAGCGGTTTACAATTTAAAAGTGCCTGGAGCAGACAAGATATTTGTCGAAGAACTTACAATACCACTGCAAACTACATTTAAACAAATTCCCACAGAGGATAAACTGGACTAATGGAATAAAGCCAATATTACTCTAATTCCAAAGGAAGGTAAAGACAGACAAGAAGTCTCTAATTATAGCCCGGTTTCACTTTTGAATATTGATTATAAAGTTTATACATCAAACTTGGCCAACAGATTAAAGAACGTCTTAGTGGAGAATATACATGAAGATCATAATAGTTTTCTGCCCAGTGGACAAATTAGAGATGACACCAGGATAATATTGAATATTATTGAATATTACAATATGAATATCAATAAGAAGCTGGTGTTGATTTTCGTGGATGCGGAAAAAGCTTTCGACAACTTGAACTGGGAATTCATGTTAGAAGTCTTTAAAAGAATAGAACTGGGAGAGAACAACTATCCTTTGTGTGCTGGACTATGACCCTGGAGACTAGGGTTCGATTCTCTATTCAACCATAGAAACCTAGTAGGTGACCTTGGGCAAGTCACACACTCTCAGACCTAGAAAACCTTGTGATAGGTTTGCCTTAGGGTTGCCATAAGTTGGAAATGACTTGGAGGCACACAACAATAACCTACACTCCTTCTGACGCTCTTTCTCTAACTGCTTCCTTTCAGAAGGGATCTCTCATTTCAGAGTGACTGGAGCAAAGAAAGGTTTTGAGGAGTCCTTCTAAATATGTTAAGGACTGTAGTATTTGTTATTTATTTATGTAGGAAATTTTCATTTTTCAAAATCCCAAAATGGTTCACAGTAAGTCAGATACAGTAATACCAGTACCCAAAATAATAAAATTGTAAAACCAATAAAATCCACCACAAAGAATTCATTAAAAATCAGGGATAGTATTAACAATCAGAAAACAATCGGAAAAATTAACTGGAAAACCTTTGGGTATACAGATGGGTCTTCAGTTGACAGCAGAAACCAAACACTGGAAGTCTGCTGAATCTCAGTGGGAAGCCTTTTCACAAGGTGAGAACCACAAGAAGATTCTATTCTGTATCAGTTAAATGAGCCTAACTATGCAAACTGTACAAGAAAAGTCAGCTTCTCAGACAGTCAGTATCTAATGGGCAACCAGTGGAGATCTTTCATTACAGAAATTCTGTGCTCAGAGTAGAAGACCCCCACTAGGCAATCTGGTTGCCATATTTGGTACCAGTTGCAATGTCTATACCAAACCTGACATTAAGTGCACTACAATCTTGAGATTACCACTGTGACCAGTTTAAACCTGTAGCTGCCATACAAGATGAAACAGATAGTGGGCACTCTGTTACTGAGGCCTCTTGGGCTTCTTAGTGACAAAGATTAACCCAAGAACTTCCCCACACTATTCTGGGTGCAGTTCCATCCACGATACTCAAGTTACCTACTGTATGTCTTGGACCTAGGAACCACCTATCTACAGAGCCTTCCACATTCCAGGATTCTGTCTCAGTTGATTAGCCCCTGCATCCAGCCCATCATTGCCTGCAGTCACTAGTTGTGAATTGTCCTATCTGACCCAGATACAACAAAGAAAGAGAACTGTCATCTGTAGGTTGATGACAATTAATTTCAAACTCCCTTATGGTTCCCATCTCAGCTGCTTCATATATATGTTTAAACACATTGGGGACAAGATTATTCCCCTAGGGAATCTACAGCATAGTTGATAAGGGACAAAGACACAATCCCCCAATTCTTTTCTCTGTAATTCAACCTACAAGTAGGAGTGCCCTCTATGTCAGCCTCACAGAACCAATACAGGAGTAGGGCAGCATGGCCCCAAAACTGCTGAGAAATAAAATCCCTCTTCCCTGTCCCTTTCCCAGTTAGGATGATGACCAAGGCCAATTCTATCCAAAACCCAGGTATGTACCCTGACTGAAATAGGTCTAGAATCCACATCTTCCAAGAACCTTCCAAGAACCACTTGGGTCAAAAGGGGATGGTAATTATGAACCTCTGAGTTCAGGACGTTTTTTTCAGAAGTGATTATGACTCTCTAATGACAGCTGGCATTTCTCCATTACATAAGATGAATAAACCACTCCTGGCCCCACCCATCCAATCCCTCAATGGCCAACTCTAGGAATCCAAGATGGACTAGAATCAAAAAGACAGGTGGTTAGCAACACTGCTGAAAGTATCCAGACCATGTTCTCAAGCTTTATCAAGTGCAACTGGATGAGACAATATCATCAGGACCTATTTTATATCAAAATCACCATAGTGACAGATGAACTTGTCCTCCAAATACCTAGCAAATTCATCAGGGCAAGCCTGCCTACTGGGAGAAAGGCAAGGCATACAACAAATAAATGAAAAGGCTTATGGCATGAGGCAGATAAATCGAAAAGCATAATATTACTTTCGGTTGGTGCATATTGCATGGAGTTGTCCCTATTATGTTATTATTCTGTGGGAGACCATTTTAGATGCATTTCTTTTTACTAACACACACAAAAAATCTGATAATTACCTCCTTTATGTTGTGCTTTCTGTTTTGCTATGTGTGAAGATTTAATGGTGACTTTACACCAATTTTGGGTGATCTGGGGTGGTCTGGGGTGGTGGGGTGGGGAAACATAATAGTGATGAGGGAGGAAAGAGTCTCTTTATTCAGCATTCAATTGGCAGCAGGAGCTTCAAAGCTCTCAGATGGCAGTGCCCAGCTCCGAAGGCTGGTCCTTTCCTTCCTCAGTTCTGGCAACTGGGGTGTGGGGTGAACTGGTGAGTGTTAGCCTGGGTGGCACTACAGGCCGTGTGTCCCAGGCAGCCCTTGCTTCTTCACCAGGATTGGATTAAGATTAAAGTTTGGGAGGGGATGGTGTCAGGAAGGCAAAGCCTGTAGCCAAATCAGGAAAGCACTATCACTATAACACGATGATGCCATGGTGAAGAAGGGGATGTATATGTCTGTGTGTGAGAGAGAGAGAAACAATGAAAAAGGGCAAGGATAATAACTTGGAGGATTGAGCAGTGGGCGAGCAGTTTCAAATGCTGTATATTATATATATTTTAGGACAAATAGATGCTGTAATCCTAAATGTTTGGCCTTACTATGAACTGATCTGACATTAAACAGCATCAGCAAAAGACCTGAATAGTAGTAGCTCTATTCTCAAAAAATATCTTCATGCTAGTAAAATACCATTTGATGTCATTACTCTTGTCATTGTCAGTAAGGATGATCTTCACTAATGTTTATGGACCTTTATACAAGATGGAAACAAAGGGAAGGGGAAAACCCTAAAAATAACCTCCTTTCCCTGCCAGTTAGTTAATAAAAGACCTGTATTCATATATTGGTGTGGGAAGGACAACTGGTCTAGAGATAGGATGGTCAGACTGCAGCCCTATGGCCCCATGAAGCCCCCAATAATGTGTGTATATATATTGGGACTTCAGTGTCATAATCCTATGCTCAAACCACTACACAACACTAGCTCTCGAGCAGTTTGGTAGCGATGATGATAATGATGATGATTTAACCATAACTTCACATACTATCCAAACCCAATTCATCAAATCATTGTATTTCAAGTTGACTTGTTTCTTCAATACATAGACTACGGTACATTGATTTTTGTAATGATTTACAGGCAAGCTTTCCAGACTATACCTTAGCCCTGTTCAGGTGCCCATGGGGGGATTGTTGTCCTCCAAAATACCCCCAAAGCATTCTAGGGGTGTGAAGGGCATTTCCACCATGTTTTGAACTGCCCAGGCCACCCATGGTTAAACAACATTATTGGAAATTTTTGCAAAGATTGTATTTCCTCCTGTTCTAACCCTCCTTGGGCTAATTTAGGCTCAAGAGAAGCCTTTTTTTTTTTTAAAGACAAGAAGCAAACAGAACGTGACTTCCACTCACTTTCTGCTGTTAAAAAAAGGCTTCTCCTATGCCTAAATGTCCCAAGGAGGCCCAATATAGCAAAAAAAAAAAAAGGAAAAAACAAACAAACACACCAAACTCCTCTTGTCCACTGGAGGATATCTAGGGAATGCATACATATATACATACATACATAGATGTATATGGCCCTCCAGGGTCTCCTGGTGGGGTAATACAGCCCCTTGCCCTTATATAGTTGCTCACCCCTGTTCAGTGTGTGAACATCTAACCACATCTGGATACTCAGGGTCATTGGTGTGGGCTTGTGTGTCATTGATATCCTCATCCCAATTTTTAGTCCAAATAGAAGTTCATGCAAACACTAGAAGAGATCCTGCACTACACACAGAAACCAGGTGAACTGTAGGTTGACAACTCAAGTAAAAACCAAATTATCTTCCAAATTCTAAACAGGTTTATTTTGTTGATACACTCTTATAAGTGTGCCTACTTGCAAGTCTCGTCTGCAGAACCAAATAGCACAGCAAAGTTCCCACCATTAAAGGAACTTATTTTTATTGTATTATTTTAAAGGCTGAGGGATTTGATAACACTCTAGTCCCATTGATTTATTTTGGATAATTGTAAAAACACACTGATTTGATTTCTGACAGATCAATGTTCCTTGAATATGCAAATTGTTGGCTGGATCATGTCTTTGTTTTGTTTCTTCCATTGGAAGATGGGAGGGGGCCGTTTCTGTAGAACCTAATTTATCAACCTGATTGGCACATAAGAAATCTAATGATGTGCACTACCTCAGGACCTAGGCTAGAAACAAAAAAAAAAAAAATACCCAACATTTAACAGAATCCAAAGAAAGAAATTGGCTTAGAACCTAACTCCTCTTTATATCCCTGAATGAAACATGGATCACATTCAAGGAACAGAATTCACCAACACCCCCTCCCTCTGCAACAACCTCCCCCCAAAATTTGCTCTAAGGGCTGGGCAATTTGTGGGGAGGGTTGCAGATGAAGGGAATTGGCCAAAATCCCTCTTCCTTTATGTGACTGGAAATTAACATGGGATCCAAATAAATATTTAAAGAATTACAATGCACATTATACCAGGATCCAAAAATGAAATATTTCTATTTACAAGTTCATGCAAATGTACCTGTAAAAATGTTCCAAGTACAAAACTGGGGCAAATATTTCCTTAGATAGGTATCACCACCCAGATACTAAAAATCATTGAGATCGGGGCTATACAGACAGCCCCTAAGGGGTGGCGTATCGACACCTCTTTCCTTGCCAGATCAAGGCCACGGCAACGGCACACTGGAGTCCCGATCTGGCACTTTTCCACTCCAAAAAGAGCTGGCAAATGCTGCTCCTTTTTGGAGTGGCAAAAAACCACCTTTGCCGCCGCCACAGCGCCTTTTCCGCACTCCATTCGTGAAGCATGTCTAAACATTGCGCCAAGGGAGCGTCCTAACTCCACCTGCCATGCGCTGGGGGGCACAGCGTGACAATGACATCAGGGTGGAGTTGGGGCGGACAGCATGCGGTCCCCATGCCCCAACTCCACCCCCAGGCCGGCTCTTTTGGCCGGTCTGTATTCCTCCATAGATCCTGAGATGTGTTACTGGAAGAAATTCTGCCAGCAGTGTTGTGCCATGAACTTTTCTGCAAGAGCCAACAGAAGACTTGTGTGATATTGAGCAAGATCTTGTGCAGGCCACTGTACCATGTCATAAAAACAGCTGAAAACATACTTCTAGACTGAAGACCATGATAAGTGAGGAAAATTACCTTCTGTCTATGAAAGAGGCCTTTTACTTGAGAAAGAAAAGTTCTAGATCTAAAATTATTTGGATAGAAACTGAATGCTTTGCCCTCTCTCCCCATCCAGTTGGTGGTGGATGTGAGCCTTCAAGCCTTTGCTGACTTGCATGACCCAAAGATGAACCTATCACAGGGCTTTCTTAGAAAGAGTTGTTCAAGAGATGGGGAGGGGGTTCCATTACCTTCCACTTAGGCTCAGAAAGATTGTGAGTTTGCCCAAGGTCATCCAGGGATTTCCATGGCTGAATGGCGATTTGAACCCTGCTCTGCTAGAATCATAGTCCAACACTCAAACCATTATGCCATACTGGTTCTCACCCCCTTTAAATAAAAGTGATGTATATTGGGGTGGATGCAGCTGTCAATGGAAAGGTGGGCAGCCCTAGGTCTCCCTACAGTCACCAAGACTGTTCCTTGCATCCCTCTGATCCCTGGCTTCCCCAGACCACCCTGCTTATGAAGAGGGATGCCTCTTTTGGTAACCTTTTAAATAACCACTGTTTAAACATCAAAAAGGGGCTTGTGTTTTAAAGCTACAAGTGAACTGGCATGTTTGGCAGTTAACTGGGACAGAAATTTGGGCCCCAGGCTAACCAAAATTGCACACCTCTGAATAGGATCTTAGATTTCTTCCAGGAGATGGTAATAGAATGAGGACTGGCCTCTCACTTTTGCTCCTTACATCAACTATTCTTACCATATTGCCCTTCAGATTTGTTGGATTACAACTCTTAGCATCCCCCAACAAGCATGGCTGACAGGAAGGAGATGGGTCAAATCTGTCCTTTCTCCACCAATCTCTCATTTTATTGGAGATAACAGAAGGTCAGTACAAAGGTTAAGTTCTGGTGTGCACCTCCTATCTTTGCCCTTTGGTCCACGGAGATGTGGGCCCATGTTTCAAAGCATGGTAAACTGCTTATGAGAGAAATGTGGGCAAGAGTCTGCCCCATCACTTTTTCATTCTGTAGACAAAACAGGCTCACAGTGCAATCCTAAGGAACTGATGGAAAGACAAAGTCCAGAGTACTAGACAGAATGGATGTGTGTGTTACTTGATTTCCAGATATAAAACAATTATATAAAACTTATATAAAACAATTATATCCTACTCCAGTTGGCTCCAGGCTCACTTGGAGTATGTGTGTCATTTCTAGGGCTTCCATTTAATATATGCAGTACTTTTGTTTCAACCCAATCAATTCAAGACTGCCTCTCTCCCTTGAATTATTCCCTGCCCCAGGATGCTTATTTACAGGGCTTTCTGCTCGCTACAGCTAGTGGGAACACCCCTGGTAATAAATTTACACCCGTGGAGGCAACTGGATCATTTGGACCTGCATCTGCCTCTGTGCCAATGAAAAAGGCCTCTCCCCTGTTGTTAACTGCTGCTAAATGGTTAGGATTGTACTGGTAAGATATAAGTTAGTACCAGTTTCTTTATACACAATAGTTTTACGTAGCAGAATAGACAGTGATAGAGTAAGAACAGGTTAAGACTTTGTTACAGGCTTGGTAAGTAGCCTATTAAAAATCAATGAATGGTCTTTACTATAAATCTTTATGCATTTGTGTAGTAACACTTAAATGTACAGTGAGCATTCCTGATAAATTGGTGTGCAGTAAATGCTTTATAAGGTCAGTGTATCAGCCAATAGGTTATTGATGAAATTAGCCAATAAAATCTTGAAAGACTTTTGAAGTAAGAACTTGGAGAACTATATTGTAAAAATACAGTAAGACAATTACTACATAGGTGTGCAAAACCATTGCAATACCAGATGATTTAGTTTAGCTGAGTTTAGCTGTTCAGTTTAGCTGAGTTTCAAAAACTAGATGTACTATAACATCACAGAATTATTTTAGATTATGAAAAATAGAAGTAAGTGGGTGCATCACAACTATCTAGTTGTATATATGGTGATAATTAAGTCACCCACAATTTGCTTATTTGAGTGAGGTAATTTTTTACCCTTCATCTCTGAAAGATTAACTGAATTATACACCGATGACCAACATTCCTGTTATGAGAATGTTTAAATATTCTAGGAAGTTTACAGGATACTTCTTTCATTGAATCTTCAATCTCAACACATCTACAATGATAGCAGCTGATCTGCAAGTTATCCTGAAATTGCTATTAGTGGCCATTTTAATGTATATTAAAATTATGAATACATATTCAAACAATGCAAAGCAAAGCAAAACATCTTTAAAGATTTTTCTTACTATAGCTAATTAAATGATATTTCTTAAAGAGCAAGATGAAAAATTAATTCGATAATAATACGGTATGTACTTTCCATAAGATGCAAATGATCTGAAAGGCATACAACAACAAAACTTTACATGAATTTAAATTTAGAACATATAGTTTTTCAAGTTGTTTTTAAAGTCCACAAATGATCATCTGCACTTAACTGGAATTTTCCCACAAAGTGTTTGTGTCCCTTCCTACTGCATTAATGATGGACTGATCTTGATAAATTGGGATAACTGAACAGTAATCCCACTGCAAGATTCTTGGCAAAGAGGAGTTTAGAATTTCATTCTAATAGGTTGCTTCTTGATCACATTCACATTTTCTCTGCTGAGCAAAAAAATTCTTCAGGAGAAGGGAAATGACAAAAAATAAATTACTGTAGTACAATATTGTTGTTGCTATGTGCCTCCACATCATTTTTGCTTATGGCAACCCTATGGTGAACCGATCATTGGATTTTCTTGGCAAGTTTTTTCAGAGGAAGTTTGCCACTGCCATCCTTTGAGGCTGAGAGACGGTCACCCAGTGGGTTTTTATGCTCAAGTGGGGAATCTAACAATATTAGCAGCCAGGAAACAGATGCTAGAATAACTTTCGGAACAGAAATGTCGTAAATGAGGGGAAAGTATTGTTGTTCCCACAAAGAACTCTATGCAGCTTAAAGGCTTCTGACATCGTATACATGGACAGAAGTGGGGGGATGAAAAGACAGAGCATAAATATTGTTTAGAATTATGTTCCATTTTCTTTATTGAGAATAATGCAAAAACTACGAATTCACCAACTCATCTTAGTAGCACTTATTTCAAGTAACTTGGTATGCAAATATTATAATTAATCTGTTGAATGAGATGTAGATTTCTAACCATAGAACTGCAAAAAAAAAAAAAAATGAGCAAAGGAATCCCATCCCATCTCATCCTTTTTCTTTGTGATGTCCAAACCCGGTGGCTTCAAAATACGGTACCTGACATCCTGCCAGGCTTGTACTGGCAGGGTCTAAATGATGGAAGAACACCATGCTTGTCATATTCCTCTGCACCAACTCCAGTTCATGCCTCAGCATAATTGTAAAAGTGGCCAGGGAATCAGTTCATCAGGAAGGAGGGAATTGACAATATGATTTTATTGTATGCTGCCCTGAATGGTTTTGAAATAGGGTGGAATGTAAGTATTGTAATAACAATATAAATAAAATATAAATAGATGTATGATCCGACTTTGCCTGCTACTGAGCTAATCAACTTTATCACAAATTCTCCATTCAAGTAAGTGGTCAATGAGAATTCCTAGAGCCAGATTTTTGATAAGTAGTGAAACTGCAAAATGATTCTCACTGATTTTTGCCTCCTATGAAATGCCAGATCATAAGCCAGGAACACTCAACAGCTGAACATCTCCTAATGTCATTCATAAACCCTTTATATAAAGTCTACTATTGTGGTGACAATTTGACTGGATTTCTATTCTGAAAAATTGCAGTCTCAACATGTACCTGACAACAAATCCCAGTCAAATATTTTCAAAGTAAAAGTTTGCATCCTCACGAGAATACACTGAGAGCATCAGAGAAGCACAGAGACTAGAACACATGATAGCCAATCTTGTGGCAGCTTGTCCGAAATTCAATCTCAAAAACTAGCAACAGATTTTCATACTTCAGCAGCTTCAGCAAAATCACTGGAAGTGGAATCACCAAGACTGCTACCATCAGACTTGCCCTTCAATTAATCCACACTAATATGTTCATTCCAGTAACAAAGCCTTGAAAGAGTTCCGTTTTATTATTTGTGACAGGGAGGGAGTGGTGAGAGTGGGTAATCTGTTGACTGTTTGACATCATAGCCATTTCTCAGGGTCCTTCTTCAGAATATAAGCCTGATTATCTACTGTCCATGAGCACCACAGAAACAGAATACTGCACTATGATGTGGAACACTGTTGATGAGTACACTTATTGAACACTATTGTGATGATTACACTATGAGCTGGAGTGGGAGGTATTGACAATATGGTATTGTGTAAATAACTAACAGGCTCTGAAAAACCACTACTGAACGCAGAGCATGTGTGAATGGATGGGATGGAGGAGGCCTTAAAAATACATAGGCATGAGATAAACCATGAAAATGATGAGAAAGACCATTGTTCCATGAACTGGCTATTGCATAATGCTGTCTTTATCGGTACATGATTGCATGGTTTGCACCTCCAAGTATAGTGCATAAGAAACTTGACTCTAAAGGGCCAAACTACACTTTGATACCTGATTTGTGACCTAATTTCACTATAAGCAGTTTCCCATATTCTTATCAAAATGTGATCTGCCATAGAGTCTCATTCACTTATGTGAAGTCAGATGGAAAAGAGCACATGGCAACCCCAGGTAATGTGGTCTGTTGCTATGCTTAAATCAAATAAGTTTTCAATTCTTGAGCACATTGAATAATTCACTATGAAGTGTATCAGTGAAATTTATGTGTAAAGTGACTCTGATTACATGTACTTGGCACTGAGGGTGACATAGGAACCCTGTGTTGTTGTTTTTTCTGGAAAGAGAAAAGAGAGAGAGAGATGACTCTCAAATATTTTGTCTGGTGTCAAATTTAAAAAGAAATTCTGTGAGGGAAATGCATAAGTTGTGATTGTGGAAACAGCTGGCACAATGTCCTAACGTACGTTCCTCTTCAATCATTACCTTGTAAGAGATAAGAAATTCAATTTAGTTGCTTATCACCACCTGTGTAGAACATCTAAGCCATGGCAAAGTTACACCCTAACCAGTCAGATTGCAACCATGTTTCGACTTAGCAAATTCATATATTTGATTCTATGTGAGATGACTGTGGAATTGTTATGTCTACATTTGCACAACTGTAGCAAATATTTCCAGTATCAAGACACCACAAATCAGCATTTGTACAATTTATGATATGAAAGCAAGCCAAGGCTACTAGGTTTCATAAAATAAATTGGTACAGTAACTACGGTAAATGAGTTACTAAGCTTTGTAAGATATAGGGGGGTTGCAGACTGCCAGAAATAGTGCAAATTGAGTCCACTTTAAGGGTTAGGGTTAGGAAATCATGGGAACTGTATTTTATTGTGGCACCAGAGAAGGCTCAATGTCTCAGAAAAACAAACAAACCAATTCCCATTATTCCCTAGCACTAATTTGCACTGTTTCTGGCAGTCTGCAACCCCCTATAGTTGTGTGTATCTGATTCTTGAAGCCTCTTTGAGCCACCAGTGACTTCCCTGAATGGGAGGGATTGCATGAACTCCCTCTTTCACTTACAGTCTCTTGCATCAACCCTTCTGCTTTTGGGGAAAGAGAATCTGCCAACCCCCTGCAGAAGAGCTGAGGGGCAAAAGAGACTGCGGCTGGAAAAGGGGGAATTGGTTAAATCACTGACACACAATAGTATACAAACCAAAAAAATTAACCAAGGATTTAAAATGTTGCATGATAATTAAACATTGAGGTTATTTACAGGAAGGAACCCTAAGACTTCACCATGACTTTGTAAAACATGGAGGACTTCCTCTACTCTACACCACGTCAACAATGGTGATGTAAGCAATGCACTTCCACCCACCCATTTATCATCAAAAGAGAGTGTATTATTCTCCTCTGTGTTCCCTCAACTACTATCACATTAAATACCACATGTAGCTGAGGCTACCCATCATTAGCATACTTCAGAGGGCTCTTTCGGTTCTAAATACTATGATTCCACTTGCAATCCTTGGGCATGTAGTTTAGAGAAAAGGCATTTGGAAATCTCAGCCAGGGAGCTTCTCTAGTGCCTCACCTCTACAAATCCCAGGATGTCTTAGGATCAAGCCATGGCAGCTAAAGTGGAATAATTGTGCTATAATTGTCTGGTGTGAAAGAGGTAGCAAGCCTCATAAAGTTGGCTTAGATGCTATGATGATAATTAATAATACGGGGCAGCATACAGCAAGGTTAAAAAGACAACAATTAAAACATTCCATCATCCCACACCCTAACCTTCCCACCCCTTAAAACTGAATTAAATTGCAATGGAAGTAAAATCAGAATTAACACAAATAAAATACAATAAAATAAATTCCTTGGCTAACATGTTGTGGCGGCAAGAGGGGTAAGTAGCAGATGCTAACACTCCATAACTTATTTTCTCTGAATGGTTTATGTTAAAACTTGTTAAAATACATGAAAAATACATGAACCTTAAAAATAAAGGCACATAACAAATATGAACCAACAACATAAAAGGCAGGTGTAAAAGTTTTTTAAAAAATTTCAAGATCCATGTAAAAGCTTCTAAAGGTCCCAAAGAAAAGCCTTTGGGTCAACTGAGAAAAAAAATCAGGTAACAAATGTAAAGTAGGTACCAAGCAAGTCATTCAATAACATTCAATAACTGGGATGTTACCACAGAACTGACCATCTTCTGTATTTTTGATTGATAAATCAATTAGAAACCAGGCAACTAAAATCAAAATAGTTAACAGGCCAATAATTTCAACAATCCTATTCAAACTCTCATTTACTGAACTACAAAAAGTTCACACTTTTTGCCATTCTTTGGCACTGGGATAACTGACCTAAGTAGATGACACATCATAATGAACCACATATTTCAAGAACCAAAGATCCATAACATACCCTCCAGCATAAGCAAAAATCAACTTTCTTCTTAACACCTATCTTGTAAAACAACATATTTATCAATGATTTTTGGTACTGGAGGGGAATCTGACTGAAGGGGTGGTCTGGTCTGCAAGTGGGCACACACAACTGCATATAACCCTTTGACATAAGATATTAGTGGCAAGTAGAATACTAAAAAGTATACACATTCCTATTTTTCTCTCATCATATTTGTGTACCAATCAGACTATGCATCCTTACTTATGAAATACCATAAATATTTGTCTATAAAGACATATCTAAACTAATAAGCTTAATCCTTATAGCCACCATATAGTACACAGAAAACTAAATCCGAATCAGAATTAATTGAGTACACACACTTCTCTTGCTATGACTTCACTATCAAGTCATTTGAATACTTTACATTACATGTACACATACAGCATCAAAAATCCTTTTATCTGACATGCAGCTCTATGGAATGATTCCCTCAGGGACGAGGAATTACTAAAGTGATACAAAATCTCTACCTGCAACATTTGATCTATGTTCACTCTTTCACTTATAGAAATCATAACTGCTAAACATGTGTGTGTGTGTGTGTGTGTGTGTGTGAACAAAACCATGACATTATAGGTACATATTTCCCCATGTGTAAAATGGATGTAATCATAACATGTTTCACTGAATTTGTAAGAAAATATTGTACATTAAAGTAAAACCTGTGTTATGCCTAGGTGGGCTATAAAATAAATTAATTCAATTTATTTTAAATGTTCCTTATATATTTAAACTAATCACTAGACATAGAGACAAGTAAAAGAAATAAAGGAGAACAGAAAGGAGACTGGAAACTGTATCAACCAATATTGAGATCACTTTTTTATAATATGTCAGAACAACAAATTAAGGAAGGGAGCTTTCCCTATACTAATAAAATGCAATCATATACAATTTCCCTCAGAAATAAGGTCTTCTTTGTTCAACAGGGCTTACTCCTTCCCAAGCACATTATATTATATGTAACTATTACAACAATTACATCTAGATTAGAAACCAGCTAAAGAATTATCTAATTTTATAATGGAACAAATTATTGTTGATTATGTCCCAAGACAGAACAAAAGAGGATAAAGATTATCTTGAGCAGTCATTGTCACTAATTCTAGAGATTTTCATCTACCTTAAAGTCAGTTATGTTGTACCTGTGGTCCCTCTCTCCACACAAACTATGCATACAGTCTACTAAGACCAAACTAGCCTTTTAAGTTAGATATTTAAAAAACAAAACCTGATGCTGGAGAAATTGATTACATTTTTCAAGAGAAAGACTAATACTACAAAATGTTAATCCTCGATAAAGTACAAACATGATACAGTATATGCTTGCAAGATATAATCAATCTTAAAACCATATACACAGAATTAAAGTTGTTTGTTAATATCACTGGGACTTTTAGCTAGACCTGAATGAGTCTCTGTACTTTTTATTCTATGACTAGTTCAATCAATCTACCTTTTTGAGTTCACAAGAATAAAAACTATTAGAAAAAAAGGTCAGCACAATTCAAATCCTATCTGCTTGTTTTAAAGGCTTCAATAATTAAGACATAAAAACAGAAAGTCTGAAACACACATGTACACCACATACATACACATGCCACAATTAAATAAAAATTTTCAATTTCCTTTCAATATTGCTGTAAAGTTTTTAAAAAATAACATGTAGCTTAAAGATATGCTCTTATACATACATATGGATGGTAGTAACCACCTCTTGCAATTTCGGTTCTAAATTCTGTATCCTTAAGGGAACAGTAGCCATGTGTTTTCCAAACAGAGAACTACCCACATACAAAACCACAAATAATATTTTGATGCAACATATTCAAACCATATGAGCTATTTTCATTTCCTTACTACAACAAACCAATTATGATTTATACACCACATTTTGATCTGAACATGATCATTTTATTTATTTATTTATTTATTTAAAAAACTGCAATAAGTGTCTAGTTTTGAGCTTTTTTTTTTTTAAAGGGGGGGTTCTAATAATTTTCAAAACATTAAAAATTACCAAGCAGCCAATTCTACGCCCCATTGTGTTTAAGAATGAGTTTTACTCTCAGGTAAGTACTGGCTTTCTTCCATTATCACTTCAGTAAAGAAGATTCTGTCAGATGGTTAAACAAATCAAAATGAAAAGCAAGTCAAGAAGAAAAAGAGCACTCAACAACAGCAACAAAAGTGTTTGTGCTATAAGTCTGCTGAGAGTTCAATTGTACAGTTTTTTAAAAAAACACACACACAAACCAACCCAGGTCTGATCACTACTGATAGCGATTTCATTTGGAGTTGTTTTTTTGTTGGGGTGTGTGTGTTGTGAATAGACTGGCTAGGTTTTTAAACACAGTAGCCACACAAGTCTCTATGGAAGGAGGATGTGGGTGCCATTCCTAAAACATTCAACTGAGCTGGGATGTGTGTGTGTGGGGGGGGGGGGGAATGTGATATTGGGGAGAAGGAAAGTAAAGCCATGCAGACTCAAACAACAACAACAAAAGTGCTTACTTGGTGTACAAAGACATCAACTGGAGACTCCAAGGAGCTTCCCTCGCGGTTTAGCATGGAAATAAATCCGAACCCCATTCGCACATTGAACCACTTGCAATGGCCTGTTCCGTGCAAAACCTGGGATCCCTCCTCCTCTTCCTCCTCTTCTTCCTCCTCTGCTTCCTCTTCCTCTTCTTCTTCCTCTTCCTCCTCCTCTTCTTGTTCCGGCAGTTTCCCGGGCTCATCTCCACCTTTCCTCGCCCCGGCTGGTTTGGAGAAGGAGGGCGGAAAAGCAACACCAACACCACCAACAAACAAGAACGCACACACACACACACACAAACAAACAAACACACAAAAGGCAGAGCATTACATTTTAGCAACATCTCTTGGCGGCGGTACAAAAAGCGATTGCTCCAGAGGACAGAAAACACAGGCACGCACGTACAAACATTACGAAATCAACCTCTCTCTCTGTCTCTTCCTCCTCCAGCTTTCTTTCCTACTATGCACAACAACACAACAACACGCCAACATCGTGGAGGAGGAAGCCCATCTAAATGCATACATATACATATACATATACATATATATATATATATATATATGTATGTATACAGGGCATCGTGGAGGGAAAGGCAGCATCTGCTCTGACTCAGGCTGCTGTTTCACACTCACCCCCCCCACACACACACACTCCTTGCACTCTTTCTCACACCCACACCCACACCCCCAGAGCAGCTCAACCACGTTGTGCTGTACATACGTGCGCTTCTGCCCTTTAACTCCATCTCTGAGCCACCAAAACCACCCCAGAGAGCGATACTTTACTTGGGTACTGCTGGTTGAGCACCGATCCCATCCCTCCCCAGAGGAATTCGCAGGCGACTGACTGAGCCTCGGCTGCCCAGGCAAAGGAAGGAGGAGGAGGAGGAGGAGGAGGAGGAGGAGGGGAAAGAGCAGGGGAAGGAGGGAGAGGAAAGAGGAGGAGGAGGAAGAGGAGGAGGAGGAGGAAGGGGAGACCCAGCCACTGGGGTTGGGGAGGGGGAGAGAAGAAGAGGAGGGGAGGGGAGGGGAGGGGAGGAACCCGTTGCGCAACTACTTGGAACAACCCAGGCAGCTAGCTGCAAAGCCAAAGCAACGCGTGTGTCTGTGTGTCTGTGTGTGCCCTGTGCGTTATTTTCCCTTTGCACTTCGGCTCTCTTTCCAGGGTCCCCCCCCCTCCTCCTCCTCCTCCTCTTCATCCCAGAAGCCCTTTAAATCCAGCCCTGGTCCTCCTTTTCCAGGACGGATCCTCCATTTCCACCTCCCTCACCAGGAAGGATTTCGAAAGCGCCACCACTTTGCAGCATGAATTTATGTTTAATAGAGGAGTGGGGTGGTTTGGTGGTTTGTTTGTTTTTTAGCTTTTTTGTTTGTTTGTTTTGTAATATAGGGTGACCAGATGTGGTCCTCCTTTTCCAGGACCATGCCCTCCACGTGCACCTTCTCGCCAGAAGGAATTCAAAAAGCGCATATATATATATATATATATGACCGTTTTGAGCTTCTTTTCTTTTTTCTTTTCTTTTCTTTTCTTTTGTAATCAGGGTGACCAGATGTGGTCCTCCTTGTCCTCCATTCCCACCTCCTGCCCAGGTGGAAATGTCCTCCACTTTGAGCAGGACTCAGAAGCATGCATTTATATTTCTATTACTGTTCTTTGCTTGCTTGCATTCTGTAATCAGGGTGACCAGACTTGGTCCTCCTTTTCCAGGACCATGTTCTCCATTTCCACCTTCTGTCTAGGAGAAATTTCAAAATGCCCTCCACTATGAGCATGGATTTCTATTTATACGAGTGTTTTGAGCTTTTCTTTGGTCCTGTCCTCCATTCCCCCCCCCCCCGGAAGGTTCTACATTTTGCGATGCCTTTTTCTCCTTTAAGCCCTCTGGTCATCCTGCTTCAGCCCAGAGGAAGGTCGAGGGATTGGGGGGGGGGTCAGGTGTGTCCCCAATCCACGCCACCCACCAGTTTCCTCAATGGCACAGGAACCACCAGAAGAAAAGCACCCACACGCCCCTGGAAACCTTTGCAAGTGGGGTGTCCCCCCCCAATCCCTCGACCATCTCGCCCACCAGAAGGAAAAATAAAAGGCTTCGCCCCCCCCCCTACTTTCAAATATAGAAGCTCCCCCACACTTCTTTCTCTCCCGGAAAAGGGACTGGAGAAAGAAAGAAAACATATGGATTTTTCAGGGGTGTGTGTATACGTATAGACACACAAAAACACACCTAGAAAAGTCTCTCTCTCGCTCTCTGTATACATATACACACACCATAACTATATATGTGGTTTCCAGGAGTGTGTGTATAGGTTTCCAGAGGGGTGCTTTTGTGTGTGTGTGCGCGTGTGCGTATATATATATATATATATATACGCTTCTATATATAGAGGTGTAGCGTAGAGGTGTGTGTGTGTGTGTTGGGGGGGTTGGTGGTGGTGGAGGAAGATAACCTTCGGCCATGTTGCCCCAAAGGTCCCCCCCCCCTCTCTCTCTCTCTCTATATATATATATATATATACACACACACACACACACACACACATACACACATATATATATCAGGAAAACAAGGGACCTGAGAAAGAAGGGACTCGAGGATATATATATATATATATATATATATATATATATACGCTTCTATATATATATATATATATATATATATACACACACACACACATACACACTTATATATATATATATATATATATACAGATCTCCTCGAGTCCCTTCTTTCTCAGGTCCCTTGTTTTCCTGAGAGTATGAATATATCTCCCCATTCATATTCTCAGGGAAACAATAGAGGTGTGTGTGTGTGTGTGTGTGTGTTGGGGGGGTTGGTGGTGGTGGAGGAAGATAACCTTCGGCCATGTTGCCCCAAAGGTCCCCCCCCCCTCTCTCTCTCTCTCTATATATATATATATATATACACACACACACACACACACACACATACACACATATATATATCAGGAAAACAAGGGACCTGAGAAAGAAGGGACTCGAGGATATATATATATATATATATATATATATATATATACGCTTCTATATATATATATATATATATATATATACACACACACACACATACACACTTATATATATATATATATATATATACAGATCTCCTCGAGTCCCTTCTTTCTCAGGTCCCTTGTTTTCCTGAGAGTATGAATATATCTCCCCATTCATATTCTCAGGGAAACAATAGAGGTGTGTGTGTGTGTGTGTGTGTGTTGGGGGGGTTGGTGGTGGTGGAGGAAGATAACCTTCGGCCATGTTGCCCCAAAGGTCCCTCTAAGTGAGACAAGTTCCTCTCCCCCCCCCCCCCCAAATCCAAACACGCGGGCCAGAAGCAATCATTTGAACCCGGTTTTGGACGCCCCCCCCCTTATCCTCCTCCTCCTCCTCCTCCTCCATCTCTCTGAGCTGGGGCAGGGCAGCCCCCCCCCCTTATCCTCATAACCTCCGAGGAGGACCAGGCACCGCAAAATGAAGGACAACTCCAGGAAAACGCGGAGAACTTCGCAACAGTATATACACACACACACACACACACAAAAGCTCAAAAGACACTCCTGTAAAAGTCAAACCCCCCCCCCATGCTTCTCAAGTCCTGCTCCAAATGGAGGTCGTTTGGGGAATTCCTCTTGGGCAGAAGGCAGAAATGGAGGACAGGTCCTGGAAAAGGAGGACCGAGCCTGCTCCCTCTCTGGCAAGGTGACATATGGTTTCAACACACACAAACACACACACACACACACGGTTTCGGTCTCTCCTCTTCTCCCCCCCGCACCCAGATTTCCCCCCATTTTATTTGATTTGACTTTATTTTAGTTTGACTCCTGCCTTCTCCGTTCCTGGCCCCGACACCCATACATTCATTCACACGTGACGGGGTCAATTACACGCCTCCTCCTTCTTCTTCTTGCGACTAATTTCCCCTCCAGTCTTCGGAGGGGCTTTGCCCAGGAAGGAGGAGCCAAGCCCCACCTCAAGCGCTTTTTTTTGACACGCCGGGATCATTTATGAATGAACCAGCCGGCCTCTTTCTTTCTTTCTTTCTTTCTTTCTTTCTTTCTTTCT